>CAMZMU010000042.1:41292927-41432882 GCA_947311845.1 Poa pratensis
TCCATACTTAGATATTACAACTTTATTGGACTCGAAAACCAACTTATAACCATCTCGACACAGAAGAGATCCGCTGATGAGATTTTTATTGGTGGAGGGCACATGATGAACGTTCTTTAAGCGCACGATCTTCCCCGAAGTAAACTTCAGATCGACCGTGCCAACACCACGGACAAAAGCATGTGACCCGTTTCCCATCAGCACGGGAGAAGTCCCTGTGACCTGGTAAGAAGAAAACATGGAGGTATCAGCACAAACATGTACATTGGCACCAGTGTCAATCAACCATTTAGGAGAATGAAAAACTGAAATGATGGTAGGAAATATACCGTACCCAGAATCCTTCATCTCAGTGTCACCAATGACAACATAGGCAGTCTTGCCATTGTTGTCCAGTCCGCGCAGCTCATGGCGGTTGGGACAGCGAGGTGCCCAGAGAGTTGGATCACCGCAAACATGGCATGATCCCTTCCTCGGCTTATTGTTGTTCTTCTTAAAGTTGGTAGGCTGTTTTGGTTTGTGCTTATCATCAGACTTGCCTTTGCCTTCAGATTTGCCCTTGTTATATTTGGGCTTGTGGGGCTGCTGGTAATTCTTCTTCTGTACCACGTGGGCACTAGAACCAGCCTGACATGGGTATATATCTCCGGTACCTACTATGAGGGTACCTGGTGCACGTAACGACTGAGGCCCAATCACGAAGAGAGCCTGCTCGAAGCCCAAGACAGGAGGCCTAAAGAAGATAGAGTACCCTCCAAGATTAGAGATTAGACATAGGCATAGTCGGTTTATACTTTCCTTACGTGTAAACTAGGTCGGTTACAAACTCCCGAGACCCAGCCTATTTACAGGCTGGGAAGGGTGCCGATCTAGGACCAAGCCATACTCGAACCACCAAAAGCTCTAGCGAGATCGATACTCGCCAGAGCTCCCCTGTAATCGCATAATCTCACACAATCAATACCAGACAAGCAGGAAGTAGGGTCTTTACCTCCACCGAGGGGCCTGAACCTGGGTAAATCTTTGCCTCTGCTTGTCAGCCGACGAAACTACCAGTACTAACATGTTCTCTCCCATAATCTCAACCCTAGGTCCTTAACCATTGGATTTGATGAGTGTACCCCTCGTCAATTGGCGCCGTCTGTGGGAATGAATAGTGCTGGACTCGTGGTTTCTTCGGTTCCATCAGAAAACGGCGACTCGCCGATCGAATCTGCAAACGGCAACTCGCTGGCTGCATCGACAAACCAGAACTCGCCGGCTCAGGCGGCACACGGCAACTCGCCGACTCACTCGACAAACGGCAGCACGCCAGCTTCACTGCAAAAAGCGCATCGGATCCTCTGATGAAT
Source organism: Poa pratensis (assembly GCA_947311845.1). Classification (NCBI taxonomy): domain Eukaryota; kingdom Viridiplantae; phylum Streptophyta; class Magnoliopsida; order Poales; family Poaceae; genus Poa; species Poa pratensis. The sequence continues at coordinate 41,294,280 of CAMZMU010000042.1, forward strand.
TTCGAGCCACACTCGCCAGAATTTCAGGAGGTCTTCTCCGATCTCGAGTCAGGTTTGGGTTTAACTGTTGGTTCGTTCAATTTTTTCGTCAACAAGCTTGGTGTGCAGGACTTGACGGATCCACGCCAACTCGCGACTTCCGCACCTGAGGCTCCATCGGTTGCGGCTCCTTCGACTGCGGACCTCTCAACTGCGTCCATACCATTGTCGATCCTCCAAGCTTGCTCGTCTGCAACAACCATGTCCACACGAGAGATCAACGAGCTCATTGAAGAACTCCAGGGCGAGGAGGCCGAATCAGCATACCGCACAAACGATCCCGAGCTCGATCTCCACTCGAGGATAGTTTCGACTGCGGGATCTCCCTCAGCGACTTTGACGAGCCTGAAACTCATATCGACAACTACGTCGACTCCGAGATCTGCACAGACAACAGCCTCGACTTCGAGATTCATAACAACTTCGCCGACGCCGAGATGAGCATAAGCGATGAAGGCATCGACGGCGAGATCCGTCAAGACGGACCACTCGATGGGAATATTGACTCCGACATGAGCCTTGATGACGACGTCGAGTCCATGATGGGACTCGAAGACACATACACATACCCTCGGGTGATACCCCAGCAGGTCTACGTTGCCTTCGCCGCGGAATCATCCGATGCTGCGGCCAGTCGCAGGCCTACAGAATTCCCGTGCACGGTCACTATGCCGGACGGAGTCACAAATCTCACAATTACTGCTGAGATGCAAAAAACAGATAAAGTTATCAAGGAGTGCACATGATGCCAGCAGACGCAACACGGGAGGAGATGCTGACCTTCCAGTACTTCAACTGGCAGGAATCACTTCGACTGAAGCAGATAAGAGCAACACTCGAAGAACGCAAAAAGCAGGTATCATGGGGTTAACACGGCAGATGTTACCATAGGGTAACTTGATGATTGGGGCAAGGCGCCTTGGTCCTTCAGAGATTGTCACGCTCGTTGGGGAAAAAGGGTTTACCCAGGTTCAGCCTCTCCATTGGAGATAAAGACCTACTTCCTGCTTCTATGTTATTGATCTCAAGGTCTCGATAACTCGGCTACGACAACAGAGCCGGGTTACGAGACAGGTTACAAGGGTTTCGCTTGATAGCGGTGATATCGAACTAGGGTTGAAACTTATGACTTGAGACTTAGAACTTGTCTATCTATGTTCTGGGAGCCCGTTTATATAGACCGGGTCTCCCGAACTTACAATGAATACCGAGTTACATACGAGCACGGAGTCCTACTCTAGGTTCTTCTAGACCTTCCGTAGCCTCCAAGTCACCCGGTTTCTTCCTTCACTCGGACTCCAGTTCTTCTAGGTCCTTCCTTCCAGGGACGAGTCATGTTAGGCCTATTGGCCCAACTATAACCCGGCCCATATCTTGTACACTTCACTCGGACCAGACCTTGGGCCGTCCGACTGATTATTCCTTGGTCATAAGTATACCGGGTTATTATCCCCCCAACAGTAGTCCCCAAGTTTGACTTGCATAAGCTCATCTGTTGCTTCACTTGATACTCTTGATCTTGATTCAATTACTCGAGGGTAGCTGCTGATGAGATTATCCGAGTTAAACTCCTGAAAACAAAATAAAAAGCATTAACACTGAATGGCCGGGTTATGTTTCAGACCAGCTCCTTTTGGCGGTTCTCTTTATAACCCGGCATTTCTCTCGTCTCAACTCTCTCCAGTCAACGACCAAGAACATTCTCTGACAGATTCTCTCGTATCTTTGATATATCAACAGAATCTTATCTCCTCGTTTTTCACGCTCCTAGGGTTTCACCCTGGGCTATAAATAGTGGCACGGTAAAAGGGTTTCACTTTCCCCATTCACCGCGCCCTTCATCTTCAACCTCCGTTTCTCTCTCCCGAGCTAGGGTTAGGGTTCCTCCAAGCTCACCGCGCCGCCGCCGGCCATCGGAGCCCGCATTGCCAGCTAATCGGGAAATCAGCTCCGCACCAGATCTCCACAAGCTCCGGTAAGTTTTTCATTCCTGCATTTGGTTTCCATCTAGATCTCATCTTGTTCTTCCTCGGGCTGTTCTTGAGCTTGTTTTTTCTTTCTTTTCTTGCTATTTTCTTTAGATCTCATGGCACCCAAAGATCCGAGGAAGCTGAAGGCCAAGGCCAAGGCCGGTGATGGCGCCACCGCATCGGCATCAAAGAAGATCAAAAAGACCACCAAGCGCAAATCTGGGATTACGGCCAACTGGGCCAAATCCATGGCTACACAGACCAAGCTGGAAGAACTGGCAGAGGCCGGCGTTCTTCCTCTTCAGTCGGAGATCGAGTGGAGAGGGACTGAAGAGGAGACTCGGCCTTCCCCCAAGGAAGGTGAAGTTATCTGCTTTCTTGAGCATGTCACCCGGGGTTTTCGTCCCCCGGGTCATCCTTTCTTTAGGGATCTTCTTCGTCACTACGGCCTCGGGTCTTCGATCTCGGACCCAATTCCATCTTGAACATTAGTAATTACATAGTTCTTTGTGAATCATACTTATGCACTCCTCCCAGCTTAGCTTTTTCTGGAGCTATTCTTGTGCAAACCTCAGCGTGAGCACAAGAATGGCCCCCTCTTGGTCTGTGGCGGTGTTTCTATTCAACGCCGCAAAGGTTCTGCCATGCCTTCTCTAGAACTTCATACCCACGTGAAACATTGGCAAAAATCATACTTTTACTGTAAAGCCAAGATACCTCTGGTGAACACCCTTTACCGGGTTATTCGGTCGAACCCCTCATTCTCAACAACAACATGAAATCCTTTGCCTCTGACCGAGAGAGAAGCTATCCAGCCTCTTCTCAAGAAGATCTCGGTTCTTGTTACGCACGGTCTCCGTGGAACTGATCTGATCAAAACGTGGATGGGTTGGCGAATTCAGCCCAACAGTATTCGCAAGAAGCTTCTTTGCGATTACTCGGGCCATCTGACTGATTCCCTCCGTTACTCGGAAAGTCCTACCCAAACACTGCTCTGAACAAGGCTATCAAGGCCTTCCTTGCTGAAAAGGTTGAGACGATCAAGAAAATGGCCTTCTGCCATTCAGTAAAATAACCCGGCACCACCAGTAGTAAGACGATAAAAATCTCAATAACATATTCTTTTCTCAATTGTATACTGATTACTTTGCTTCTACTTTTTCACTAGGAATCTGATGACTGGTGGCAAGTTGAAACTCCCCCTGCCACTCCTGAGGCAGACGATGATGAAGATGATGATGACGAGGCTCAGTCCTCGAGTGAAGAAGAAGAAGAAGAAGAAAAGAAAAGGAAGAAGAAGAAGGTGAACTTGACTCCCTTGGCCACTTCTTCATAAGCTTAATTGAGAACGAAACTCAACCCAATTTATCCACTGATGCCCACTTTATAATACCAGAACCGGCTGAAAAAGCCACCCTTCACCCGGCCATAGCTCTGAAGCTACTGAATCTGCTGCTACCGGGAAAAGGAAGGCTCGCCATCTGTGCCAAGGTGCCATATTCTCGCATATCCATAGAACCATATTCTTATCCTGCTATGCAAAAACTCAACCAAACTCTTCTTCAAAAATCTTCGCAGAATTCTGCTGAACCCTCTACCAAGAGGAGAGCTACTCGGACCTCCCCTGGTGAGGATCCTCTTAACCCGGGAATCCCAAACATTCCCTCTCCACGCCGTCCTGGTACTTCCTTTTCCAACTTCGAACCACAAAAACATCCCTCTGATAGTTATCCTTTAGCTGGTCAAATCCGAGTTTCTAAGTCATACTCCCTTACAGCTTCTTCAGGCTCCAGCAATGACCTCCCCCGTGACTTTCAAGTCAATACCGGGTAATATATAACCTTCTATTACTTGTACTTATCAACTTTGCTTTCTTTTACTCTTTCTTATATTACTTTCATACTTGCAATTTCAGGGCAAAAGCTACTCTTAGCGGCGATCCAAGCCCTCCCATTGCTGAAGAGGATAACTTGGAGAATACCCCTGAAAAACATGCTGAGCCGACTGATAAGGAGCAGACAACTGACCAGGAATGTTTCTCCTCCTCCTGCTGAAAAACCGACTGATCCAGAAGTCGTGATCACAGGAGCTTGCTTTACTGAGAAGATCTCTCCCTCAAAACTGCAACCAAGTTTGTTGCCCCTGAAGAAAGTCGAAGCCGACTGATAAAGGCGAAGGCTCCACTGTGCCACAATATGGCCATACAAACTTTGAAAATCTGTTGACTGAGTACAACACATAAACTTGCTGAGGGCAAACTTGTGGATTCTCTTGTCCAAGAACATCAGGTACATATCTTTCCTCTTCATATCTTATATACCAAACCCAGTCCCCAAGTATCGAGTAAACTGTCCTCAGTCACTCGGTACTTGAAAATATATATCTCTCTCATCATCATTTGAAAACTTCAGAATATCCCAGTCCCCAAGTTCCGAGTTATCAGTCTACGATAACATGGAACTTGTTTTCTGATTTCAAATCCTCATTAATTCTGCCTTTTCTATTTCAAATCCTCATTAATTCTGCCTTTCACCATAACAATACTTTCAAATCCTCATAACCCCCAAGTTCCGGGTAATATGTTCAATTTATCTGGAACTTTGAAAATGCATTACTGAATAACTTGTAAAATTTAAAAGACATACCAGTCCCCAAGTGCCGAGTGATCTGCTCTTCGGTCACTCGGAACTTGTATAAATACTCTGCCTGCATATAATTTCACTGTCAACTTACTATTTCTTTCAATTGCCGACTGAAATATATTCAGTCCCCATGTTTCTAACTTGCTATTCTTTTTTCAGAGATATGTGTCCCATAATGACCAAATACTTGCCAAGACCAACCAACTCCTTGAAGTTGAAACCAAGCTGCGCAAGGAAACTGAAGTTCATGCTTCAGACTTGGAGAAAACAATTGAATCTCTAACTGCAGAGAACACCAAACTGAAGAAGGAGTTGGAAGAGGCTGGAGATAATACAAGGTCTGCTATGACAAGATGTCAGTGTCCAGAAATACTTGGACACCCTGAAAGACCATATCAAGGATATCCTCAATCCACTCATTGGTAAGCACCACTTCTTTTCACTTTTTCTTCTTTACTCGGCTTTCACATACTAACCCACATCATACTTTTCAGGCGAACAGAATGCTGCCATCAGGAGATCATATCCAGAGAAGTTGAACTGCTTGAACACCATCATCGGCATTCCAGTTTGGCACTGCTGAGATCATGAAGCGTGTTAAGAGCAACTGTGCTCCTCCCCAAGTGATATATGAGTCCCTGCATCAGCTTTCCACGATCCCCGAGTGGTTAGACCTCTGGACGCGCTCAGCATGCCGGGTTGGCGCAATGCGCAGCTTAGCTCTTGCCAAAGCTTACAACCCACGCCTTAACCCGGCTCCTTTTGTCAAAGGATTCCCTCAGTACAACGCTGATGGCACCAAGTTTGGAGGAAAAGATTTCAAGGAAATTTCTGCCCAAACCCGGCCTATTGCTTGCAAAATAGCTGAGGGCCTCAATCTGTCGGTTTTCCAAGATGCAGTGGATGAGAACAACACTCCAATCCCCACTCCTGAACCCAAGCATTTTGATCTACTGGCCAAGCTGAGAGACTCCATTGCAAAGATGAAGAAAGCTGCACCAAGTACCTCTACTCCAGTTGTCCCTGCACCCAGCCGTGCCCCTACTACGCCAATCATGGAAAAGCCGGCTGATGTTGCTAAGGACTGCAGAAGATCAAGGCACTGCACCGCTGATTCCCAGGCCAAAGCTCCTGAAGATAACCCGGCTTCTGCCGAAGCTGAAGCTGCCAAGGGAACCTCAACCGATAACCCGGCTATCTGAGCCAGTTTTCCTGCTTCACCTTTTCCTGCAAAACAATTATTCGGCCAATGGGCATTGTAATATGCTCTGAAATACTTTGCCTTTTATTTGATGGTGCGTCTGTGCACTATATGAAATACTCAATATTTTGTAATAACTTATACTTTTTATGGTTTAGATGACCCTTTTGGTTTATCTTTAGCTTCTTATCAGTCGGTTTTCACATGACTTTCTCAGTTGCTACTTTTTCCTTTGCTAAAACAGGGTCAAACTAAGTCCCAGCATGGGCATCATAGTTGATTGAATTAACAAGTAAGCAATCTGGTCATAAAATTGTGAGTAACATCAAACTGATAGGCAAGTTTAACCAAGAACAAAATTAAGGCTTAAAAGCCGGGTCTTAGGATTAAAACTTATGAACTTATAATTCATAAGTCCCCAAGCCCTGGATCAATGTTTATAAGTAAAGGCTTAAACTATGCATCATTACCCCATTGACCTCAAAACATCTCTATGCGTGCTCTCTTGGGCAACAGCTATAGGACTTTTTGCTAAGCACTCCTTTGGGCAAAGCTTTGTAAACATAATCTATGCATAAAAAGTAAAAGTAGAAAAAGATTTCTTCTCAATACTCTCTTTATTAAAGATACACCAGCAAGCCGCCTCATTAAAAACCTTCCAGTCCCCTTAGGTACCCTGGTAAGGAAAAGAGCGCGTCTGAAACCTGCTGGGGGTTACATCGTGTTACATAACTCGGCCTAGGTTCATGTTCACTAGGTATAATATGGGCGAAGATGAGCAATGTTCCACGGCCGCTTCGTCTCTTCCATAGGAAGGATAGCATGGTCCGTGTTGTTCTCTTCACCTTTCTCTCTCACATCTATCAGATAATATGAACCATTGTGCAATTTCCGACTGATAAGGAACGGCCCTTCCCATGGAGGAGTTAGCTTGTGCATCCCGACTGATTCTGTCTGAGCCGTAAAACTAAATCTCCTTCCTGGAAAGTTCTTGATCTTACTCGGCGACTATGATAACGCCGCAAATCCTGCTGATAAACTGCGGACCGTTCCAATGCTAACTCACGCTCCTCTTCAAGGGCATCAATCGAATCCTCCCTTGCAATTGCATTGCTTGACTCCACATACGCCGCCACTCTTGGCGAGTCATGGACTATATCACTCGGTAACACTGCTTCTGCTCCATACACCAGAAAGAACGGTGTACGTTTGGTTGATCTATTCGGGGTTGTATTGATCCCCCAAACCACTGCGGGTAACTCTTTCACCCAAGCTCCATACGCCTTTTCAATCGGAACTCGAAGTCTTGGTTTGATTCCTTTCAATATTTCCTGATTACTCCTTTCTACCTGCCCGTTGGCCTGTGGATGTGCCACCGAAGCAAGGTCTAATCTGATTCCCTTCTCTTTGCAAATATCTCTGTTTCACCGAGTGACATGTTGGTCCCATTATCTGTGATGATACTGTGAGGTAACCAAACCGACTGATAATTTTCTTCAGAAACGTGACAACTTTGGAAGCATCACAACTTGTAACTGGCTCCACTTCAACCCACTTAGTGAACTTATCAACAGCCACCAAGAGATGAGTTTTCTTGCACGATGTCATCTGAAAGGGCCCCATCATATCAAGACCCCAAACTGCAAACGGCCAAGTGATTGGTATTGTCCTCAATTCTGAGCTGGCACATGCTCCTGTCTTGCATATCTTTGACATCCATCACATGCCCTAACAATCTGCTCTGCATCCTTGAAAGCTGTAAGCCAAAAGAATCCATGCCTAAATGCCTTGGCCACCAGAGACCTAGATGAAGCATGTGACCACAGTCCCCAGCATGTATCTCTTGCAAAATTTGCCTTCCTTCGACTGATGAAACACATCGCTGATAAACTCCAGAAACACTGCGCTTGTACAACTCACCATCAATTACTGCATAGCCGAGTGATCTTCTAACAATTTGTCGCGCCATAACTTCATTACTCGGCAAAATCTTCCTTATCATATAATCCAGATATGGTTCAGTCCACTCAGGAATCTCATGCAACGCTGCTACTAACTCGGAATCTTGATCTGGACTTTCATCTTCCTCTTCACCCGGAAGTTGGACTGATGGCTTCCATAACTCGTCCAGGAACACATTTGGTGGAACTGGCTCTCTACGTGATCCCAATCTTGACAAAGCATCTGCTGCCTCGTTTTTCCTTCTATCAATATGATCCACCTGGAATCCTGAAAAGAATCCAGCTGCTTCATCAACAGCCCTTCTGTAAGCCGCCATCTTCTCATCTTTCCTGTCCCAAGTCCCAGAAACTTGCTGCGCTACAAGATCCGAGTCACCGAAACACATAATCCTTTTGATTCATCTCCTTGGCAATGCGCAAACCATGTAACAAAGCTTCATACTCAGCAATATTATTGGTGCAATCGAAGTGAATCTGAAGAACATAACTCATCTTATCCCCTTTGGGTGAAGTGAGAACCACTCCTGCTCCTGATCCCTCATACTGCTTGGATCCATCAAAATGCATAACCCATGACTTATAACTCGGCGCCTTGGGTGGTGCCGTGCTTAACTCGGTCCAATCATTGACAAAATCAATCAAGGCTTGTGACTTAATCGCTGTGCGAGGCTCATACTTGATGTGATAATCACCCATCTCAATCGCCCACTTGGCAATTCTTCCAGTAGCTTCAGTATTGCACACAATGTCTGCCAATGGTGCTCCACTTACCACTGTAATGGGGTGTTCTTGAAAGTAATGCTTCAACTTCCGACTGGCCATGAAAACGCCAAAAACTAACTTCTGCCACTGGGGATACCTCTGTTTAGCCGGAGTCAAAACCTCACTGACATAATAAACCGGCCTTTGAACCAGATGCTCCTTTCCTTCTTCCTTTCGCTCTACCACAATAACTACACTAACTGCTCGGGAATTCGCAGCTATGTACAACAGCATGGGCTCCTTTGGAGCTGGAGCAGCTAAGATTGGTGCTTTCGATAATGTTTCCTTCAATGCCTCCAGGGCTTTATCAGCTTCCTCATCCCAAACAAATTTATCTGACTTCCTCAAGAGTCGGTATAAGGGAATTGCTTTCTCTCCCAGTCGGGATATGAACCTACTCAACGCAGCCACGCAGCCCGTGATCTTCTGGACTCCTTCAATTCAGTCGGCTTTCCCAACCTATTGATTGCTGCTATCTTTTCCGGGTTTGCTTCAATCCCACGCTCGGACACAATAAAGCCGAGTAATTTCCTGATGGAACTCCAAACACACACTTTTTTGGGTTAAGCTTCATCTGAAACCTCCTTAAGTTAGCAAAAGTTTCTCTCAAATCATCGATAAATGTCTCAGCCTTCTTTGTCTTGATCACCACATCATCAACATACGCATGCACGTTCCGATCTATCTGCTTCTCAAAACAACTCTGGATGCACCTCTGATAAGTTGCTCCAGCATTCTTCAGTCCAAATGTCATGTTCTTGTAACAAAAAGCTCCAAATGGGGTGATAAATGATGTCTTCTCCCAATCCTCCTCTGCAAGCTTGATTTGATGGTATCCTGAATATGCATCCAGGAAACACAAAAGATCACTACCTGCCACAGCATCTATGATTTGATCAATCCTTGGTAACGCAAACGGATCCTTCGGACAATGCTTGTTCAAACTTGTGAAATCAATACACATCCTCCACTCATTGTTCTTTTTCAACACTAAAACCGGGTTAGCCAACCACTTTGGATGTAACACTTCCATAATGAATCCTGCGGCGAGTAAACGAGCTATCTCTTCTCCTACAATCCTTCTTCTTTCCTCATTCAATCTGCGCAATCCCTGTTTAATCGGTCTTGCTTTAGGATCAACATGTAAGCGGTGCTCAGCGAATTCAGTCGGTATGCCTGGCATGTCACTAGGTTTCCATGCAAAGACATCCCGATTCTCACGGATGAATTCGATGAGCGCGCTTTCCTATTTGTCAGTCAGATTTGACCCGATAGAGAACTGCTTGGACGAATCACCCGGCACGAAGTCAATCATCTTGGTATCCTGAGCCGCTTTGAATTTCGCCCTCTCTTCGGTCATTGGTTTCTTCAAAATTGTCCCATCATCCGGATTTGTGGTAGCTTTGTAGTAATTCAACTCCTCTTCCGCACAGGCTTGTTCTGCCATAACAGCATCACCTTGCTCACATTGTAACGCCAACTCACGACTGCCATTGACTGTGATAATACCTTTGGACCTGGCATCTTCATCTTTAAGTACACATAACACGGCCTCGCCATGAATCTAGCAAAAACGTTACGGCCAAAGAGAGCATGATAGGGCTCTTCAATTTGACCACCTCAAAACAAATCATCTCAGACCTGAAATTATCCTTTGATTCTCCAAACGCGACCTCCAATGTTATTGTTCCCTCTGGTCTTGCTGACTTTCCAGGACAATACCATGAAAGATAGTACAGAAGGGTGAAGCTGCTTGGCTGTGAAACCCATCCGGATGAATGTATCCCAATACAGAATGTTGATGCTACTACCTCCATCCATAAGAACCTTGTGTAAAATATAACCCGAAACCTGAGGTGCAACAACTAAAGCCAACGCTCCAGGTGCATCCACTCGGCCGGGTGATCCTCTCTAGACCAAGTGATCGGATACTCGGACCACTTCAAATATCTCGGAACGCGGGAAGAACGGCGTTGACAGCCTCTTCTTTAATTTCTGATCTCTCCGACAAGTGCTGGAAACTGTAATATGATACTGTCCTCGATTTAACTCTTTGGGGTTTTGCTGGAAACCTAACCCGGCTGGTCCATTATCCGGCCGGGTGGTCCTCCATTATTTCCTCCAGCTTGTGGTCCGTGGGCCGGGTTATTTCCATTACCCGGCCTCGGGCCATTTCCTCCCATGTTCATCCTGGCAAACTCCTCGTTCTTCCATCTCTGAAGATCAACACACTGGGCCAAAGAGTGATTTGCCGGTTTACCGTTCCTACTATGACGTGGACACGGCATGTTGAATGCTTCCTGGGGGTTAGCCGGTCCTCGGAAATTTCCCCTGTAATTGCCATTGTTGTTATTGCCTCGATAATTGTCATCTCGCCGCTGAAACTTGTTATACCCGGTGTTTGTGTTTGCCACCAAGTCTGAACCACCATCATGCTGCCTTTTGGAGTTATTCCCATTGTTACCATTGTGATTATTGTTCCCATTGTTTTGTTACCGTTGTTGTTGTGGTTCTTTCCTCCGTTGTTGACGTTTCCTTTTCCCTTATCTTCATCATCATCCCGGGTCTTGTCTGTGGATGCGTGCTTATGAGCCGCTTCCATCAGCTGCCCATGGTGATGGTTTCTGCTTCGCCAGTGGCCCTCAGTCGACCCATCTTCTGAATTACCGGGTCATATCTGCAGGTTTTCTCCATCGACGACACGGCCGCAGCTGGTGTAATTCCTTTGATGAGTGAATGATGGCTGTACCGGCGCATCCAGTGACGCGCTGACTCGCCTTTCTTCTGGAAACACGCTAAATCTTCTATAGTGAACAACTTCTCACACGTGCCCTTGAAATTCTTGACAAATAATGCCTTCAACTCATCCCAAGAATTGATAGATTTCTCGGGTAATCCATTGAACCATAACTTTGCTGCTCCTTCACTCATCATCAGGTACATGTATCTCGCGCACAAGTTGGCGGTGGCATTGCGAATACTCATCGCCATCTCGTAACTGCTGAGCCATGTTTCTGGATCCATGCTGGGGTCATAATTTGTCACCTTGCTTGGCTCTTTAAACTTTCGGGAAAAGGTTCGCTCTTAATAGCATCTGAAAGACATTTAGTTCCAACCGGGTTAAGTAATGAAGAAACTAACGGCAAACCTGACCCGGTATTTGGTGCGTGGCCCATCACTCCTGCTTCAGGTTGTCCTCCGGCTCCTCCGGCGACACCTAAAGCCGGGTTTGCGCTCGCCGCACGCCGTGCTCTTGAACTGTTGACAATTGCTTGGGCCACAGACTGGGCCGGGGCCGGCTGATGCGGCCTCGGACCGGTTGATTCTGGGCTGGTCTCTGCTGATGTCCCGAACGCTGAGGCTGCGGCGCCGGGTGACCTTGATTCTGCTGTCCGTTCCTGACGCCTGATCCGGCTGGCCTTGGTGTTTCTCCGTGATGACTCCGGTTAGCTCGGCTATTGTATGGTGTTGAATGTAACGCTCCACTCTTATCCGGCATGTTTCCCTGCTGCGTGATCGCAGTTTTCAACATCTCAATTGCCCTGCGTGCTTCGTCTCCCTGTGGTGATTGATCAATCGGCATGCGGCATAATGCTAATGTTGCTGCGTACACGTTATCAGCCGGATTTGAGTAGTCCCTGGGCGTGTGGAACCGATCTGCTGGTGGTGGCATATCACCCGCAGCGCTGTGTTCTGATTTTGCTGAGCTGGCCCGAGTGTTGGGTGGCCCCGTTTCCTCCCTGATTTGCTCTAACCATGATTCCATGCCCAATTCCAACCGGCTCTGGCTCAGGCCGAGTGACATTGGGAGCTCCGTTTGGTGATGCAAAGTTCAATCTCGTTGGATCTAAAGTCATGCCTGGCATCACCCGGGTTTCGTGCCTCCTCCGATGTACTGCTGTAAGATCTTCATGGCGATTCTGCACTGTTATCCTTTCTTGCTCCACACGGGCTCGATCCCGTTCTATCTCTTGTTGCTCATCGTACATGCGCTGCTGCTCCGCCAATAAAGCCTTCTGTTGATTCTCCAGCGTGATTCGTAACGTATCCAATTGCTGCGCCCGGGTTGCTGCGTTATCTGGTGTGATTGGGGTTGTAACTATTGCTGCGTCAAAGTCCAAGGGCCTAAAAACTGGTGGGATTTCCATCACAACCGGCTGTCCCGAGCCTTCACCCGGTTGAAACGTTGTGAGACGCTGAATTCTTTCTCTGTTTTCTCTGGCAGCGCGCGTGGCATCGTCCTCGCTTACTGAAGTTTCTGTCCATCATTGTGATTCCTCAGAGTATACACCATAGCATGCTTCATGGTCCTTGGCTCCGACTCATAATCTTCCTCATCAGCCACGTACCCAAATCTCTCGTCAAACAACGGTAAAATCGATCAGTATCTGTATCCAAATCTTCCTCACGTCGGTACTCCGGCTCGCAAGCCCGGATGTCCGACTGATGTTCGAAACCTCCTGTTCCGACTGATTCTTCTCCATCAGATTGGACGATGGTGGCTGCCCCTGAAACGGAGTCGCACATAACCTCGTCATCAAATTGCTGAATTGCATTAACCATACCTACGAAGACGTGGATCCGACCGAACGGGATCACCCGGCCGGTATCCAGCAGATCTGCTTCTTCTTCCAGCCGGAATCGTCGACGATGCGATTTCCGCGCTGATCCATCCTGACTTCGCCGATCGCGAGGTTCTCCATCCCTCGCAGAGCTTCTCCCTTGATGAGGACAGCTTTGGTCGCAGGCCCCACGGTGGGCGCCAACTGTCGTGGGGTTAACACGGCAGATGTTACCATAGGGTAACTTGATGATTGGGGCAAGGCGCCTTGGTCCTTCAGGAGATTGTCACGCTCGTTGGGGAAAAAGGTTTACCCAGGTTCAGCCTCTCCATTGGAGATAAAGACCTACTTCCTGCTTCTATGTTATTGATCTCAAGGTCTCGATAACTCGGCTACGACAACAGAGCCGGGTTACGAGATAGGTTACAAGGGTTTCGCTTGATAGCGGTGATATCGAACTAGGGTTGAAACTTGTGACTTGAGGCTTAGAACTTCTTTATCTATGTTCTGGGAGCCCGTTTATATAGACGCCGGGTCTCCCGAACTTACAATGAATACCGAGTTACATACGAGCACGGAGTCCTACTCTAGGTTCTTCTAGACCTTCCGTAGACTCCAAGTCACCCGGTTTCTTCCTTCACTCGGACTCCAGTTCTTCTAGGTCCTTCCTTCCAGGGACGAGTCACGTTAGGCCTATTGGCCCAACTATAACCCGGCCCATATCTTGTACACTTCACTCGGACCAGACCTTGGGCCGTCCGACTGATTATTCCTTGGTCATAAGTATACCGGGTTATTATCCCCCAATAGCAGGCTAGCTTGTCGAGTGTGCGCAGAAGACAGCTCTCCCTGAGCTCCACCGGGCGAGCAGACACAAGACCCAGATCAAGGCTGTCACACCTCTCGCCAGATGAGAGGGCGGCACTCACCCGCAACCTAGGCAACTCTTTCATGACATACGACGAGGAGGGAGTGCCAGTACCCAAAACAGCTGCGGGTGCTCTCTTTACCGCTGCAGCATACCTAGAGGCAATCAAGCCTCCAGCTGATGACCCCAATGCAAAACTACATCGCCAACAGATCAAATCACTCGCCTTAGCGGCGAAGGCCATACGCCAAATTCCAAAAACTCCAGGGGGAGTCGAGACCGTGCCCTAGTTGACACGCGTCGTGAAGAGCATAATCACAGTGGTCGCCGCCACCACTCGAAGGAAAGAAGCGGCTCACGTAGGCGCAGGTCCAGGAGCAGATCACGCAGATCTTACAGTAGCGACTCATACTCTGATCGAGAGCCTGAGCCACATGGAGCTCTGTGCTTCACTCGACGCGTCCGCGAGACACGGATGCCCAAAGGGTTCAAACTTACATCTGAACAGCCCAAGTACACGGGTCGACAGGAACCTTCGGGTGGCTGGAAGACTACAGGCTGGCTGTCGCGTGCCAGCGGGCACAAACACCACAGCCATGCAATACATACGACTCATGCTCGAAGGCACAGCCCGCGATTGGCTCAAAGCTTTACCTCCATCAACATACGACTCGTGGGATCACTTCCGCACTGACTTCATCAAAAACTTCGAGCCTCTATGTGAGCGCCCAAAAACATTCGAGGAGCTTCGAGCTTGCGTTCAACGGTCAGACGAAACGTTGAGGTCATACATCAGACGATGGACTGAGATACGCAACTCAGTCGGAGTAATTTCAGAAGATATGGCCATGGACGCTTTCATAATGGGCCTCGCCAGGCGGGACTTCAAAGAAGCACTTGGTCGCAAAAAGCCAACCTCTGTGGCTAACCTCTTGATGATCGCGACTGAGTGGGCAGACGGAGAAGACATGGCGCGCACCACACGCGGGTCCTCACCCCGTGACAATCATGAAAGTGGCAGTCGAAGCCGCAGAGACTCATACAGAGACGACCGAAGGCGCAAGCGTTCAAAACGTCACTACGACGATGACAGACCCGAATTCATGGCGGCTGGGTTCTCCACACCCCGCAACGACCAAGACAGAAGCGACCGGCGGTCAGAAGATCGACGGGACAGTCGAGATGATCGACGGGACAGTCGAGATGATCGCCGGGACAGTCGAGACCGCGGCCAACGCAGCGATAGCTACAAGAGGAAAGACTGGCGCAAGTCACGACCGGAGCACAATCCGAGCGATCATTCGAAGAAAAGATGGATGCTGATTGCAGATTCCACCTGTACAAGGGGGAAGACGGAAAACTGCGCTCCAATCACTCGATGAGAAACTGCAGGGAGTTCGACCAAATGGCGACTGATTACAAATCTCAGAAAGGCAGCAGCCACACCGCACCTGCACCGTGCCTCAGCCAAACAATGTGCCTGTTCTGATGGCACCACCTCCACCACCACAGCCTGCGCAGGCGGAAATCTCGCGGGTGCCATACCCGTACCTCGGGTGGACGAACCTCAGTACCCTCCGCCCCAAGGGCAGATGTACATGATACAGAAAGGTCGCCCTTCCAACAGGGAGCAAAAACTTCGCACTCGACAAGTAAACATGGCGGTCATGTCACCTCCTGCTGTAACTGAATTCTTGAAGGGTTCTGAAACCGCAATAAGCTTCAGCAGAGAGGACCACCCTCCATCGGTGTTCGTCCAGGGCACTCTGCTCTGGTACTCGACGCACAAATTGGAGGCTACGCCATGTCCAAGGTCTTCATGGATGGTGGCAGCGGCATAAACATCATCTTCGCAGATACGCTCCGCAAAATGAACAGGTCAGTCGAAAACCTGCCAAGATCTTCAAATACCTTTCACGGTATCGTCCCAGGAAAGCAATAAGCCCAGAAGGCACCATACAACTCGACGTAACGTTCGGGGACAAGAACCACTTCAGGACAGAGTCGATTGAGTTCGAAGTTGTCGACTGGAAATCACAATACCACGCATACTTGGACGCCCGACGTTTGCTCGATTCATGGCGGTCCACACTATGCATACCTCCAGCTGAAGATGCCTGGACCAAAAGGAGTAATCACAGTCAAAGGAAACTTCCAAAAGTCGACTCTTGCGACCGAGAATTAGCAAAATCTCTGAGATGTTCGGCATGGAAGCAACACTCGCCGATCTAGCGGTCTCCAACGATCGAACACTTATGCCAGACACAAAAAGGTGGCAGTCGACAGAGCATTCAATGCCACCAATGACACAAGATCGCATCAGGTGCACCCGACTGACCCGACCAAGACAGTCAATGTCTCGTCGAGTCTGCCTATCGCATAGGAAAGCGCGCTCGTCGAATTCCTCCGTGAGAACTGGGATATATTTGCATGGTGTCCAGCCGACATGCCAGGTATTCCCAGGGAATTCGCCGAGCACTCTCTCCAATTATTTCCAGATGCTAAACCAGTCAAGCAAACAATGCGCCGCATATCCGGCCCAAAAAGAACCGCAGTCGAAGCCGAAGTCGACAGGCTACTCGCAGCAGGTTTCATCAGAGAGATCAAGAAATCACAATGGGTGGCCAACCCCGTACTCGTAGAGAAGAAGCACACAGATATCCTTCGGATGTGCGTAGATTTACAGCACTCAATAAATGCTGTCCAAAGGATCACTTTCCACTACCTCGAATCGACCAGATCGTCGACTCCACCGCCGGGTGCGCTCGCTTGTCCTTCCTGGATGCTTACTCGGGTTACCACCAGATAAGGATGAAGGAAGAGGATGAAGAGAAAACGGCGTTCATAACCCCACTCGGGGTCTACTGCTACACAACAATGCCTTTCGGGCTCAAGAACGCAGGCGCAACCTACCAGCGCATGATGCAAGACTGCCTCAAGAAGCAAATTGGGCGAAACGTCCAGGTCTATGTAGATGACATCGTCATCACAACAAGGGAGGAAAACACACTACTCGATGACTTGCGAGAGACGTTCGCAAACCTCAAACGCTTCCACATCAAGCTCAACCCGAAGAAGTGCACGTTCGGCGTGCCAGCCGGGCAACTCCTCGGGTATCTAGTCTCGGCTCGAGGAATCGAGGCAGACCCGGAGAAAATACAGGCCATCTTGACGATGCAAAGGCCTTCAAAGCTCCATGACGTGCAAAAGTTGGCGGGTCGAGTAGCAGCACTCAGTCGATTCATCAGCAAGCTGGGCGAAAAAGCACTCCCGTTCTATCGACTGATGAAGAAAGCAGACAAATTCGAGTGGACGCAAGAAGCCGAAGCAGCCTTCACGGACCTCAAGCGAGTCCTCACAAGCCCTCCAATCCTCGTCGCACCAAGGGAACGCGAGCCACTATACCTATATGTCTCCGCAACTAACAGGGTGGTGAGCACCGTACTGGTAGTCGAACGAAGGGAGGAGGGACACGCCCAAAGCATACAACGCCCAGTCTATTACTTGAGTGAAGTGCTCTCCATATCAAAGCAGCGGTACCCGCACTATCAAAAGCTGGCCTACGCCGTGTTCATGTCCTCAAGGAAGCTGACGCATTACTTCTCCGAGCACCCGATCACTGTAATCAGCACCTCAGGGATCGGGGACATCCTCACAAACCCCAACGCAACTGGGCGAGTCGCAAAATGGCTCATCGAGCTAGCACCGCGAGATATCAAGTATGATTACCCGAAGGCCATCAAAGCACAAGTCTTACCTGACTTCCACACCGAGTGGATCGAAGCTCAGCTGCCAGGAGCGCCAGATGTGTCCAACTCATGGACTATGTACTTTGACGGCTCAAAGAAAAACGAAGGCGCAGGCGCGGTGTCATCCTCATATCACCAAAAGGCGACAAGCTTCGCTATATCCTGCAGATGGGATTCGAGTTCCCATCCAATAACGAAGCAGAGTACGAGGCCCTGATCCACGGCATGAGGATGGCCAAAGCCCTCGGTGCACTCGACTGATGATCTACGGTGACTCGAATCTTGTGGTGCAGCAAACAATGAAGGCCTGCGATGCAATCGCAGATAAATGATCGCCTACCGTGACCTGTACAAATCATGGAGGGCAGCTTCGAAGGCTGCGAGTTGCGGCACATAGGGCGTGAGAGCAATGAAGAAGCAGATAAGCTAGCCAACATTGGCGCGACCAAAGCACCAGTTCCACCTGGTGTCTTCTTCGAGCGCATCGAGCACAGGTCCATCAAGAAAAAACGAGCAACTCCTACATCAGCAGCAGCCAAGAGCAAAGCACCTAGCACAGAGGACCCGCCAGTCGAGGTGCTCCTCATCGAGCCAACTTGGACTCAACCTTTCCTCGCATACATACTCCGCGGCGAGGTACCTGAAGACATAACAGAGTCACGACGTGTGACTCGACGATCTAAAGCATACACCGTCATCAACGGCGAACTATACAAGCGCAGCGTATCAGGTATGTTCCAACGTTGCATAGCATTTGAAGATGGCCAAGCCATCCTTCGTGATATTCATGCAGGTACCTGCGGGCATCATGCCAGCAGTCGATCACTCGTAGCCAAAGCCTTTCGCGCAGGCTTCTACTGGCCCACAGCACTCAAAGACGCGGAGGACATAGTCAAAAGGTGCATCGGCTGTCAAAAATTCGCCACAAAGCCGCACGCACCCGCATCGGCGTTGAAGACAATACCATTGGCCTGGCCCTTCGCCCAATGGGGGCTCGATATGGTCGGGCCACTCAAAAAATCCTCCCATGGAGGGCATACTCACCTTCTGGTGGCGGTCGACAAGTTCACCAAGTGGATCGAAGCAGTCCCTATCACAAGTTCGACTGCCACTACAGCAGTCAATTTCATAAAATCCATCATATACCGCTTCGGCGTACCAAGCAGTATCATCACTGATAACGGTACAAACTTCACGGCTGAAGAGTTCCGAACTTTCTGCAAAGAGCAAGATATCAGCTCAACTATGCATCCGTGGCACACCCGCAGTCCAATGGCCAAGTCGAAAAAGCCAATGGACTTGTGACGAGCGGAATCAAGAAACGCCTCCTGGTGCCACTCAAAAGGGCCGCGGGTGCTTGGGTCGAAGAACTTCCATCTGTGCTATGGAGCCTACGCACAACTCCTAACGCTTCAACACAGTTCACCCCATTTTTCATGGTTACGGTGCAGAGGCAATCCTGCCATCAGATGTAAGGTTCAACGCACCAAGAGTCGAAGCATACAACGAGAAGATGCACATGAAGCACTCGAAGATGCAGTCGACTTGCTCGAAGAAGCACGCAACACGGCGCTGGCACGCACAGCTGTTTATCAGCAAGATCTACGCAACTATCACAGCCGTCGACTGCGTACCAGGTCCTTCGAGGTTGGCGACCTGGTGCTTCGACTGAAGCAAAAGAAGGTGCACAAACTTGCTTCCCATGGGGGGACCCTTCATCATCACCGAGGTCATTGGCGGTGGAGCATACAGACTGAAGCACGCGAAGACAGGCGAACTCTCACATAATCCTTGGAACGTTGCGCAGCTGCGCCGTTTCTATGCTTAGATTGTTCAGTCGCACAATGTAATAGGCACATATGTCGGATGGCTGCAGGTTTCAGACGCGCTCTTTTCCTTACCAGGGTACCTGCGGGGACTGGAAGGTTTTTAATGAGGCGGCCTGCAGCCTAACATTCAAAAATGGAATATAATCAATGATTCCTCATATTTCTCCTGCTTACTACTCGCATAACTTATTCGCACACACTTAGCCTCACCCGAATACTCGGGGCTGCGCTGTCTCAAAGCATGAGTTTTTGCTCCTTCAAACATAATACCCAGCCGCACTCGAGTACTCGGGGGCTGGGTCATAAAAATCATACATAAATAAAAAGTTGCTCAAATCAGGAGTTGCAGCTTCAAACATCGCAAAAATTCACAGCCTCACTCGATTACTCGGGGGCTGTGCAATTTAGTTCCATACTCTGTATATTTCATAAAACCCACTCGATACACTCGGGGGCTGCGCGCATACACATAAACAAAATATGCACAAGTGGCAAAATTACACTCGGGGGCTGACCCCTGTACATAAAACCTTAATCTACAGGCTCATCTTTGGGTGGAGCCCATTTTTCCTCCTCCTTTAATACATGATGAACCAATACAAGGGCATCCACGCGGGTCTCCTTGTAATGTTCCTCCATAGGCACAGGACCACCGCCAGGTACAGGTGCTGGTCCCAGGGCAATCTTCTTCAGATCAAGGTTCGGGTGATGTGTCCGAACAAAGGCGAGTGCCACATTTGCTCCACTGATGAGTTGCTCTCGCACAAACTTCTTGATGGCCTTGCCCTTGCGAAATTTTCCTAGCAAGGCCGACAAACCCTCCGGCTGTTCATTTAGGGGGAACAACGTGTGGTGTATCCTGGAGAAGGCTTGCCTACAGCTCTCCAGCACAACAGCCACACGCCAGGCGCGATCATAAAGAGTCACAAGTGTCTGACTCCTATCCCTATCTGACCAGAAGGGGTGACGGGTATTCTGGTCTATTGGCCTGATCGTCCAGTCGCTCGCGTATTCGGATCTCCTCCTTTTGCTTATCAAAGCAGGCACCTGCGCATTCATAGCATAATCAGCTCGTATATTCGAGCCTTCCCGAAGCAAAAGAAGAAGTGTGTATCGGGTGAACTTACACTCGAGCTGCAGATTCACCTTGTCCAATTCCGCCAGCAAGAACAACTCTCGCTCTGTAGAGGGTGAGGGTCTCGACTGGAGATCAGCAAGGGAAGCCTTGGTCTCCTTCAACTCTGCCTCCATAGCTGTGAATTTCTGCGTGAGATATTCAATCAGCTTCTGGTCATTCACGCTTCGAGTGTGCTTGGGTTTGGAGCTGCTTGCAGATGAACCAGTTGCTGCAGCACGACCTTCAGACTACACAAAATATACTTCAAGTAAGTTTCACATCACAATTGCATAAACCCCGGCCAAGCAGGCTCGGGGGCTGTTTTCCAAAAGACACATGACGATAGCATGAAGCAGAGCAAAAGATGCAATTCATATAAACAAAAGCCCTGGGCGGCATTCAAGTTCTTTACAAGCAAAAGCATAACAAGACATAAAAGTCGACTATGCTACGTCTGACACTGACTCAGACCTAGCCCTAGCAGCACGACCGGCACGCTCAGACACAGCCGCGGCACGCTTCTCAAGCATGGTCACCATCTTCTTCGACAGTGTTCCAGCTTCCATCTTCATAGCGTCCGTAATGGCTGGTTTTCCACCAGAACTCTTCGGGAAACCAGCCAGGGCTGTCGCAAAATCACCCGCAACACCGTTGCCCCTTAACAGAATGAGGGTGGTCTCGGATCCACCTACCATTTGGGCTCGGGCGAAGTTCGCCAAGGTGGTTGTCCCCGGTGCAAACATGTCAGCCAAGTCCTCCACTGTCTTGGGTGGTGAATTTGCGGGCAGCACGGTCTGTATATGGAAGTCAGTGCACTCTTGGACCGGCGAAAAGCCTCTCGAGTGCGGGCACATATTTTGTCAAAGGCGCTCGCCGCATCCTCGAATGAGCCCTCGTCCATGGCAGGCTCGGCACCAACAGTTTCTGTTGGAAAAAGCATAAGTTATACTACTGTGGTAGTCAGATCAAACTCGAGAATATTCTCTCAAACATATTACCTCCCAGCACTTGGGACAGCGCGCGAAGCCGATGAGTTTGCAGCGTCTCGCGTGCCTCCGCCTCCTCGAGCCTTTTCCGTGAATCTTCGAGTTTCTTCTCAAGCTCTTGCACACGGGTGGCAGACGTTGCCTTCTCACCTGCGACGGGCACAAGCTACCTTTTAGCAAGAAAACAGAACATCACAAAACAGAAAGGGCATAAAAGGAGAGGAGAAAATTCTTACGGTCCAACTGCTCCACTCTGGCTCGCAGTTGATCGCGTTCCTGCTCCACTTGCAAATATGTGTCACCCGACTCAAGGAGAGTACGGATGAATGGCTATACAGCATAAAAACTCAGGGAATCAGTGCATACATGGCTTCAGCTGTGGATCGAAACACAAATACAAAGAGCATATCGCACTTACGTGGTTATAACGTGCAGGAAGCGTTTCACCCGATGAGGAAGGCATGTTCTCCTGAGGCTCGGGTCGAGGAGCTGCCGGGGAGGTCTGTTGGGCCTCTGAGCGAATCGCTTCACCCGAAGAAGAAACGGGCGTCCCCTCAGGTGCAGGCGGTGGCAGATCAACCTTGGGTGGTCGTCCTCGACCAGCCTGCACATATCAGAATCAGTCGCATAAAGCATCACCTATGACACATAATGTTCCAGCACAAACTTACTGAGGTTCGTCGTCATCCGAGAGAATCAGCGTGTTATAGTCTATACACGCCTTGAATGACGGCGACCTAGCCGGTGAAGCTGCACGCGAAGGGGACTTCCCCTTAGGCTCCCCTGAGTCAGTCGCAGAAGAATCAGAATCCTCGCCTCGAGTGGCACGCGGAGGCGAGCTTTCTGCAGTCGATTTCGTATCGTCTGCACGACGGCGCTTCAGGAGTGGAACCTCATCCTCCTCTTGCTCGGAGTCCTCTGCCTCCTCTGTAGGGGTGTGCGCGGAGGCGAGTGAGACGTCGTCGGCTTTGTGATCAGCCAGCAAAACCTCTGTCTCCGTGGTATCCCCATCTTCGGGTAGTGGGGGCAAGCACTGGAGGGGAACATAACCCTGTACATAATCAAGCCATGAGCTATCACTCGACAAAAATCATATCTCCAATGCTAGGTGCATAAAGGAAAAACAGTGAATACCTTGGGTAAAGGGTGCTCACTGTCGAAGCATCGACAGGACAATCGAGTGGGCAGCTATCGTTCGCCGTCAGCTTGGTGATCGATCGAACCCGCTTCTCCACATCATCAGGTGCTGGCAGAGTTTGGCCAGGCACCAAACGTGTCGGGTCCTGTGGACCCTGAAATGCCCACATGGGGTGCGCTCGCACTCGCAGTGGCTGCACACCCCTCTTGATGAAGGTTGAAATCAAATGCAGGCCGCTCACTTCGCGGCCCACAGTCTTCATAAGCTTGGCAATCTTGGCCATCAAAGGCTTCACCTCAGCCTCTTCAGCAGCTGTGGTCTGATGCAGCCAAGCCCGTGTCTTCACCAGAGGCGCGTGGGGATCAAAGGCGGCAGTCCCTCTTGGTTGGTGGTGAAGTAGAACCACTTCTGCCTCCAACCTTGCGCAGATTCGACTTGTTTAATGTCGAAATATGCGACTTCTTTGCGGCTCTGAATGTTGAAGCCGCCAACAGCATAAACGCCCTTCTTCGGCGTTCTCCCTCACAGTAAAGATCTTCTTCCAAAGACCCCAATGTGGGTGCACACCCAAGAAACACTCACACAGCACAAAGAATACATCAATGTGCATAATGGAGTTGGGCGTAAAATCGTGCAGTTGCACCTTGTACGCGTACATCAGAGCCCGCACAAAATCGTGAATAGGGAATGAGAATCCCCTATTCACGAAATCGTGAAAGCATACGCGCTCGCCCTCCTTGGGTTGAGGGCTTACCTCGTCTCCGGGAGGCGCGTCGCCAGCAGCTCGGCGGAGGGGATCCATCCATCCCGCCGATAGCCCTCCAGCCTGGACAGCTTCATGGTGGACCGCGTCCAATCGCGGTCTTCTTGTCCAAGGTCACGTCCGCGTCACCCTTGGCGGCGGCGGTGCTCGCACTCCCACCAGCCACCGCGGTGGCGGCGGCAGGCGTAGCTTTTCTCTTGGGCGCCATGGAGGTGGTGGTTCGCAAGAGGGAGGAGATGCGTAGCGCGGAGGAGGAAGAGGAAGCAACGGCGGCGGTGCACAGATGGCAAGTAAAAAGATTATTTACGCTGCCACACCCTTTTAACCTCAGCACAATGAATCCGCATCGTTGATACGAGATCGTGGGCAGAGCTGCATATCCAGCCGTACACGTGGCAGCCGCGGAGGGCAACCGTCGCCGGCCACTCCGCCCACTACGCACGAAAAACGAGGAACCATCATCACGGCCCCGTAAAAACCGCGTCAGAACGGTCAAATCTAGTCCAAACGGCATCGTCGTTTGGTCAAGCGCTGCAAAATGGGCCCACATACGTGTCACGTCCCATCCATCTCAGCATAGCGCATGCCACCGCGTGTCAGGTAGCGCAGTCGCCATAAAACGTCATCCCTGACGTCACTGCAAGAGGTTTGTTCAGAAAAGATTTCGGGTTCGCCCAATGCATATCAATCACTCGATTGTTTTCGGGTGTATGGTCACTCGACTGTCTCTTCGACCAAAGACATGTTACTCCCATCGGGAGCATATCAAAAATTTCTTCGACTAATAGTGTATAGGATAAAAAGGATTTGAGATTATCCTCCATTGCAAGCAATAAAGCACAATCTCGGGGGCTACTCCCATCGGGAGCGCTGTCGCGCACCCGATAGAATAATGATAAAGTGTTAGTCGACAAAATCATCGGCTCAGTTCATATACAAAATCATACTCGAAACATTCCCGAGTTGCGTCCGCCGCAGATACCTTGGATGCTGCACGCATAGTGCAAAGGTAAGACCCGCCGAACTTTCGAGCTGGGCTAAGGACCGTTCCAGCAACGTCAATCCTTATACTTTTCGTGTCAGCAGACATGATGAAAAATCCTGACGGACGCGTTGGGTAAAATTCAAATCTATACTGCAGATCGACTCAGTAAGACCTCCGCGGCTTAGTCGAATCTGACCAGTTTGTTCCAGATTCGAGTCCGGGGACTCGAGTTTGATTGAAAGCTTGTAAGGTTTTACCCGAATGTGCAGTTAACCAGTCCCGATCCGTCGAGTGTACTGGGCCTGCTAAGCTATTATCTCTTGATCATAAACAAAAACCACAGTCGATGAGATACTCGACATAGCCAACATGTGCTATTCATATAGGAATTCCAATTATAATACAAAGCATATGACGTGCACTTACGAAAGAGTCCATGCCCGATTCTTCGAGTCAGACAAGTACTCGGGGGCTACTGACATGGGTATATATCTCGGGTACCCTACCATGAGGGTACCTGGTGCACGTAACGACTGAGGCCCAATCACGAAGAGCCTGCTAGAAGCCCAAGACAGGAGGCCCAAAGAAGATGGAGTACCCTCCAAGATTAGAGATTAGACATAGGCATAGTCGGTTTATACTTTCCTTACGTGTAAACTAGGTCGGTTACAAACTCACGAGACCCAGCCTATTTAAGGGCTGGGAGGGGTGCCGATCTAGGACCAAGCCATACTCGAACCACCAAAAGCTCTAGCGAGATCGATACCTCGCCAGAGCTCCCCTGTAATCGCATAATCTCACACAATCAATACCAGACAAGAAGGAAGTAGGGTCTTTACCTTCACCCGAGGGGCCTGAACCTGGGTAAATCTTTGCCTCTGGTTGTCAGCTGACGAAACTACCAGTACTACCACGTTCTCTCCCCATAATCTCAACCCTAGGTCCTTAACCATGGGATTTGATGAGTGTACCCCTCGTCACAGCCCCAGCAACTCGAGCACGAGTGTCCTTTGCTTTTGCCTTCTCTTCCACGTCAAGAGACCCAATGGGATTCGAAACGGAAAAATCTTGCCTCTTGTGTTTCAGAGCAGTAGCAAAGTTGCTCCACGAAGATGGAAGCTTAGCGATAATGCCACCGACAACAAACTTGTCCGGTAGATTACACTTGAAGTGCTCAAATTCTTTTGCGAGTGACTGTATCTCATGAGCCTGTTGTAAAACAGAACGCTCATCAGTCATCTTGTAGTCATAGAATTTCTCCCTGACGTACAACTCGCTGACAGCGTCCGAGGCTCCAAATTTGGCCTCGAGCGCATCCCACATGTCCTTGCGGTTATCAAACGACATGTACGAGTCCACAATGGAGTTGTCAAGGATACTGAGGAGGGCACTCTTGAAAAGAGTATCGAGCCTCTCATATGCCTCCTGTTGTTCAGAATTAAGCTCGCCCTCAGTCTTGCCTTTGGTGGCGGCATAGCAGTTACTGTTTTGGAACCAGTAAACTGCTCTCATGCGCCACCGTTTGTAAAGGACCCCTTTGAAGGGAAACGGCTTCGTTGACGCGAGAAAGCCAGGCGATGCAAATTGCGTATATTCAGGTTTTTGGATTGATGAAAATATAAACAATTTAGCATATGATTTAATTCGTGAAACAGTAAACAAAACATAAATAGAATAATAAGAATTAAACTAATCATGCGATCTACCAATACAATAGATAAACAGATGAAATCTAGGGCAACTACTGCAAGTAGAAACTCTAGCAAAGTATGAAACAGGAAGATTAAGAATGCATACAGTGCGGCAGCAGCAGAAGCGTTGGCGTTCATGTTGTCACCCATGTCGTCGATGAAGAGGCTGCGGATGTCGGGGAAGAAGTCATCATTGGGGAAGAACTCGAAGCCAGTAGTCGCATGAGTGCGCTCCCCAAAACCCTGATCGCCCCTCTCCCGTACAGGATCACAAGAGGCGGGGTTCCGGAGGTCTACTATCCCTTCAACCGGTGCACGCCGGAAGACGGGATGGATGTAACAGCCCAAAGTTTGAGAACCTAAAAACCTGAGTAAAATTTTCGCGTTTTCATTTCTTGTGCATCATGGCATCCTTAATTAAAAATGCTCAAGAAAATATAACATTGAAAACCTCAAGTATGAATTGCTTCAATTACAAAGCCAGTAGACTTGGAAGACGGCGACGCAATGTTCTGGAAGTGGAATGGCGAGAGACCATGTGTTTCACGTAGTGGCGGCTAGGGTTCGCCCATCTAGTATATATAGTGCAGGTCGGGTAGGACGTGGGCGCAGCCGCATGATCAAGTCGGTAACAGCCCCACGATCCAAAGGAATCGGAAACGGCTGAGTAATTAACGCGTCTGTTAATTATTGATTAATGACTCATTGAATTTTCTCGAACAGCAAAAATATAACTCGGCTCAGCGAGATTCCCGCAACCCGCAGCGCGACGCGACGCGGCGTGTCGTGACGTGACGAGCGGCGGCGGAGGAGGAGGAGTGCGCGGGAGAGAGCCTTCTATTCTCACAAGCACACCAAGTAGCACAACACTCCACCTTATAAAGTGGTGCAACTCTCTCCCAACTAGCAATGTGGGACGAAACTTTAGTCCCACTCCACACAGCCATATGCACATGGGCCAATGAAAATTTCAGAATTTTAAGTTGGGCTTTGGACCAAAGGCCCACTACCAAAATGCTAGTCAAAATTCCAACAACAGCTACAGGTGTCGTGGGTTAATCTCGGCAGATGTCATTGTGATGACTTCGTAGGTGTGGGGTTTGCGCGAGTCAAGCGTCTCCGAGCTTAGGATCACAGGGCACGAGGAAGACAATGTTTACCCAGGTTCGGCCCTCGATGTGAGGTAAAGACCTACTTCCTGCCTATCCTAGATTGGGATTGATATGAATATGGTGTTACAAGGGTTGGCGATCGATATGTCTAATCGCCTTGAGTTCTAGGGTTTGGAACTTGAGAGCTTCGGGTTGTACGTCCTGCGAGTCCTCCTTATATACTCGGAGGCTCGCTAGGTTACAAGGAAAGTTTCTCTTTTTTGGGAAAGCTTACGCCGGAGTCCTTCTTGGAGACTAATCACCTTCGTGTCCTCCAAGCCAAGCTATCTCCAATCTTCTAGATCTTTCTTGTCATGATCTTGGGTCGGCCCATCTTCATGTAAGGCTGTCAACGGTGCGGCCGTGAACTTGTGTTAAGCCGCATTTTGCCTAATAAGTCGCGGTTTAAGTATTCCCCCGACATTAGCCCCCAAGTGTAGCCTGAATTTCATAGAGTAAGGAATTGCGTCTTTCAAGCCTTTTGTAAGGCGTATGTCTTGAATATTTAGGCTAAACTTTCGCTTCTTGGCTTCTGATTTGATTTTCAACGTGGTTCTTCTCTTTAACCGACTCAAGATCATGTTGGATTGGCCTTCATTATAGCAGCAAGCTTTTCTTCCCTTATATCTGGGGTTTCTTGAGAGGTACATCCTCAGATTGACTTCAATGTCTTCTTTTTTCTTCAAGAATAACTGTATTGCTTTAATTTTTGATAATAACATAACTGTAACCCCCAAGAATTGAGTTGATTTATTTTGACAATCATCTCAATGCTTTTGGAAGGACGCGAAGATCATCTGCTGCAATTTCAAATACAGATGTTTCGATGTCTCGCATGAAAAAATGGTTAAGTTGTTAATAACTTAAAAACATTGCGTACTCTTGGCAGTACATAACTTGACCTGTAGATAGGTCTGTTGATTTTCTCAGATATCCTTTAAGTGGGCCCCTGCACGACTCAGTATTTCCCAAGCAAAATGTGTGTTCAGGGTCGAGAACGTCCATGATAGCCATTCTGACTCGATTGACGCCACACGCTCGGTACTTTGGTCACATAATGCAGGTTGCATCCAACTTTAAGGTTGATCATAATCAAAATGCCACTAGTTTGGCGGTTTCAAGGTGACCAGCTTAGTTCATAAAACATAAAGCCCCAAGAAACAAATAATTAAGAAATAGAAGACTCGACAACTCAATAATGTGAGGCGAAACGACCATCTTCTGTAAACCAGAAGGGCCGGATTTTATTTCATAATCATTGATGATATAGTACAATCAGCTGTAGGTAGCTGTGATGTTGATATAGCTCTAAGTATCTTTGATGCTAACCAGCTCTAATTAGCTGTGAAGATGATACTCAGCTGTAGTTAGCTGTAGATGATACTCAGCTCTAGTTAGCTATGAAGATGATACCCAGCTCTGATTAGCTTTTAGGTGTAATATGGCAGCAATTGTGTGATGTTCCATGGTCTAGGCATTTCGAGACGATCCTCGAACTCTGGACGACTGCTATCTTCTTCTCTTACGTCCAATAGGTAATATGACCCATTATGAATTTTTTTGCTGATGATGTAGGGCCGTTCCCATGGGGACGACAGTTTATGCATCCCCTTATGGTCTTGCTTGAGTCGCAGCATGTAACAGCCCCAAGTTTGTGAACCTAAAATGTGAACAAAATTTTCACTTTTGCATTTCACTCATGCATCATGGCATTATTTGTTTTAGTATTCAAGTTGAAACAAAGATAAGAAAACAATTTAAAAACAAATGGAATAAGAGCACCACTTAAATTCAATCCTTGTAATTCAAATGTGTTTGTTTCTGACAAACACAAATACAAATACTATACCATGTTTGTCAAGGAAGTTCCTAGAGTTCAAAAATAACATTTCGAACTTGCTTTTAAATTTCTAAAGGATTATAATTTCTATTTAAGAAAAATGCCATACTCAAACCCTATGAACAAAAGTTGTTCAAAACATTTTAGTTTGAGCCACCAATTTTTGTGGAGCTTCTACTAGCTAAGGGGAGGCTAGATGAATAATTTCATATTTTTCTAAAATGTTTTAGTGCCTCAATAAAATCCTTGAAGTGCTACTGGTTTTGAAAAGAAACAGAAAAAGGACTACTTTGTAAATAGAGAAATACGGCCAAGGGGTTTTCGCAAAGGAGTCATCTCCTCCCTGTAGCCGCCCGACACGGCCGCGCCAACGCCGGCGAGCAAGGAAGGCCCCCCCATGACGCCGCACCGGACCCCCCTTGCTCTCCTCTCCCCTGCGGCAAGGATAAGAAGGCACACGACGCTCTGCTCCCTCACCCTCACTCATTGCTCCCTCTCCCTCTCCATTTCCTTCCCGAGCCCGAACCCTAGCCGCCATGGTCGAGTTCCACGCCGTCGATTGAGGCCATGAAGAGCAGATCGAAGAACACCACGAGCTCCGCCTCGTCCTCCTCTTCCTCTGCGTACAAGGAATCGGGAAGGGGAGCCAAGAATCACCGTCGCCGTCCTCTTCTTCCTCTTCGGCCGCCGAACACCGAGCAAGCTCGCGACCTCCTCCGACCTTCTTCGTCACCGCTGCGGGTACCCACGCGTCAAGGGTGAGCACGCCTTGCTTCTGGACATCCCCGTACCTTTCTTTTCCCTCTGGTTCATCGTAACGTCGTTAGGCCGTAGCACGCCGCCGCCGTAGCTCGCCGTGGTTGCCGTCTCCGGTGACCATTTGGTCTGTGGCGCCGCCAGTAGATACCCCATAGCACGACGAACCTGAGGCGCTCGCTCTCGAGCACGCACGCTAGCCAGAGCGCCGGATCCGTGCGCGTCGCCGCCGCGGCCACCGTGCCCGGAGCGCGCCGGTCCTGGCATCCTCGCGGTCAACCCAAGCCGTGGGCCTGCGGTGCTGACTGGGACGCCAGCGTGGCCACGGTCCCACTGCTCAGTGACTGTGGCTAGCACAGCCCTGGGTGAAAAACGATCCGATTAATATTCCTAAAAAATAAAAGAAAAGGCAGGAAATTGTTTAAACTTCGAAAATTCATAATAATTTAAATACTAGTCCAAAAATTACAAATAAAATACCAAAATGTTCAGAAAAATAAAGTGTGTCTATTGGCATAACTCACACATCCAAATAAATTAGTTTAGTTGCTGTTTATTTAAAATAATTAAAATGGCAGAAAAGAAATCCTTTTTGGAAAATCCATAACTTATTAAATATTGATCAAAAAATTAAGTTTGATATACCAAAATGTTCAGCACTCAATATACTTCATGTTTCACCACTTCACCAAGCATGGATAATTAGTTTTGATGCTATTTAAGTGATGTTAGTAAAATGGCAGCATTAAATCAAATATTGAAAATACAATAACTTCTTATTGGATTATCAGAAAAATGTGTTTAATACATCAAAATGCTCAGAATAATATGAACTAACCAATAACATCATTTGCATGCATATTTGAACACCTTTGTAGTACTGCACCTTTTAGAAATTAGGGAGAACATTAAATAACTATGGGGTTATATCTTTTCCCTTGTTAAAATAATTATCAATTGCACCCCATCTAAATTGCTAGATGTGTTATAGTAATTTCAGTGCATTAAAAATGTCATGCCATCATGTGTTTGTGCATTGCATTTGTTATGCACGTGTGGTTATTGATTGTCTCCTTCCGGTGTTTTATTTATCGATAGATCAAGCAGTCGGGGTTCCACCGCAATACCCCGACGACCCGTATTACCAACCCGCTGAACCAGGCAAGCGTAATCCCCCCCTCTGAACATGTCTCCTCCTATATTTCCGCAATTATTTTCCCCACTATAATATTGCATTCGGTTCCAAATGTCTTTTGCTTGGATTATAGTATCCTACTAGTTGCATTAGAAATCTGTTGCCATTACCTGTATCCTTCCTAAATATCCATAGGATTGAAGTGTTGGCCGGAGATAAGTATAATTGCCATGCATATGCTTAGCCATGCTTAGTTTAAATGCTTAGAGGTCCGGTGGATGTTTCATTGTTGGAACAGTTGATGGAATGGCCGGATGTGGTGAGAATGGTGGTGACGGATATTAAATTGTGTAAAGGCGGGGATGAGAGGCCACGGGGAATGTGGTGGGTTGTCTCGTTCTCGCCGCCTAAGTGCGAGTTCTCCCCTTCGAGCCAAGACTGAGTGTGCTTCCATCGGTGGGCCTATGGGATCCCTATCGACCAACTAACTTGGGCGGGGCTAGCCAGGGTCCGCTAGTTTGAGCTTCCATTTGTGCGAGCGTGAAGATGGTGGCCAGGACTGGGATGAGGATGGTGGTGTTTTGGAAAATGAGTGGCCGCGGGGCAGGGTGTTGGAGGCACTGAACCTGTCCTACCGCCACTGATGATCCTAGGTTAGTCCCAAGCAAGGTAAAGGTTGTAACCGCTCCCACTCAGCCGGCTTTCCCCGGAAGAGAGCTAATTGCATAGGCAATGAGCCGGACGGTACTGATGGTTAAAAACAGTACACCCCTGCAGGGTAAATCTTTTCGAAAAGCCGTGTCCACGGTTATGGACGACTTGGTGCCGGATTCAGAGACCATAGAAAACTTGAACGGAATGATTAAAACCTGAGTACTAAAGGTACTACCAAGAATGCAAGGTTGACTTCCTCGAGGGTGATTCGGGGAGGTGCCTTGGTAGACAGGTGAAGTGGTTGATGGTGGTTGTTGATGGAGATGATCAAAAGAAAAGAGTTTACCTTCTTACCCCCTTTGAAAATATTCTGATTAGGCGATGCCATGGAGTTATGTCTTTTATAAAGAAAACTAGCTTTATGCAAAACAGCCATAAAACCTTTGAAAGCCAATCATCGAGCTAGTAGCTCTAAAAATCTTGCAAGAGTTCGTCGAACTCAACGTCGTTTTGTTTCTTTCAGTGGAGGACTTCACCGACACTGAAGGTGGGTTCTATGTGGACGTCGACGAGTAGTCTGGGGTTCCCAGGTGGCAGCTTGGGACATCCCGGAACAGCTGGCGCTGGAATGTTTATTTATAGGCCTCTTAGGCCATAATCTGGATCTTGTTGTTTAGAACAACTTAATCTCGCTTCCGCATGTTGTACTGTTGGGTCTGTGACCTCTGGTTGTAATATTTGCTATCTTTCTCTATTGAACTATAATGCTTTGAGTCGTAGAGTCTGTGATGTGCCAGTTGTTCCACAAGTCTTGATCTCTCTATTATGCATTGATAGTTGTGCCTGTGTTAGGGCATCAATCGGGGTGTTGCGTTGCCGATGATCAATTCCGAGCAACGCCTGCCAAAGGTTTTGGCCGGGGAGTGGTAAACCCGTAACCTCCGGTTGTATCGCCTAACCGGCGACACACAACATCACTGTATAGTTCTGCGGTCGGGGCGCTACACAGCACCAGGTCTCCTTCTTGAAAGGTGTGGGTCCTGATGCGTCGAGCAAGATATCTCCGCAAATCTTGTTGGTACACCGCTGACCTTGATGCAGCTAAATCTCTAGCTTCTTCCAAGGTGTCCACCGAGTTTTGTCGAGCTACTTCATTATCTGTCTCAACGTATGCTGCGACTCTAGGTGAGTCGTGTATGATGTCACTTGGCATGACTGCTTCTGCCCCATAGACCATAAAGTATGGCGTGTATCCCGTAGATCTGTTTGCGGTTGTTCTTAAGCTCCATAGCACACCTGGCAGTTCATCCACCCAACATCCTGGAGATGCTTCAACCTTTTCAATAAGGCACGGCTTAATTCCATGGAGAATTTCCTGGTTGGCACGCTCTGCTTGTCCATTGCTTTGTGGGTGCGATACTGATGCAAGGTCCAGTCTTATTCCATTATTGGCACAGAATATCTGAGTGGCTCCTTCAGAAGTGTTGCTACCATTGTCTGTGATGATGCTGTGGGGGTATCCAAAACGGAATATGATCTTCTTTAAGAACTTGACTGTTGTCTCAGCTTCACAATCTCCAACGGGCTCTGCTTCAATCCATTTGGTGAATTTATCCACTACGACTAGAAGGTGAGTCTTTCCATTGGAGGATCTTTTAAAGGGTCCAACCATGTCGAAACCCTAGACTGCGAATGGCCACGTGATAGGGATTGTACGTAACGCTTGAGCCGCATATGATCTTGCCGAGCATATCTTTGGCATCCATCACACACTTTGACAATGTGCTCAACATCTGCTAACGCCGTGAGCCAGAAGAAACCATGTCTAAACGCCTTTGCCACCAAAGATCTGGACGAAGCATGATGGCCGCAATCGCCTGCATGAATTTCGTGCAAGATTTTTTGTCCTTCTTCTGGTGACACACATCTCTGGAACGTCCCTGAGACACTTCGCTTATATACCTCATTGTTGATTATTGTGTAGGCCTTGGATCGCCGTATTATTTTTCGAGCCTCCACTTCATCTTCTGGAAGCTCTCTGCGAGCCAGATATGCCATGTAGGGCGCTGTCCACTCTGGTTGTTCATGCAAAGCCGCAACTAGCGCCGATTCAACTTCTGGATCGACGATGTCCATCTCGGTTGGAGGTTTAACTGAAGGATTATGCAGCGCATCCAAGAAAACATTGGGTGGTACTAGCTGTCTGTTAGATCCTATGCGGGACAAGGCATCCGCTGCTTCGTTTTGCCTTCTATCAATGTGGTCAACCTGGAACCCAACAAAGTGTCCCGCAATCTGATCCACTTCTCTTCTATATGTCGCCATGTTAGCATCCCTGCTATCCCACGTTCTAGATACCTGCTGAGCAACCAGGTCTGAGTCTCCAAAGCACCTTATGCGAGTTATATTCATTTCCTTCGCGATGCGAAGTCCATGTAATAGCGCCTCATATTCCGCCACGTTGTTTGTGCAGTTGAAGTGTATTTGAAGCACATATCTCAGCTTGTCTCCCTTGGGTGATGTTAACACAACTCCAGCCCCGATCCTTGTAGCTGTCTGGATCCATCGAAATGCATGACCCAATATTTTGTGTCCGGAGTGCTGGGGACTGACTGAATTTCTGTCCAATCATTGATAAAATTAGCCAAGGCCTGCGACTTAATGGCTGTTCGCGGCTCATAACTAATGTGGTATGGTCCTAGCTCGATTGCCCATTTGGCTATTCTCCTCGTGGCTTCACGGTTACGGATTATATCTGCCAATGGTGCTGCACTAACCACCGTTATTGGATGTTCTTGGAAATAACGCTTCAGCTTTCGACTTGCAATGAACACGCCAAATACTAGCTTTTGCCACTGAGGGTACCGTTGTTTGGAGGCTGTAAGCACTTCGCTGACGTAGTATACTGACCTTTGGAATGGATACTTCTCCTCTGGTTCCTGTCTTTCCACAACTGCTACTGCGCTGACTGCACGTGAGTTTGCGGCGATGTATAGCAGCATGGGCTCTTTATCTTTGGGAGTCGCTAGAACTGGTGCATTTGTCAATTGATTTTTCAGAGCTGTGAGGGCTTTGTCGGCTTCGTCGTTCCAAACAAAGGTATCCGATTTCTTCAACAATCTGTACATTGGCAGAGCCTTTTCTCCCAGTCTTGATACAAAGCAACTTGGAGCCGCGACACATCCTGTGAGTCGCTGCACATCCTTGAGGTTTTCCGGCTTTTTGAGCTCCGTAATGGCTTTGATCTTCTTGGGACTGGCTTCTATGCCTCTTTTTGATACTATAAACCCTAGGAGTTTCTCCGCTGGTACTCCAAAAACACACTTTGTAGGGTTGAGCTTTATGTTGTATTTCCTTAGATTGGTGAAGGTTTCTTCGAGATCACTGATGAGGTCCTTCCCCTTTGCGACTTAACTAGGATGTCGTCCACATAAGAATGCACGTTGCGGCCTATCTGGTCGTGTAGGCAATTTTGTATGCATCTTTGATAAGTCGCACCTGCATTCTTCAACCCGAAGGGCATGCTGACGTAACAAAAAGCTCCAAAGGGTGTAATGAAGGATGTCTTCTCCTGATCTTCCTCCTTCATCTCGATCTGATGATAACCTGAATAGGCGTCCAGGAAGCATAATAGCTCGCACCCGGCTGTGGAGTCAATCACCTGATCGATTCGTGGTAAGGCAAACGGGTCTTTCGGGCAGGCTTTATTGAGGCTGGTGTAATCGATACACATATGCCATGTGCCGTTCTTCTTCATGACTAAGACCGGGTTTGCCACCCACTTAGGATGAAATACCTCGGTGATGAATCCTACGGCTAACAGTCGAGCTATTTCCTCTCCTATTGCTTTTCTTCTGTCATCGTGAAAATGCCGCAGTGGTTGTTTCACTGGTCTAGCCATCGGATCCACGTTGAGACTGTGCTCTGCTAGCTCTCGCGGCACCCCTGGCATATCTAATGGCTTCCATGCAAAGATATCTTTGTTTTCCCGAAGAAAGGCAACTAAGGCTTGCTCCTGTTCACCTTCCATATGTGCTCCGATGCTTGCTTGCTTGGACGGATCTCCAGGAACAAGGTCTATTTGCTTTGTGTCTTGTGCCGCTTTAAACTTGATCTGCAGCTCAGCTGCTGGTGTTCTAATCACACTCATATTATTCGGGTCGATCTGCGACTTGTATACTCTTTGAGTTCTTCGGCCGCGCAGGCTGACTCTGCGAAAGCCGCATCTCCTTTTTCGCACTCAATCGCCTTCTCTCTATCTCCGTGCACACTAATGACCCCTTTGGGTCCTGGTATTCTTAATTGTAGGTACACGTAGCAAGGCCTGGCCATAAATTTGGCAAATGCCGTCCGTCCAAAAAGGGTATGATGTGGGCTTTGGAATTTTACCACCTCGAAGCATATGAACTCGCTACGGAAGTTCTCTTCCGTCCCAAAGGTTACTTCCAAAGTTATTTTTCCCACTGATGACGTGGATCACACGTTCGTTGGGGGACCCCAAGAGGAAGGAATGAAGCAGTGTAGCAGCAGTTTCACTCAGAGTGAAACCAAGGTTTAATCGAACCAGTAGGAGCAAGAAATCACTTCTGAAGGTTGTCAGTGGCACGCTGACGTGGAATGCACACAACATAATCAAACTACTTTGCCCCAACGAAACAGTGAGGTTGTCAATCTCACCGGCTTGCTGAAAACAAAGGATTAAACGTATGGTGTGGAAAACAGTAGTAAATTGCAGAGAATGAAAAGGAACAATGTTTGCAGTTGGTTGTATTATCAGTGTAAAAGAATGGACCGGGGTCCACAGTTCACTAGTGGTGTCTCTCCATAAAAGATAACTAACATGCTGGGTGAACAAATTACAGCTGGGCAATTGACAAAATATTGAGCGCATGACAATGCATATATATGACATGATGATTACTATGATATTCATGTGGGCATTACGACAAAATACATAGACCGTTATCCAACAGCGTCTATGACTAATAATCCACCTCCAGGTTGTCATACCGAGTTCCCCGTTGGTATTAAGTTGCAAGCAACGGATAATCGCATTAAGTAATGTGCGTAATGTAAACAAATGCATTAGACCTAACGGCGCACCCTTAAGCTAAGCATCGGTTATTTTATCCCTAGTGGCAACAGCACATCCACAATCTTAGAAGTTGTTGTCACTCTCCCAGATTACCGGAGGCATGAACCCACTATCTAGCATAAATACTCACTCTTGGAGTTACAAGCATCTACTTGGCCAAAGCATCTACTAGTAACGGAAAGCATGCAAGATCATAAATAACATATAAGATAGATTGATAATCAACTTGACATAGTATTCAATATTCATCGGATCCCAGCAAACACAACATGTAGCATTACAATAAGATGATCTTGATCATGATAGGCAGCTCACAAGATCTAAACATGATAGCATAAAGTGGAGAGACAACCATCTAGCTACTGCTATGGACCCGTAGTCCAAGGATGAACTACTCACGCATCACTCCGGAGGCAGGCATGGTGATGTAGAGCCCTCCGGTGATGATTCCCCTCTCCGGCAGGGTGCCGGGAAGAGCTTCTGAACCCTCCCGAGCTAGGGTTGACGGCGGCGGCGTCTCTGGAACTTTTCGTGGATAATGGCTCGGGTATTTAGGGTTTTCGCGTCGGGAAGATAAATAGGCGAAAGGGCGGCGGCTGGAGCGCCGTGGGGCCCACACCACCCCACGGCCGGCAGGGGGGGCCGCGCCCCCATGGTGTGGCTGGCTCGCGGCCCCCTCCGTCTCTCCTTTGGACTCCGTGTACGTGTTGGAAAAATAGGAGGTTCTGTCCAAGTTTCGTCCAATTCCGAGAATATTTCCAGACTAGCTTTTCTGGAATACAAAAACAGCAGAAAACAGGAACTGGCACTGTGGCATCTTGTTAATAGGTTAGTCCCAGAAAATGCATAAAAATGCTATGAAGTGTATATAAAACATGTAACAATTGGTATAATATCAACATGGAACATCAGAAATTATAGATACGTTTGAGACGTATCAAGCATCCCCAAGCTTAGTTCTACTCGTCCTCGAGTAGGTAAAACGATAAAAACAAAATAATTTCTGAGGTGACATGCTACAATCATAATCTTGATCAAATAGTATTGTAAAGCACATGTTATGAATGAAGTGATCCAGGTCAATGGTCTATAGTTTGCTAGCAAGTAGATAATGAGCAAACAACTGAATCATATAAGCAAAAACTTTTCATGAATAGTACTTTCGAGACAAGCATCAAAGAGTTTTGCATAAGAGTTAACTCATAAAGCAATAGATTCTAAGTAAAAGGTATTTAACCAACACAAAGGAAGATTTAAGCTTCAGCAATTGCTTTCAACTTTCAACATATATATCTCATGGATATTTGTCAACACAAAGCAATATAATAAGTGCAATATACAAGCATATAAAAATTGTTGCACCAAAGTTGACACTAGTGTTTGCTTCTGAGATAGAAAGAAGTAGGAAAACTGACTCAACATAAAAGTAAAAGAAAGGCCCTTCGCAGAGGGAAGCAGGGATTAAATCATGTGCTAGAGCTTTTTAAGTTTTTGAAATCATAGAGAGTAAAAATAAGTTTTGAGAGGTGTTTGTTAATTGTCAACGAATCAGAAAATGGAAAGTACAATATGACCCCTGCCAACCAGACTTTTAAGAGCGGCTCCCATGAAGGACGTTATTTCTACCAGCAAGGCAGATCATCCCTCTTCTCTTTTGTTTACACATGCAGATATTTCACTGTTTGTCATTGCTTGACTGATAAATCAGGGCAAAAATGTGAAGAGAATTAAGCGGTTAAAGTTGTAATTAATTGGGACTGGGCACCCCATTTGCCAGCTCTTTTTGCAAAATTAATGGATAAGCGGATGTATATGCCGCTAGTCCGGTGGTAAAGTCTGTTTGACAGTTGACATAAAGACATCCACCCCGTCCTCATGAGCTTGGTAAACATTGACACAAAAAGGAGTAATAATTTTTGAATAGTTTAAAGGTAGCACATGAAAAATTTACTTGGAATGGCAAGGAAATACCACATATAGGTAGTTATGGTGGACACAGATGGCATGGATTTTGGCTCAAGGTTTTGGATGCACGAGAAGCATTCCCTCTCAGTACAGAGTTTAGGCTAGCAAGGTTATTTGAAGCAAACACAGGATATCAACCGACACAGCAAGACTTATATGAAAACATATTGCAAGCATTATAAGACTCTACACTGTCTTCCTTGTTAACCAAACCCTTTTACTAGAAAATATCTAGACCTTAGAGATACCAATCATGCAAACCAAATTTCAACGAGCTTTACGGTAGTTCTTCATTAATAGGTTTTAACTACATGATACAAAAGCTTAAACATGAACTACTTGATAACTCAAAACAATTGACAAGTATCAAATTATCCAATACAGTGATCTACAAGAATATGTAAGCTTTTTCCATTATACCATCTACCACATGCAACATTTTCTGTTCCAACCAAACACCAATCAATTTATTTCAACATAAACTCTCCAAACAATTATAAGTGAAGCAAGAGAGTACTTTCTTTAAAAGAACTAACAGCTCTGAATAAGAGATGCATGCAAAACAGGAGCTAAAAGCATAGCAATAGCTAGATAAGAATACTCAACAAGTATAAGTGAAGAATAGGAGTATTCATATGAAAAAGCGGAGCGTGTCTCTCTCCCAATCAAGAATGCTAGGGTCCAATCAAGTTGACCATAAGAAAAATAAAATACTGAAAATAAAAGCACACAGACGCTCCAAGTAAAGCACATATGATGTGAAAGAATTAAAATATAGTTTCACTAGAGATGACCTGATAAGTTGCTGATGAAGAAGGGGATGCCTTGGGCATCCCCAAGCTTAGACGCTTGAGTCTTCTTGAAATATGCTGGGGTGATCCATGGGAGCATCCCCAAGCTTAAGCTCTTCACTCTTCTTGATCACATTATATCATCCTTCTCTCTTGACCCTTGAAAACTTCCGCCACACCAAACTCAGAGTAATTCTCATTAGAGGGTTAGTGCACAATCAAAAACTCACATGTTCTATAAGGACACAAACATGACCGTTACTTTTAACATTAACTACTGCCACTGATGTTATGTGAAGCTCTTCACCCTAAAAAAGAATTCCACTCAACACTAGTAAAAGAGAGAATGCGAAAAATAAAAGACAGAATCTGTCTAAACAGAACAGTCCGTAAAGACGAATTTTTTCGAGGCACTTACGTTGCTCAGATCGAAAAACAAACTAACGAAAGATGCGTACATATCTGAGGATCACGCACAAAAATTTGCAGATTTAAATAATTTTTCTGTGATTTTACAGAAGTAAAACGGTGAACAGCAGAAATCTGTTCCTGCGCAGAAATCCAAATCTAGCATCATCTTCCTATTAGAGGCAATACTTGGCACAACAATGCGATAAAATAAAGATACAAAGGAATTGTTACAGAAGTAAACAACTCCTTGACTCAAAAAGAAAAAAAAATTGCAGAAATAAAATAATGGGTTGTCTCCCATAAGCGCTTTTCTTTAACGCCTTTCAGCTAGGCGCAGAAAGTAAGAATCAAGTGTTTCCAAGTGATGAAGCATCAACAGAATAATTTGCTCTAACAATAGAATCAAAAGGTAACTTCATCTTCTTTCTAGGGAAGTGTTCCATACCTTTCTTGAGTGGGAATTGATATTTAATATTCCCCTCTCTCATATCAATAATAGCACCAACAGTTCTAAGAAAAGGTCTTCCCAAAACAATAGGACAAGAAGCATTGCATTCAATATCCAAAACAACAAAATCAACGGGGACAAGGTTATTGTTAACCATTATAAAAACATCATCAACTCTCCCCAAAGGTTTCTTTATAGTATTATCAGCAAGGTGAACATCCAAATAACAGTGTTCCAAAGGTGCTAAATCAAGCATATCATAAGTTTCTTAGGCATAACAGAAATACTAGCACCAAGATCACATAAAGCATTGCAATCAAAATCATTCACCTTCATTTTAATGATGGGCTCCCAACCATCTTCTAACTTCCTAGGGATAGAAGCTTCATGTTTTAATTTCTCTTCCCTAACTTGCATGAGAGCATTAGTAATATGTTTAGTAAAAGCCATGTTTATAGCACTAGCATTAGGACTTCTAGCTAGCTTTTGCAAGAACTTAATTACTTCAGAAATATTGCAACCATCAAAATCAAAATCATTATTATCAAAGTAATGGGACCATTGTCTCCCATCTCGAAAAATTTCAGCACTTTTATCAGGAACAGTTTCAGTGTTTTCAGGCAATTTTAAACGTTTTGCAACAGAAGTAGAGACATTGCCAACACCAATTACTTTACCATTGATAGTAGGAGGTTTGTTAACACTTGAGTTTACAGCATTTTCAGTAGTAGTAATAGTATAAACTCTAGCAATACTATTCTTTTTAGCAATTTCATCCTCTCTTGCCCACCTAGCATGTAAATCAGCTAACATCCTCACATTATTATCAATTTTAACTTGTATAGCATTGAGAGTTTTGCTCTCTTTAACATCATGAGGCATAGTTTTAATTTTTAACAAATCAACATCAAGAGCAAGACTATCAACTTTAGAGGCAAGAACATCAATTTTCCCAAACTTTTCCTCAACAGATTTATTGAAAGCAGTTTGTGTACTAATAAAATCCTTAAGCATGACTTCAAGATCAGAGGGTACACTCTTATTATTGTTGTAGGAATTACCATAAGAATTAACATAACCATTGCCACTATTAAAAGGATAGGGCTTATAATTGTTATTACCAAAATTATTCCTATAAGCATTGTTGTTGAAGTTATTATTTTTAATGAAGTTCACATCAACATGCTCTTCTTGAGCAACCAAAGAAGCTAAAGGAACATTATTTGGATCAACATGCATTTTTCCATTTGTAAGCATAGACATAATAGTATCAATCTTATCACTCAAGGAAGAGATTTCTTCAACAGAATTTACCTTCTTACCTTGTGGAGCTCTTTCGGTGTGCCATTCAGAATAATTTATCATCATATCATCAAGAAGCTTTGTTGCAGCACCCAAAGTGATGGACATAAAGGTACCTCCAGAGGCCGAATCCAATAGGTTTCTTGAAGAAAAATTTAGTCCTGCATAAAAGGTTTGGATGATCATCCAAGCAGTCAGTCCATGGGTGGGACAATTCTTTACCAATGATTTCATTCTCTCCCAAGCTTGAGCAACATGCTCATTATCAAATTGTTTGAAATTCATAATGCTACTTCTCAAAGATATGATCTTAGCAGGAGGATAATATTTTCCTATGAAAGCATCTTTGCATTTAGTCCATGAATCAATACTATTTCTAGTCAAAGATAGCAACCATTCTTTAGCACGTCCTCTCAAAGAGAAAGGAAAAAGTTTCAGTTTAATAATATCACCATCTACTCCTTATACTTTTGCATCTCACAAAGTTCAACAAAATTATTAAGGTGAGCAGCAGCATCATCAGTACTAACACCAGAGAATTGCTCTTTCATAACAAGATTTAAAAGTGCAGGTTTAATTTCATAGAATTCTGCGTTAGAAGCAGGTGGAGCAATAGGTGTACTAATGAAATCATTGTTGTTCGTGCTAGTGAAATCACACAACTTAGTGTTCTCAGGGGTACTCATTTTAGCAAAATTAAAACAAAACAGAAAGATAACAACTTGAAAATAAAAGTAACTAATTTTTTTGTGTTTTTGATAAATAAAGCAAACAAGACTAATAAAAATAAACTAAGCAAGACAATAACAAAGTAAAGAGATTGGAAGCGTGAAACTCCCCTTGCAGAAATCCTCTTGCTCCCCGGCAACGGCGCCAGAAAAATGCTTGATGACGTGGATCACACGTTCGTTGGGAGACCCCAAGAGGAAGGTATGAAGCAGTGTAGCAGCAGTTTCCCTCAGTATGAAACCAAGGT
The DNA here is from genome assembly GCA_947311845.1 of Poa pratensis. Lineage (NCBI taxonomy): Eukaryota > Viridiplantae > Streptophyta > Magnoliopsida > Poales > Poaceae > Poa > Poa pratensis. The sequence goes on from CAMZMU010000042.1 coordinate 41,337,067, forward strand.
TTAATCGAACCAGTAGGAGCAAGAAATCACTTCTGAAGGTTGTCAGTGGCGCGCTGACGTGGAACCTGCACACAACACAATCAAACTACTTTGCCCCAACGAAACAGTGAGGTTGTCAATCTCACCGGCTTGCTGAAAACAAAGGATTAAACGTATGGTGTGGAAAACAGTAGTAAATTGCAGAGAATGAAAAGGAACAATGTTTGCAGTTGGTTGTATTATCAGTGTAAAAGAATGGACCGGGGTCCACAGTTCACTAGTGGTGTCTCTCCATAAAAGATAACTAACATGCTGGGTGAACAAATTACAGCTGGGCAATTGACAAAATATTGAGCGCATGACAATGCATATATATGACATGATGATTACTATGATATTCATGTGGGCATTACGACAAAATACATAGACCGTTATCCAACAGCGTCTATGACTAATAATCCACCTCCAGGTTGTCATACCGAGTTCCCCGTTGGTATTAAGTTGCAAGCAACGGATAATCGCATTAAGTAATGTGCGTAATGTAAACAAATGCATTAGACCTAACGGCGCACCCTTAAGCTAAGCATCGGTTATTTTATCCCTAGTGGCAACAGCACATCCACAATCTTAGAAGTTGTTGTCACTCTCCCAGATTACCGGAGGCATGAACCCACTATCTAGCATAAATACTAACTCTTGGAGTTACAAGCATCTACTTGGCCAAAGCATCTACTAGTAACGGAAAGCATGCAAGATCATAAATAACATATAAGATAGATTGATAATCAACTTGACATAGTATTCAATATTCATCGGATCACAGCAAACACAACATGTAGCTGTAACATCCCAAGTTTTTCAAAATTTTGAAAATTGAGAAAAATTAAAACTTTTTGAAAACAATATATTTTGATTTGAAAATATAAAATCATGCATATATGCATCATCATCTTGTCTTGTTTGCATTTGAATTTTCTAAAGTGGGAAATTTAATTCCACTTGAAAACTATTTGAGAAAATATCAAAAAGGGCATATTATGCTCCATATAATATTTCTATTTTGCTATGTCTTTATTTGTTCTATTTTGAATCTTGGTTGAGTTTGGATTATATTTATATGAAAACTAAAAATAACTATTTTCCAGAAATTACTTTTGTGATATTTGATTTGATTTTAATAAACCTCAAATGATTTTATTTAAAATCCTATTTATAAAATGAAGATAAAGGTTTAAATAATCCTATATGCAATTTTTGAATATTTCAATTTTTGAAAAGTTTGGAAAAATTAGTTTGAAAGTTTTAACAGATAGTTTGTGATTTTACAAAATTTTATAAATTTGTTTGAGTTGATTTGGACTTTTAAAACAAAAGTTATGAATTATTTAAGAAAAACCAGAAAAAGAAAAATCGCTGACGTCAGCGATGACGTCATCGTCGTCTTCAACAGCCGCACGGAAATCACTCCCGCGGCCATTGTTTTTCCGTTTCTTCCCGATTTGATTCCCGGAGTTTTACTACACCAATTTAAGTTCCGTTTCTTCCTAATAAAAGCTCTTGATCTCCTCCATCCTTTGCCCTTAAAATCCCTCTCCGAGACCATCTAGGCTGCGTTGATTTTGTCCGCCATTACAGCACGTACGTCCCAGTTTTCAGAAACGCTCAAATTGATTCTTCTCTTCAATTCGGAGGATTTACTCCACCAAATCGAGCACGTTTGTTGCTATATGTAGCCCTCGGCCTCCTCTTCATTTCCCCTCTCTCTCCCCTCAAATCGTGCCCCCAGGCTGCCCAATTTCATCGCCGGAGTTCCACTCGGCCGCCACGGTTTTTGCTTGGTTCCGACGAGGTAAGGAATGTAACGAGCCCGAGACCCCTCTCATCTCCTTCCCCATACCCTGGCGCACCTCCTCAGACCCTTTTTCGATTTTTGTTCGCAGCCAAACGTCGTGCACAAGGACGACAGGAGCTCGCCGCCGACCGGAGCTTCTCCGGCCGTTCCTCCCCGCCGTTCGAGGAGGATATCGAGCACTCCAGCACCTCCATCGCCTCCACAACGACTCACCGCGTCCCGTCGTCATCTTCCCCGAGCCCAGGACCACCGGAGCGCCGCCGCTGTCCACGCCACGCACGCCGGCCACCGCGGCGCCATTTCCGGCGACTGGCGCCGCCTCGGTATGGTCAACGCCCTCAGATCCGTCCGATCTAGATCTCACGGCTAGGATTAGATCACTTACCGAAGGGGTATCAGCCATTCCCGAGCCACCACGTGGCTGCTGCGTCAGCGCACAGTCAGCGCACGGTCAGCGCCCAGTCAGCTATTTTATTTATTCGAATTAGAAATTCCAGAAAATAGCCTAAACTTGAAAATTCATAACTTTTCAACCATAGATCCAATTTTGACAAACTTTATAGTTTTGGAAAGCCCTTGACCTGTAGAATAGTTTAGCGCTGATAGTTTTCAGTTTTGCCTTAGTTTAAAATATTCAAATTTCAAATGTGTGATTTGAGTATTTTTGACATAACTTTAGTTTAAATTATCCTTTTTGAGTGAATCCAATTGCATTGGATTTGTCTAGTTGCCCTCTTTCCAGAGAAACAATCCCATATTTTTTTAGGATTTTTTTATAACAGTAACTTCGAATTATTGTTTACTCCCTTTTTGGGATGTATTTTACTTAATTGTCTTATTAAAAATAGTTTTAAACTTTATTTTTTTGACTTCATGCGTGTTTACTAAAACATAAAAGTTGTTATGCTTTTCTTCTTGTTTGATAAATTGCATTTCATGCATAGCATGTTTTATTGTCTTGTTATTATGTTTGTGTGTTTATTTGTGGCTTGTTTTATGTGTTAGAATTTTCGGAGAGAACCGAGGACTTTTTCATCTACTACTCATTTCCTTGTTGCTAAGGCAAGTGGCACATTCATAAACTTCCTACTATTTTGTCTATGCATGATTAGTATATTTTCCTTAAGCATGTGTAGATGTTATTAGTATTGCTATGCTAAAACTTTTTAGAGTAGCACCCCTATACTAGTTGGTCTAGAATCCTATTATAACTTGGTAGACATGCTTAGCTATGACGAGATAAAATGTTTTAGTAATACAAAAATTTAGCTGTGTCCCCGATTACGGACAACTTGAGCAACTTGAAGAAGAAGACAACTTGGAGCAACTGGATTGTGAACTGATGGAGAATCTCCCCGTGCCAATGTGGAAATTGTCGGCGGTAGATAACCCTGACTTGTTGATATGTACGAGTGACATAGTAGTGGCTGAGTGCCTGATCTACTGATATGTACACATTAGACTTTACGATGAATTACATAGTAGTGGCTGAGTGCCTGATCTATTGATATGTTCGCATTTGACTTTAAGACGAGTGACATAGTAGTGGCTGACTGCCTGATCTGCTGATATGTTCACATTAGACTTTACGGCGAGTGACATAGTAGTGGCTGAGTGCCTGATCTATTGATATGTTCACATTAGACTTTACGGCGAGTGACATAGTAGTGGCGGAGTGTCTGATCTACTGATATATTCACATTAGACTTTACGGCGAGTGACATAGTAGTGGCTGAGTGCCTGATCTATTGATATGTTCACATTAGAATTTACGGCGAGTGACATAGTAGTGGCTGAGTGCCTGATCTATTGATATGTTCACATTAGATTTTCTTGTGAGCGACCTAGTAGGTGGTCGATGACCTGACCTATTGATATGCTCACATCCTATGAAATTCCTTAGCCATGACACTATTGGTGGACAACTTTGAGCACCTGGACAGAAGCCGAGAACTTAGAGCGACTGGACTTGAAGAAGATGGGAGTTTCTTACTTGTCTCAAATTCTTATAGGATAAAGTTGGCTTTACGCAAACAGCCTTGAACTCCACCAGCCTAAATATGCATATAGGTTATTAGAGTTTTCCAATATGAGTCCACAGAGTGTCGCTTGCCAGTTCCATTTTATATGGTTCTGACCCACCTTGTTGCAACATTTTTCCCGTTGCAGGATGTTCAGACGATGAGTGAGGTTTCGTATAAGGTTTCGAGTCTACAACCAACATGTTTTCGCCTGTGGCACATGAAGATGATGAAGACTCACTGCTACTTTTATTCCGCTGTGCTGAACTTTGTAAATGCTAGCCTTGAGCTATGCAATTTGTAATGAAAATTGTAAGTCTGGATCATGCGATGTAATAAAATTTGACGCATTTGCATGATATTCATCTTAGACTGTGTGTGCAAATGAATCGATCCAGGGGTTTGCACTATACACAGGGATCTTGCCAATTTTTAAGTGCAGGTCCGCTACAGTAGCATTACAATAAGATGATATTGATCATGGTAGGCAGCTCACAAGATCTAAACATGATAGCATAAAGTGGAGAGACAACCATCTAGCTACTGCTATGGACCCGTAGTCAAAGGATGAACAACTCACGCATCACTCCGGAGGCAGGCATGGTGATGTAGAGCCCTCCGGTGATGATTCCCCTCTCCGGCAGGGTGCCGGGAAGAGCTTATGAACCCTCCCGAGCTAGGGTTGACGGCGGTGGCGTCTCTGGAACTTTTCGTGGATAATGGCTCGGGTATTTAGGGTTTTCGTGTCGGGAAGATTATATAGGCGAAAGGGCGGCGACTGGAGAAGCCCGTGGGGCCCACACCACCCCACGGCGCGGCAGAGGGTGGGGCCGCGCCATCCCATGGTGTGGCTGGCTTGCGGCCCCCTCCGTCTCTCCTTTGGACTCCGTGTACGTGTTGGAAAAATAGGAGGTCCTGTCCAAGTTTCGTCCAATTCCGAGAATATTTCCAGACTAGCTTTTCTGGAATACAAAAATAGCAGAAAACAAGAACTGGCACTGTGGCATCTTGTTAATAGGTTAGTTCCAGAAAATGCATAAAAATGCTATGAAGTGTATATAAAACATGTAACAATTGGTATAATATTAATATGGAACATCAGAAATTATAGATACATTTGAGACGTATCACCCACTAGCTTGGCGGATTTCCCTGGGACGATTCCTTGAAAAATCGTTGTCGTATGCCGTAAGCTGGAATCTGAGAGCCCCAAGCGTTTGAAAGTGTCATAGTACATGATGTTTATGCTGCTTCCTCCATCCATGAGCACTTGGTCAATTTGTATCCAGCCACGTAAGGAGCCACAACCAATGCGAGCTTTCCTGGCTCTCTGACGTGTGGTGGGTGATCCTCGCGACTCCATGTTACCGAATGATCGGACCATCTAAGCCATTGGGGAGTCGCTGGAACTACGGCGTTCACTTGTTGACTTCTGCGGCTTAACTTTTCTTCCCGCTTGGAGGTGTTGATGACTATTGTGTGATGCTGTCCAACTTGCCTAGGGTTGCCCGCATTGCCAGCACCTAGATTTTGAGCCACGTTGTTGCGATGATCTCCATTACGATTCCCTGGGTTCCCTCCGTTAGGCTGGCTTTCATCTTTCCACCTTTTATAGTAATTGCATTGTGCTTTTGTGTGGTCCGTCGGCCGTCCATCACTTCCCATATGATGATCACCCGGTCGATTAAAGACCTCCTCTAAATTAATAGGACGGAACCCTCTGTTGCGATTCCTTCCTCGATGGCTTTTGAACCTGTCATTGGTGTTAGCGACGAGTCCGGAGCCTGCCTCTTCATTCTTCCTTTTGTTGTTGCTGCCTCATTGGCGCTATTTTGATGTTGGTTCCTGCTCCACTCTTATTGCTCTTTGCTGCGTTGCCTTCTGCCTCACCATCGGAGGCGTCCCATTGGCCGCGTCCATCAATTCTCCCATATTTTTGACCTTGTCTTTCATACGTCCCAGTTTGTGAATGAGCGGCTCAAAATTGCAATTCTTTTCGAGCACTAGTACCGCAGAACTTGCTGGTATATTGTCTGATGAGTGAATTATCTCTGTGACTCGCCTCATCCAATGACGACTTGATTCTCCTTCTTTCTGGACACGTCTTTCTAGGTCTTCGATGGTGCAAAGACGCTTGCACATTCCCTGGAACTTTTTGATGAATGCTTCCTTCATCTCCTCCCACGTGTGTATTGAGTTGGGGGCAGGTTCTTTAGCCAGATATGAGCTGCACCTTCCAGCATCATATTTAAATATCTTGCGCATATCTCCTCTGAGGCGTTCAAGATACTCATCCCATCTCGTAGTTATTCAACCATGTGTAGGATCCATGCTAGCATTGTAGTTTGCCACCTTGCGTGGCCCTTTAAAATCTTCCGGAAAGGGCTCTATCCTGATCCTTTCGCCAAAACACGTCGGCCCCTTAAGCCGCGAAGACAAAGCCGTCGATGTTCTGGCCGGTTGGGTAGTTCCGGCGGGCTGCGCCTGCTCTCTCTGTGCGGTGGCTTGGGCTTCAGCGACTCGTGCTCTAGCTGGCGCGTTGGCTTGTGCCTGTTGCCTTTGCGCGGCTCCCGGGTTATTTCCTGGTGGCCTACTATGGACGCTTCCCTCCGTTGCTGCCCTGTTGTTGTTTGAGGCAGAGTGCGTATGTCCTTCACGGCCTGTCATATTGGCTTGCTGCACAATGGCGGTGCTTAGCATCTCTATGGCACGTGCGCTTCAGCATTGACTGGGTCATCCCCGACCGGCATTATCCGAGCTAGGATGCCAGTCGCTGCATACACATTACCCACATGGCTGGGATAGTGCCCTTGCGGAGTGTGGAATCTTCTGGGTCGTGGCGACCTGACCTCTTCATTAGTTGGCGGCCCTGGGACCGCTACTCCTGCTGTCAGTGGGCCGGCCACGCCAGGCATAGGCGGAAACTCCACCGTAGGATGAGTCGCACGAGCTCGTGCTTGCGAGTTAACTTCTTCTGCTTGAGTCGCAACCTGTGCAACATTGGCTGTTATCTGCTGACGCTCCTCCTGGATCCTCTGGTTCTCCCGAGCGAGTCGATCGCGCTCATCTTCTATCCTCTGTACTTCATATAGGATCTCCGCCCTGGCAACCTTGATTTCCGTCACCCGTACGGCGGCATTTGCGGCTGATACTGGAACGAGCAGCGGGTTGTTGATGGGTACGGATCTCTCGACTTCTCCTGCGGTTCCTGACGCGCTTGCTTTTCCAGCCATGTATATCCTAGTTGGCATTACTTCCTGATCTGACGCTGAGGTGGTCTCGGGGGTATAACCTATGTAGCTTTCTTCAAGGATGGGGATGATAGATCCGAAACTCCGTGAGTCCATACTTTCCCCAGATCCTTCTTCCTCTTCCGAGTCACTGATCCGATTTGAACTTGACGAGTTGAAGATATAATCGACGAAAACGTGGATGTCGCCGAACGGAATCACGTGCCCAGTTTGCACGTAATCCGCTTCCGGTCCCCACTCTGAATCATCGATCAATGGGGCGCCGTCGACCATCTTCACTTGGCCGACGACGAGGTTCTCCGCCCCTAGCATAGATTCGGCGTGGAACGTGACGCTCTTGACCGCAGGCTCCACGGTGGGCGCCAACTATCGTGGGTTAATCTCGGCAGATGTCATTGTGATGACTTCGTAGGTGTGGGGTTTGCGTGAGTCAAGCGTCTCCGAGCTTAGGATCACAGGGCACGAGGAAGACAATGTTTACCCAGGTTCGGCCCCTCAATGCGAGGTAAAGACCTACTTCCTGCCTATCTTAGATTGGGATTGACATGAATATGGTGTTACATGGGTTGGCGATCGATATGTCGAATCGCCTTGAGTTCTAGGGTTTGGAACTTGAGAGCTTCGGGTTCTACATCCTGCAAGTCCTCCTTATACCCGGAGGCTTGCTAGGTTACAAGGAAAGTTTCTCTTTTTTGGGAAAGCTTATGCCGGAGTCCTTCTTGGAGACTAATCACCTTCGTGTCCTCCAAGCCAAGCTATCTCCAATCTTCTAGATCTTTCTTGTCATGATCTTGGGTCGGCCCATCTTCGTGTAAGCCTGTCAACGGTGCGGCCGTGAACTTGTGATAAGCCGCATTTTGCCTAATAAGTCGCGGGTTTAAGTATTCCCCCGACAACGGGTGCGGCGGCTGGGTGAGCGGCGACATCAACCGGAGGGGCCGCATCTGCTGCGGCAGCAGCAGCAACGGCGGCACCACCATGTGCGGGCACGGCGGGCAACCATACCATCCAGAAGAACAGTACTCCTGCTGTCCTTCTAAGAAGTGGCAGCTGCCAGCCTGTAATAAGTGAGTTGAGCCTGAGAATCAAGGTCGCAAGCAAAAAAAGAGGGGGATGGCATCCAGAAAAAAAGAGGAAGAGCCTTGGGAATTCGTACACTGAAGAGGCTACACTTGTAGAGTCGGATCCTGGGCCTAGATCCTTTCCAGAAAAACGTATGATAGCAGCTACAGCCACAGAACGGACTAGGAATCAGTGGGAGGAGGTCCTGTGGAGTCACGTTCGTCGAAGGAGGTGGGGCTTGACAGGACGAAGCGGTCGAAGACATGGCGATGCCGGCGAGAGTGTCGGGAATTGGGTCAGGCGCGGAGAGGAGAATGTGGGCGAGTTGACAAGATCTAGAGTTGGAATAGCAGATCGGTTGGGGCTTTGGGCGGTGCCTTCTGGATCCCCATCGAGAAGGAACAGGATGGTGCAGAACGCCTACCATCATGGTACCTCCGTCCAGATCCATCTGTCCCAATAACTGCAGGCGGGGCCACGTGGCATTTAATAGCGGACAGATGAGTGGGCCTCTGCCTGAGTTTACCACGGTACAAAAAGGACAGTTGACAACAGATCTGAATGTCGAGGCGAATCAACGTACATGATACCAGGAGCATCCGTGCCCGGGTGCCAAAACGAATTTCCGAACAACTCTCTTCTTAGTTCATTACCAACCCAGTTCTCAAACAGGAAGGAAGTTCGGTTTCCGCAATTACCCACACGACTAGAAAGTTTCTGTCCAAGCCTCATCCTTGCTGACCCAGAAAAATCACCGATGAAGCTTATCGATACAATGAAGACCCATGGGTATAGATCCAAAGCCAAGAGCTGGTAGATTAGAGATGTAAGGATTAGTTGGACATAGGCCATTCTCCCAACCTTGGAGATAAGTCACACCTTCTAGAGAGTTAACGTATGAGCACGTTTCTTGAGGATCAGTTGCTCGCCGCCTTTTTGGAACTCGGTCCAAGAGAGTGGCAGACCCAAATACATGAACAGAAACTCGACAAATGAACAATTTAGTGTGGCGGCTAGTGATGGATTCCAAAACCTTCAAAGAGAACTGGATCGGTGCTACATCACTCTTATTGTAGTTGACCACTAGCCCGGACGAAACACTGCAGCAATCACGGATACCGTTCACTCCTAAAGATCAAGGATGTCGGGTTTGGTAAACAACGACATATCATCGACATAAAGAGACAGCCAATGTTGTAGCCCTAAACTCTTGAGGTCAGCAAGCAGACCTCTTTCCTCCACCACTCAGAACATGCCTGAAAGAACATCCATAACCATGATGACCACTAGGGGAGAAATAGGGTCCACCTGTCGGGTCCTTGACCATGGCGAAAGGAGAACCCGTCACTACTATTGACCATAACCCTTGTGCACGTCATGCTTAAAAGGATACTAATCCACCTGATCCACTTAGGTACAAAACCCCATTGCCAAAGAAGTGTGATGGGAAAAGACCAGACACGTGCCACATCGAGCTTTAGAAGATGTATTTTTTGTGCAAAGCCCTAGCAGATTGCTCCACCCAAAATGAATTTTTCATGTATGCACCTCCCCTGCACAAACACACTTTGGTTAGAGTCCACAAGGTCCGGCATTGTAGGTACTAACCGAAGGGCCATAGTCTTGGTTAGTAGGTTTGAAAAGCTGTGCACCAGTTTGATAGGACAAAACTCTTTCAGATAAGTCACACTGTGTTGTTTAGGGAGCAAGGTAATGAATGCCTCAACAAGGCAACATTTCTGTCATGGCCCAAGAAAACGTCCTGCGGAGCGATCATTACATCAACTTTGATGATGGGACAACATGGTTGGTAAAAGTCCTAGGAAACGCTGTCGGGGGGCAGAGGCTTGTCGGAACATGCCACAAATAATGGCCAAGACTTTGTCTTCCTTAAAAGGCCTCCAGGCCCACAACAGGAAGCCCAGTGTCTGCAGTGGAAAGGTCATGCAGAGGCCTTAAGACCCACAAAGTCCACAATATGAAGCCCAATGGCCACAATGGAAAGTTCATGCAACAAGGGTTGGGTGTGCCCAAGAGGTCCATGAAGAACTTAGAGGCATGCAAGGTCGTCTCTTTACCACACTGAATTGAGGCAATGTGATCTCCACTACACAATGAGGTGATGTAGTTCAGATGAAAGAAAAACTGGGAATTTGTGTCACCTTCCTTCAAACCGCCAACCCAAGCATGTTTCCTCGCGATTATGCATAAGGGATGCGAGCCCAAGCGGTGAGATCCTAGCTCAGGGCTTAATAGGATTGATAGGATACTCATATCAACAAGTTGCAACTTCTTTTTGGAAGTCATCTGAAAAGAACTCCGAGGTTAAGCGTGCTTGGCCTGGTGCAATTTGAGAATGGGTGACCGATCGGGAAGTCCTTCCGGGTGCGCATGAGTGAGGAAAAGTGCGCAAAAAAGACCAGTTTTGATCTGTGGGCCAGTCTAGAGATCCTAGAGAGCTGCCAGTGGTGACAGGCTCGGCCCGGGGTGGGCCGGGGTGTTACACAAGCACACACAACTTGAGGCTACGTTGCAACCACGCGTTGACAAGGGAGAAAACACAGACATCCCGAGGGGAGTAAATGCAAAAGATAACCTCATTGGTCATGTTGATCTGATCCCACACGCTGCACAACTTCTATTGGCTCAATCTATACAACCCCTTTGACAGATTCCGCATTTTTTTGCGTTAAGGTACATGAGAGGATCTATCCAACAAATGGAGCGTCGTTGTATAGATTTCCTGAACCACATCTAGGATATAGCTACCATGACCTATAATTTCTCAAAGCAACGACATAAGATGTGGACAAAAGTAGACATCGGGATCGAGAGGCAGGAGGAATGGATGCGAAACGAGGAGCCCCACTGCCTCGGTGAATCCTTCCCATTCCACCAAGAAAAGCCAGTGACCATTTTTCTCTAGGGTTGGGGGTCTCTTTCATTACTCCGTGTGAAGCGGACATCCAAGGAGCATGGCTTCCTTGAGCTCTAGATCGTTCAAGTCGAAACCTCCCAACTATACGGGTTATTCTTGTGAGTAAAATTCATTGGTCATCACTGAACTTGAACTCGTTACTCGCCGTCATCACCGTATATAACTATACGCAAGTAACGGTCACTGAATACGCGCGCGTCGTTCATCGAAGGTCACCGGAGAGTGTATAGTGCTGTATTTGCTGATGTTACGCTACGTTGACCAGTCTCCAACAGTGATATTTTTGCAAAAGGCCCCAATTTTTAATCCCGATTTTCTATACAATGTCTAGAGACCACTGATTGGGCCACTGGACGGTGGGGCCCACTTGTAACATCCCAAAATTTTGGAATGGTTAAAAATCACTAAAATTTGAAACTTTTAATTTGGATAAAATAAATCCGTCAAAGTTTGAAGATGAATATGAAAATATTACATTTGGGTGTCTAATAAACCCTAAAACAATATGTACAAAGTGTTTTAAATTATTTAAAGTAAATTTCATAAAAATTGTTTTGATTAAAAAATGATTATTTGATTATAAAATTTAATATTTTCAGATTTGATATTTTATATCTTTAAACAAATATTTATAAACACAAAAGTATTGTATGGATTATTTAAATGGCTTAGTAAACCTTTGAAACATAAAATGGCTTCCATAACTTATTCTAATTTAAAAATGAGTTTAAGATATTTATATTACAAAATCTTACTCTTATTATTGGAATTTAATTGAGATAAAAATATACCTTATAAAGCCCTATTCTAAAATAATTCATAAAAGTAACCTATAAGATTATTTGAATATTGATAACAAACTAAAATATATTTTGGAGGACAACGTTGGAAAATATTCCAATTTAAATTATTTTGTAATTATATCATTATCATAATTTTCTGCAAGTATATGATTTCAATTCGAATCAAGATTTAAAGTTCAAATAATGAAACAGAAAAAGAAAAGACAAGAACAAAAAAAAGAGGTCAAGCCAAATGGGCCGAGACCCAACCCAGCAAGCCAGCAGTAGCCAGCCCAACCCGCGCGGCCCTCCTCTCTCTCCCTTCTGCAACTGACATGTGGGTCCCACATGTCAGGTTCGTCTCCAACCGCCGTCCATGACCCCGAGCACGTCGCCCACGATCTCGCGCACAATTCGCACGCCTCGCGCGCCCCTGGACTCACCCCGAGCCCCTCTTTAATAGCCACAGACCCCCTCTGCATTTCCTCTCTCTTCCCCTCTCGAATAGTGCCTCCAGGCCGGAGAATTTGCCCGCCGGAGTCCGCCATTTCTGCCGCCGTTCGAGGTTGATTCCGGCGACACCAATGGTTCCGGCTACCTCTCTCTGACCCCTTTCTCTTTCTCTCATCGAGGCACACCACGTTGACACTGTCTTGATTTTTCTTGCGCAGCCAAACGACGTCACCGTGCGTGACAGGAGCTCGCCGGTGTACCGCACCGCTCCGGCCATGCCCCCTCGCCGAGACGGGAAGCAATCCTCGTCGTCAACCGCACCATCGAGTTCCCTGCGACGCGCTGCACGTCGTCCTCGCCTTCCCGAGCCCGGAGCAGCACCGGAACGCCTCTGCCGTCCAAGGACGAGTGCCTGCGCCGCCGTTCCGTCCATCTCCGGCGACCTAGCGCCGCCCATGGTGAGCATCTCCCTCTCGGCCGTTTGATCTCCGATGGACGGCCACGTTAGATCCAGATCGAAGGGGTATCCTTCAATCTGGTGCGTCCAATTTAAGTTAGATCCACGACCTCTGTTAATCCTAGATCCAGCCAATCAGAAGCCGCCACATCGCCCAGCCTATTTTCTAGTTTATTTCCCGAATAGAATTAAATGGCAGTTTTGCAGAAAAGCCCCTGCATCGTAGATCTATTATAGCTTTTTATCTGTTTGGCCAAATTTTACAAACTTTATATTTTCAAAAAGCCCTTGACCTGTAGAATCTTTTGGCACTGTTAGTTTTCTATTTAGCCTTAGTTTAAATTATTCAAATTTCAAATGAGTTATTTGAGTAATATATTTAAATCTACAAGTCCAAAAATTTCATATAAAATAGTTTTAGAAACCTTAGAATATGTGTAATATTACTCCTCTGTTATAAAATATTTTTGAGCATTATTTTGATCAGAGGCTTAATTTGAGTATTTTTGATTAGTTTAAATTCTATAAATCTTTTTATCTTGTTTTCTTAATAGAAAAATTACCTAAATACTTGCTTCTATCTAGAGACACAAAACCATCTTTGTTAAGTTATTTTATATTTTATATAATTTAAGTTTGTGCTAAAAGTCCATTAAAATGTTTTGTTTTGCAAACCTTGGTTTTAAAATGTGTTAAGCCATTTTACAAATTCTTTTGTGATCCTTTTGATTAAGACCAACCCATTAGAACCTTTGGAACACCACTTGAAACTTTTCAAATTTGGAATGTTCAAATTTGACTCTAGACCATCCCTTGACCAAAATGGCAAACACTGAACCCAATCACATTATTTCCTTTTTGCATATTGAATTATGTGATAAACTTGGACCAAATTTATGTGAAGACCTTGTTATGCATGTTTGTCTTGTTATGCTATGATTGTTGAATTATTTGTTTATTGGTATGTTCTTTCATGCATAGATTGAACGGAGTGCAACGTTCCTAGTTGAAGAGATTGTGTGAGCAACGACAACTTTCAAAAGGCAAGTGACACCCCATAAAAGTCCTACTATTTTTACTATTCTGCATTTAGTGTTTTCAGTAGTATGTGTCGGGGAAAATTATCCCGTGACTTATTCAGCAAAGCGCGACTCATTCACAGTCGCACCACTATTGGGCTTACACAAATATGGGCCGACCCAAGATCATGGCGTATTAAGAGGAAGGATCTAGAAGACGAGAAGATATAACTTGGGGACACGAAGATTAGTCTCCAAGTAGGACTCCGGCTCATACTTTCCTTGGGATAGAAGTTTCCTTGTAACCTTGCGAGCCATCATCTTTATAAGGTGGACTCCAAGGATCTAGAACGAGAAGCAAAAAAGGCTATCAAGATCCAAGCCCTAACCCTAGAACATACGGCGACTCGCTACCTCGATCGCCAACCCTTGTAACACCATATTCATATCAATTCCAATCTAGGATAGGCAGGAAGTAGGTCTTTACCTCACATGAGGGGCCGAACCTGGGTAAACATTGTCTTTCTTCGTGCCATGCGATCTTAAGCTCGGAGACGTTTGACCCGCGCAAATCCCACACCTACGAAGTCATCACCATGACATCTGACGTGACAAACCCACGACAGTTGGCGCCCACCGTGGGGCCCGCGGTCAAGAGCGTCACGTTCCGTGCTGGATCTGTGCCAGGGACGGAGGATCTCATCGTCGATTCAAGCTCGGCGACTTCAAAAATCTCGGCGACTTCATTGTCGTGTCGTTTCAAGTTCGGCGATATCAACATCTACATCAAACTACAAGGCAGCAGAAAACGCCCGTGTTGCGACGATGCCTCGGAACTCATATCGACGATCCCTTCGGTGGAAATCCGTGCAATCGAGTTTTCTAGCAGCTGTTAAAAGCGCATCAAATTCCAATGGCTGGATCTCCCTGGCCGACTCAAACACTGAAGCCCTGTCGAAAACTGACGGAACTCCCGCGACTTCGGGAAAACAATTGTCGAAATCGACTCAGACATCAATTCGTAGATCCGTCCGGTGAAAACATGCGGAATATAATCTCGCAGCTCTCCAAGAAGTTTGAGGAAATTTCAACGGTTAGATCTCTGTCAGCAAGTCGTGCACTGCAGCAAGTTTTGTATCTACGCGAGTTGGCGAATCAAGAAAAAGGGAAAACGTCAGATCGGCACGATACAGTCCTCATCCAAGTCAAATTCGATCAAGACTCCAAGCTTGCTACGACGTTGTACCAAACATAGAAGGAACAAAGAAGGAAAAAGCAAAGAGATGCCAGCTTGCTACAATTAGTGCGATGGTTATCTCCAAGAAATCAAAGGCTAGCTGGTTCCAGAAAGGAAACGAGCAGAACAAGAAAAGGAGGCAAACCGAGTGCTACTAGTATACACGTGATTCGATCAGCCCAAGAAAAAAACAGCCGACTTACAAAGTAATGATTGTGGCGACTATTTCCAAGATTTAGCCGCGCAACATGGCACGGTCACTCAAACAGTTCGACTATCTGGACGCACACGTACGTCTGGCTCAACGCGGCTACAAATCAGCCGACGATGATCCACGGCTAACTCTGAGTCATCAACGCCGGAAGCATTAAAATAAGACAGCAGCCAGTTTGTAGGATCAGAAAACATTAATGGACAAGATGGAAGTACTACAAGTGCTAGACGCTCGATTGAAGTCGCGCAGTTCAATTTTTAGAGAAAAAGAGATGCAATTCAATGTTGCTGCTATTTGCTTTGCATGGAAGGTCACGTGGAGACTTAAAAAGAAGGAACAAGAAGAAAGGCAACTCGGAGTTGCTAACTTGCTGTTACATGGCAACCAACCAGATCATCGTGACAGCTTATCAAGTGTGGAATCTGAGAAGCCAGAAAGTTTAATTCATGCCAAAATCAATATGACCACGTGACCCGTTCTACATCAAGGAAAGAGGAACTGCACGCTTTGACATTTCAACAGCTCAGCAACTCAAGGAAAAAGAAAGAAGGAAAGGCAAGGAGCGGTCAGCTCCATTTATCAGCATGCAAAAGAACAACACGTGACTTCATCAGCGCGCGACTCCAAAGATCAGCGTTATCATCGTCGACTTCAACAATTATTGCTGCGCAGCATGTCGCGGCGACTCAATGGCTTAATGAGCCGACTGTCCGCGGATCATACCGCGTCATCAACACCAGGAGATTAAAAACAAGATAAGTTGCTATCATGCTCAAACTTTCACAGACTTTTATTTTCATCAGTTAAGATTAAGTTTCACCTTCGAGTTTACCTCGGGGCTACTTATCTAGTTTATGCGGCTTATTATCAACATCTCTACGATTCAAAATATATCATTCCGCAGACTTTAAATTCAGACCATTTTGAATGCTGAATTACATCTACCTCTTAAAGTAGGGTCTTACAACCCGCATTTGATTTATTAAATTTGAGTTCTTTATAGCTCCCACTATATCTATCAAAGTTAAGCTCTTTTTATAGCTTGCATGATTTATTATAAAATCAGCTTTTATTTACATCTGACAAACGGGTTTCTTAATACACCAATGTCACCATTACATATTCAAGCATTGATATTCAGAGACTCACTATATCATTTCATGACTTATCATCATATAATTTTATGAGTCATCATCAACTCATTGTCATATCATTTTATGAGTCGCCTACTGATTTACTTTCATATCATTTCATGTGTCACATGCGACTTATCATTATATCATTTTATGAGTTGCCTAGTGATTTACTTTCATATCATTTTATGAGTCGCATACAGCTCATCATTACATTAGTTTACGAGTCACTAACGAATCATCATCTTATCGATATTTGAGTTAAACAGGTGACTCGTTGTATCAATTCTTAGGTCAAATCAGTGACCCGTGGTATCACATTTACAGCTAACCAGAGCTGGTTATCATCAAATCTAATTAGAGCTCATCACGGCTATTACAGCTGATTATATCAAAAATCGATTGCCACCTACGCGCGGTGGTACATCAGGATTAGTGAAATAAAGCGAGCACCACCGTATCCGGGGGTTTGTCATTTCACCTCAATTTGAGTTGCTGAGAATTTATTTTCACTAATCTCTGGGTTTCACGGGGGCTTTGCAGCTTTATGAGCTCGGCTTATTCTCGTGGAATCACTCTTTGTGGCAAATTAACCTGGTTATACTCGCCTTAAGTCAGATGCAACTCGCACTACGCGGCCAAAGTACCGGCATGTGGCTTCAATCGAGTCTGATTGCCTATCATGGACTTTCTCGACCCTGAACACACATTAGACCTGGGAAATACTGAGCCGCGCGAGGGCCTACTTAACGGTAACATGTATAAATTCAGAAGGGCTAAAGTACCCGCATGCGGCGTCAATCGAATCTGAATGCCTATCATGGACTTTCTCGACCCTGAACACACATTAGACCTGGGAAATATTGAGTCGTACCATATGCTATCATGCATCGTACCATTTGCTATCATGCAAAATATCATTTGCTATCATGCAACCATTTGCTATCATGCAAAATACCATTTGTTATCATGCAACCACTTGCTATCATGCAAAATACAATTTGCTATCATGCAAAATACAGATTGCTATCATGCAAAAGTGCCATATGCTATCATGCGGAGTACTAAAGTTTTATCAGATTTTACCAGCCGTCAGGGCTGAAATATTATCATCATGTTATCTATTGCTTCCTCGAGGGCTTTGCCTTTTGATTTAACAGGAACCTATACCTCGGCCATATGAACTTGAATGGAACGACCAGATATTTTATGATTGGTATGATCTTCCCCTGATATCGGCTGTTGAAGCCACCATTATCTATTTTATTACAGCCACATCAAGTGGAATTCTTAAGGACAATTCCTTAATTTATATCTAGAGTTTTGACAGATATTATCTTTTTCCTAGCGGCTCAAAGAATATTTAACAATTTGGAGTTTATACGCGGCTTTGCCTTACTCCAAACATCATTGTTTCCTTACGGCAACAATATTTGCTCAATCTGTTGCAGGATCAAATTGCAACGATATGTCATCAAGCATGATAATGAAATCATGTCTACTTAATGCCTGGGGGCTAGGACAATCAAGTTTTTGTCTAATTGAAATATTTTTTAGTCCCGAGCAGCATGATCAAGCATACAACTCGGCCCTCGGGGGCTACACACCCACCAGCATCTGGCGGTTTCTACTAAATTGGTATACCATGTTTATATGCAAATTTAATTTTTTGCAGCCCATGAGAATATATATCCATTTGCGAGTCAAATCAGCGACTCGGAAATCTTTACATACAGGCTGTGGCTATATACCCTTGAGCCGCCATGATTCAACATGCGCTCAGATGGCTTGTCATGATAACTTGACAAATTATTATACTTTTGGCCAGCTTATTTATGCTTATGGCTTTTTCTGTTTCGATGTCTATGACTCAGCACCTTATACACATTTGGCTGATATATCTTGATGCTCATAAGTTATTATTCTTATGATTTCAGCTCAGTCTTACATCCAACAGGAAAAGGTGGTTTTCACCAAAGGCTTCGCCGACACCTTATATAATTTTCGCGGAGAACTTACCGGGATTCTGCAGCTCCAATGCGACTAAACAGAAGTGTTCAAATAGCAAGTGAGGAAGACTTGTGCATGGACTTCACGGCAAAGATCAATCAAGACTAGCTAACATGGCTACCAGCATGTGCACATATTGGCGTACTCTTTTCAAGGCAATGGATGCAGCTTCAACAAGATTTCGCCAGCCTCGAATGCCTACGATACTATATCAACAAACATCAGCGGCTCATCGCTTTTACATTGGTGACTCAATAAGCCGCTACGCTCGCGACTCATTATCAGCGAGTCGCCAAGCTCAACATCGACAAGTCGGCAAGAACTACATACGCAAGCCCGCAAGATCATCATCAAGACAGAATCTTCCGCCTGATTCTACGAATCACCCGGAAGCTTGGGCTAATGTCGGGGGAATAATTATCCCGCGACTTATTCAAGCAAAGCGCGACTCATTCACAGCCGCGCCACTATTGGGCTTATACAAATATGGGCCGACCCAAGACCATGGCGTATAAGAGGAAGGATCTAGAAGACCGAAGAAGATATAACTTGGGGGACACGAAGATTAGTCTCCAAGTAGGACTCCGGCTCATACTTTCCTTGGGATAGAAGTTTCCTTGTAACCTTGCGAGCCATCGTCTTTATAAGGTGGACTCCAAGGATCTAGAACGAGAAGCAAAAAAGGCTATCAAGATCCAAGCCCTAAACCCTAGAATATACGGCGACTCGCTACCTCGATCGCCAACCCTTGTAACACCATATTCATATCAATTCAAATCTATGATAGGCAGGAAGTAGGTCTTTACCTCACATTGAGGGGCTGAACCAGGTAAACATTGTCTTCTTCGTGCCCTGCGATCTTAAGCTCGGAGACGTTTGACCCGCGCAAATCCCACACCTACGAAGTCATCACTGTCGGGGGCTACCCCGAGGTAGGGTCAAGGTATGGTATAATTTATGTCCAAGAGTGGACCGAGGTACAGTGAGACCGAGATAACCAGGCCCAGAAGGGGCCGGGATATGATGCTGGTGCAAACCGGCATATACTGACCGACATACCCAGGCCCAGAAGGGGCCGGATATGATGTTGGTGCTGACCGACGTATGAAACCGACATATGCAAACCGACATAACCAGGCCCAGAAGGGGCCGGGTTATGATGTTGATACAAACCGACATATGCTGACCGACATATGAATGTCGGTATCTTCGTGTCTTCTCTTACGTGCAGGGGAGATAACCAAGGAAGGGGAATCCGGCATATCCATGCCGGGTTAAAGAGAAGAGGCGCCTTATGCCGGTTGGAAGTCAATGCAAAGGTCACATCCCGCCTGACACGGGAGCATGGCAGGTGGTATGGCGCGGGTACGAGATGACCGGTCACACCTACCGCTGACCACGGGCGTACGTGGGAACAGAGTGCGAGGCATGGGCATGCCACGTCCTGTCCGTGGCAGAGAACACAATCATGACCGAACTGATGATGCAGACGCGCATGGCTGCAGTGTAATGTACGGCGCCAATCCGGTGACCCGGATACCAGTATATAAGGTGCCCCAGGCCCTCCTGCTGAGGGATGAACATTGAGAGACATTGAGAAATACTCGGAGAAGGGCACTGAGAGAACGGTGTGCTGAGAGATCTTTCCCCCTTAGCTATCTTCTTCTCCCTTGGGTGCATCACCATAGCAGAGAGCATACAGCTCGAGGAGCACCTTTGTATTCATGATATCCTGATATATTGAGACAGACAGGCAGGAGTAGGGGTTTTACCTCCTCACGAGGGCCCTGAACCTAGGTAGATCGTGTGTGTGTTTGTGTGTCTTCCGTGTGTGCTCCTTAGCGCGCTATCCCTCCCCGGTTCCACCAGCGTCCATTGGCCCCAACTTAAGCCATCCTATGGCATCTGCCGTGACACCACCACGACAATCACCATGACATCTGACGTGACAAACCCACGACAGTATGCATCATAGGTTTACTACTGTATATTATGCTATGCTATAGAAATCCTATTTAGTGTAGCCATCCATTTTCACCCCTTATGCTTAGTGAGCCATTAAACTTAGTAGATGCTTAGCTATGCCATGATAAATGTTTTTATTAGCTGAGTAAGGATAAAACAACTAAGTTTAATGAATCACCTGGGTGGAATTGGTATTGCTTGGTTTATGTTGAGTGGCTACTCAGGGCCATGTTCACGGTGGTTTTCACCTGAGGGTAGTATACTACTCAGGGCCATGGTACATGGTGGTTTTCACCTGAGGGTGCACTTGTGGTCGGCCACCCAGGAACAAAGAGGTTTCAAATTCACTCCATGTTTAGATTGCTTCTAGTGCAGCCATTAGCTAATATGGGCTCTGGCTTGATCAATTAAGTTGTGTGGACCTGACCGGTCGAACAGGCAGATGTAGAGGGATGTAGGTGGTATTGTTCGGCTATTGGTATGGGAAAAACACCTCTGAAAGATCTCGTCTTAATCTTCTCCTTTCCTTTTCACTAAATGAGTGTTTTGGAAGTTTGGGTTGATTGAGTATAATGGGGAAAGTACACAAACTCTCGAGAGTAGAAAAACTAAGTACTTAGCCGTGTCCCCGGTTACGGACATTTTGAGCAGCTGGACAAGGAACTGATGGAGTAACCTCATCATGCCAATTTGTTAAATAAAATTTGAAGGTGAACATGGGAAGGAGGTTCACTGATTTCTATCAGTGGTACCGACTTAATAGAAATGAGAAAATGTCTTTTCAAAATATAGGATAAAAACTAGCTTTCTGCAAAATAGCCATAACTCCACTCAGCCAAATATTCATGTAGAAGATAGGTTGTCCTTTATATCCACATAGGTGTCATTTGCCAATAAAATTCAAATGTATTGACCAGTGTTCTGGCTGTAACTCACCGTTGCAGGTTTTCCAGACTACGAGTGAGGTTTCGAATAGGGTCTCGAGTCTACAACCAACATGCTTGCCTGTGGCGCATGAAGATGATGGGACTCACTGTATCATTTGCTTTCCGCCGTGTGTTTATTTCGGTTTGAGCTAGCCTTGAGCTATGCATCTTGTATCGAACCTTTTTATTTCTGGATCATCGTGTAATAGACTTAATGCTTTGTTATGATATTCATCTTAAAATATGTGTGCTAGCAAGTCGATCCAGAGACAAGCACGAAACGCATGGATCTCAACCTTTAGTAAAAGGTGAGGTCTTTACACCACTTGTCAGTGTCACCAACCCACCTTCTTCCCCCTCTCTGTCCGGGAACTGCTAGGCACCGCCCCTAACCTCCTTGTCGTGGCCCTGGACCCCGCCGCCGAGCCTCCATTCTCCGCCACACTCGGATTCTGGCGATGTTGTCTCGTCGTTCTCCGCCACAGGGGGCACTCCACATCGTTCTCTAGACCTCCCCACGTTGTGCTCCGCAAGCGCCCAAACTTGCCGCCGGATTTGCTCCGTTTGTGCATCGCTCCGGTCACCACCCGTGCTCGTACGGTCGTCGAATTAGCACTGCCTAGTCGCCCTCCACTTCCCGGAACAATTAATCGAGCCGAGGCGCCTCCAATCGTTGCCAACGTGCTCGTCTTCCCCAACCACGGCCACCGTCGATTTGCCGCCATCTGGTCTTCCGCAACCACGGAAACCATCGAGTCGCCGCCGTAGTGGCCACTCCGTCTCCGCCGAGCCTCCCAAAACGCCCAACGTGAGCTCCTACGCCTCCGCCGTATCCCGCGCCTCCTACAGCTTCCGAATCGCCCGGTCAACGCCACCCAGTGTCAGTCCACGAGCGACCCAATCGGTGTGGCCTACGTCCAGATCATCAACCTCCATGGCGAGTCCAATCTCAAGACGCGCTACGCGAAACCATGCTCACGCCGCCGGAGGCGCTCGCGAGGTTCATCAAGTGCGAGAAACCCAACCACAACATCTACAACTTCTTCGCCACATCCCAGCCGCGCCGTCTCCCTCGACACCTCCAACATCATGCTGCGGGCTGCTAACTCAAGAACACGGTCTGGGCGGCGTGGACATGTACACCGGCAGCGACACAAAGGTCATGCTCAACAACTCAGGTGCGCCGTCCAAGGTGTTGATGGTGGCCGAAAGAAAATCAACTGAAGACAGGCCGGAGATGCGGTCGGCGGTGGCCGCTCCGACGCCGTTCGGCTGCCCGTCGGGATTGAATCGGACGGGCGGAGGCGGAGGTGCCGTGGCCACGGCCGGCCTCTCTCTATCATTTTTTCAATTTGGCCCTTTCATTTTCTATTATTCATAAATAGTCATTGTGAACGGTAGGAGGGCTGACAGACGGGATCCACCAGTTGCCACGTTGGCAAATATGGTGCTATACAGGCCCCGGTGACCTTCGACAACACACTCGCGCGTATATGGTGACTGTAACTTGCGTATAGCGATATACGGCGATGACGGCGAGTAACGAGCTCAAGTTCGGTGATGAACGATGAATTTTACTCTATTCTATTCTTGTCCCTAGCCTCGAGAATGAGTTTAGTCGCCGGCTATGGACCAAGGGCCGCTAAGCGAGGGCCAATCGTTAGCAGCACTCTTTTTATTTATTTATAGATTAATAGATACATAGTAGATCATTTGACTTTATAGCACCGTATTTTACTCTACTAGTTGAATTCAGCGCGGCGTCACGCGCGTCCTTCGCACAAATTTTTGTGTATAGCTTTGTTAGCGCTGGTTGTCACTTGTAATGAATTGTACTATTCGAATATATACACTGTGATGGTGATGTACTATCTATGAAGCCAGCATGCAACTTTATAATAAATAACACGATGATGGCATCATTTCCCTGAAGCGTCACAATTTTGATAGCCGTAGAAAAAGATCTAGAGGCAACGCCGCTGCCAAATACGGCAAATGTAGCAAATACGCGAACTGGTTATTCCGCCGCGCCCTTAGTGAGAAATTGCGTCGTCGGGTTGTTTCCCTGTTTAACCCAGATAGTTGAATTTTGCGCGGCGACTACAAACCTAAAATATAATGCAATAAGTCGGATCAGGACTTAGATAAAACTTGTGTAGAGGATGTATTAAAAAAAACTGAAAGGGTGTATACATGTACCTTTAACACCATTGTTGTTGCTAGATGAGAAGAAGGTGAATAGGAGACAGTCTTGTCCACGTCGCATTTGTACTCGGCTGCTAGGAAGGGTGTGGCGAGAGGGCTAGCGACCGTCTGCCAAGGAAAAAGTTAACACAGTTCTATATATCACGGTAAAAGTTTACTCGTTTAATATATCACAACAACACGAATGAACCATGCAAGTAATGAATCACCAACCAAATACATCATAATCGAATTTTCATACTGAAAAAAAAGCACTCCTCCATGTAGGTGTACTACTCTAGCTTGATTTCTGTTGGTACTGCATTTTATTTCTGCTGCATTACATTAGTTCATAGCTCAAGATTTCAAATCTGAAGACAGCCTGGCATTGTCACAACTCAGAAGCAGCCATTAGTACGCTCGGATACAAAGTTTATACTCAAGAGGTGGTCAAGATCAATTCACTCAGTACACTGTTTATACTCAAGAGGTGAAGGTCTAGAATTTGTTGGTATGCAATGAAAGGAGTCAATAAGCAGGAAACAACAAATCGATAGAACCTGCGTAAAGCAAGTAAGGTGCCATGTGAGATCCTTGCAAAACTAAAGAAGAGTGGTGTATAAATAGATACTATCAGATGATAAGAGTTAAACGTTATCCACGTACTATACCATAAGAAAGAAAATAAAGAAAAACACCCAAAATAGGCATAGATTTATTTTACGTACAGACCATATTACATATAAAACAAATCAGAAATTGAGTATAAGGATATACAAAATGACTAATGGTAGGGATCTATTTGAATCTGAATCAAGGAAATACATAACTGTCCAATAAGTTACCATCGAATCTGAATTGAGAAAGCAGATAAAAAGGTAAGCACTCATTTAGTAAAAACTGCAGGACCTACAAACCAACAACCCAAAATTGCAGGACTGAATTTTCTCTATGACATTGGATGCATAATATGAAATATAGTGTGGTACTCCAGTTGCAAAACTTCACTCCAGAAATAAACTTATTCGCACAATAAGTCTGGTGCCTCCATGTTGGCATTGCAGGGGATTGAATTTCTGGTGCTCCAAGGAGATTTTAAATATTTTTTCAAATGAAGTTTTGAACACACTTGATTCAGAGAACAAACTTATGCAAATTAGCTGCTCTTTTCTAAATACATTTCTCAGTTCAGTTGCCATCGACTTATTTCATCAAGAGCGCTACTTAACAATGCTGCAGGTTATTACATCAAGAGCGCTACACCGTCAAAGAACGGCTCCAAACAGAGTGGTGCGCGGCGACACGCCGCACAGTGCCTCAGATTTCATATAGTATTGTGGCATCTATCGTTGCATCCAACTATTAACTCACAGAGAAATGCATGAGTTTTCTCGTAGTGGTGGTGGTGGGCGAGTGAATACGATTGCACCAATTATAACAAAAAGAAAGATTTATAAAAAACCTGATAACTGATGATAAGAGAGCATCTTATGAGGGGGCAATAGTTAACAAAGTTGACCAATTAAGACACTATAGCATCTGGATGTATCTTGGATTACCTCATTTAAAATAAAATGAAGTGTTATGACATCTAGTAAGAACTAACCCACATGATCATATTACAAATAATTTCAGGCAACTACTCGCAGAAAGTAAAATAAACGAACTTCATTACATATGTGAGAATACATTGTTCTATTAGTTCAGCTAGTAAATGTCGATCGGACATAAAGTTTTAACTGAAAAATAGAAGTATCAGCTGCAATTGCAAACATTCCTATTTTTTGGAATAGCTATATCTAATTAGGATTCAAGAATCTTAACCAAGCACATCTCAGGGTAAATAAATACTCGTCATGGATTGGTCCTGAATTTAATGTAAAATGTAGCACGTTCATTAGACAAATAGAAGGTCAATAGATGCCCTAAAGCACGAACAAATAATATTGAAGGTCATTAACAAATCACCATTTCCACAGGAGAAAACTTGCATGACATAACTCAACAACGTTATTCCTCTATTGCAAACTGTACCATATATCCAAGGAGATCATCAGGAAGCAGATTCCAGTTTCTTTATAGCCTCACATCGGAGTCCTATGACCTTGCTTAACTTTCAACAAAAAAGTAAGCAATTTACTTTAATAATCATGAACGACAGAACGACCTACCTATAGCTAGAAACATATAGATAATGGAATGTGTTGACCCCACCTCTATAGCTGAATTGCATCCTCTATACATGTGATTGGTCAGAAGACGCGAGTTATTATTTTTGTGCGCAGCCCTGAATCTTAAAACAGCTAAGAGGAACTTCCTGACATCTATATGTTTAAACATTAGGATAAAAAGTGTAAAAACAGTGGAATGTTGCACTTCTGAAATTTTAACTATTGAAATCTATAAAATACGACATGAGATTGTCGATCAAGAAGCCAACAATCAGAAAAAATGGAGTGTGCTACCCCATCAACCGGTAGGTTATTTCTTATAAAGAAACTATTGTTCCGTAGTATCAGAAAATACTAACAGCGCCAAAACAAATCATTTCAGCTTTGCGTTTGTTTGATATGATGTAGAACCTTTTAACTGATACATATACATATCCAGTATGCCTATAAAGCAAGGCGTTCATGTGAAGTGGGAAAGGGGAAGACATGTGCATGCATGAATAAATGTAGCAGGATCTAGTACACGTTCATTAAGATTTCGATGAAGGACTGAAATCTAGAGTGCCTAGGGCGTAATATGCGTATCATGCAAATGGTCCAGCTGAATGCCTGTTTAAGAGATAGAAAAATGAAGTACAATCTGTGCCACTGAGCAGTGCTGCCATATCAAATTTGGGATTCTTGTCAAAACACATGTTGACCAATTTTGCTAAAATAAGCAATGTCCACAGATAGAGAAAACAGGATAAGAATCGATAAAGTAGTCTGTAAAACCACATATATTATATGATCAACACTCGATGAAAACAAAAAAAGATGAACAATAGGACACATCCCACAGGGCAAGGTCAAGAATAAAAATGTAAAATGCAATTAACAAAACGGAATTGCGTACCTATTCTCAACGAAAGAAACAATTACTTGCAATGTAGCAGGAAACCCGGCTAACTTGTATTCATCTCCATACCTGAAAGATTATGAATAACATGACTGAGTTGTGGTTTTGCTTAAGTAAATGGACCATTCCTGATAAATTACATCATGAATTTCCCTTGCACACGAGATTTTACTATGTAAAGTATATATGCTAACCGGAAATGCTAAATTTAAAGATTTTTTTCCTCTTCCTCCATGAAGCTGAAGCATCATCCCGAAACATAACCACACAGCAGGACATATGCAGATATGTCATGTGAAATAGAGATAGCAATTTATCATTTCTTAGTTCCCTAGTTTGGTTTTTTTCTTTTGCTTTTATTTAGCTTTTGTAAATCTTCTATACATAATCAACAAACAGTCACATCAGAGGCCTATCGTCTCCCACGAAAGAAAATCACAGATGGATCTGCAAAAAGCGCCAGATCAGCTAGTACCTAAAAGAAACATCGTCACTTTACCACTACTGAAGTTTCTAGATGACTATAAAATGTAAACAATTAAATCAAATAAGGATATGACAGCTCATAAATTGATACTGAAACAAAGTAACTTTGTCTTTTTATGCTTTAGTTCTTGGTTAATACTAATCCACAATCTAGATGGATTTCTTATAATCCAGAAAAAACTTCGGATTAAAATGTAGCAACTGCGACAATGCATTTGTATTTCTTACCTTCTGGACAGCTCACATATGCATCAACTCTGTCTTCCAGACATATATACGGAAATAGTGTCATATTTATAAAACAGCATTGTTCAGCCATCCAAACTACCAATGGAAAGAGCAAACAGAAAGCTCGCTGTCATCTGTCAAAAGTTTGGAAAAGAAAATATGAGAGATGATAATATCCAACTATTGAAGAAGTAGGGAAGTAAAATATAGCAATACTGCAACTTTTCATTAGAACCGCAATTAGCAGAATAAGGGAACATAGTAAATAGGCAGGACGTACTCTTAAATACGGATGAATCATCACCTGTGAGGGGCTCACAACGGAGCAAGCAAGGCTACATGTGCCACACCACCCTATGGCCCAATCAGTGGCGGTAATAGGGAGGAGAAATCTGAGGTGGTGGCTAGCTTTGGTGTTCATCACCGTCAGGCACGCTGTCGCTGACAACGATCTGGTTTCCCTAGTATCCATCAGCAACCTAGAAATCGCAGCGGCGACGGCGACAACAAAGGAGCAGTGCAGCTCAGATTGGACCAATACGGTCAAAGAACAGAGGAATTAATTAAATGCCCGTGCGTTGCTACGGGCACTTGCTAGAGCACTTACCATTTCTTCATACTCGCCAGGGCCAGCAGCAGCTGCTGCTCAGCCTGCCTACAGGGGCGTCGCACGCCACCGTGGTGCTCACCCCGTACTTCCACCGCCCGCCCTGCGTCGCCAAATTTCTCAAGGATATAAGTGGCACACACATTCATCAATCTTAAAGCCCTCCCATCATTAGGTTTCTCAAAGTCATGTACCTCCACGAACCTGACAACATATAAGATTGAAATTAGTGGACAGGACACAAAGATAAACTGTTCAAAATTCTACGCAAGAGTTGGTGATTCTGCGATCATGTACTCCATCTTATTCCTCACAGGCCTCTTTATAGCTCAGCCTATGGCTGCCGCGGCCCGAGCTGTCGTTGTCGCCATTGTTTTTCTTGCCAACGCGCCCCTCCTCGGCAGCCTCCCATCCCCACCATAGCCAGCACCACTCCACTCGAAAATGCAGCTAGCAAGTTCAGATTGGGAAGAGGACGGCATCAGGTACAGAAATGCGTACTCCATCCCCACCAATAACATAAATAATGGCCATAAAGCATGTAATCATTACGAAGTAATGCTAGCTAATTAAGCTGAAGCATAATCATGATAAGACCAACAGTACAACACTTAAATGAGAAAGAGATGAACAGTGAACCACACAGCTAAATGAACCTCCCTTTGTTAAAAACCTGATTAGTATGGCGTATGGGTGCACATATCCAATTGACTTCACTTCAAATACTGAACCTAATAGCTTTACTTCAGTGTGCAGGTCTTCCTAGGAACTGAAATCTTTAATGTCCATACAACATACATTACTCCCGGCAGAAGAAACACTACAAACATAGTAGTAAAACATACTACAACTTCGTGTATGAATCATCACATCTAGACTCATACTTACGCCTACGCATCACCATTGAAAATTCAGGTGTAGTAGTCAAAACCTCAGTCCATACCATTGGGCATGAATTAGATAGGCTCATAGGCAAACTAACATAAACAATGGCTACTATTGGTTGTTTGTGTGTGTATAAAACACTAATTCCTGCCTCTCTCCATGACTTCAGAAGCGGCAACCGTAGCCTAAGGCATACAAAACTGAGGAAAAACAATTCTTCTAAAAAAGAAACCTGGCTATCATGAGGGGGTGTAGGAGAACAGAGAGGTAGGAAAGATGAATACCTTTAGTAGGACACCACGAACACCAATTTCTGCCGCTGGCGTCAGAGGTGCAAATCTCCTGGGCACCCAAACTCAACTGTGAAACAAAAATTAAATTAGGTTATAGGAAGGAAAAAGAAAGAGGTGTTGAACGGGAGAGACGAAGGATGAGACGCGCTCCTCCTCGGGTCGGCGGCGAGGGCCTCCGCGGCAGCCCGGCCGGCAGTTGCGTCCCTCTCCTCTTCTTCCAGAACCGCTGCCTCCTTCGCGGCACGCAAGGCGGCGGCCTCGGGCCAGCAGCGCTCAGCGTCGTCGAAGGCGAGGCGCCCGCGCGCTCGGACGCGTAGGCCTCGGCCTCCTCGAGCTCGCGGAGGCGGCGCTCCTCCTTGGGGTCAGCTGCGAGGGACTCCGCGGCAGCCCGGCCGACAGCTGCGGCCTCCCTACGCGCGCGCCGGCTGCATGTGGCCACCGCCGGCGCCGCTGTGTCGGGGCTGGAGAGGATGAGGCTGCTGTGAGGATTAGGGATTTAGGGTTACGGGTTGGTGTTTTATACAAAAGAACTGCTTTGTAAATTTTAGAAAAAGGAAGGGCTTTTATGCAAAAAGGCCACACGGACCGTCAGATTGGAAACGAACGTACAGATTAACACCAGTTACTATTCTTTGAACAGTAACGCGTGACGTGGAGCGCTGGAGGCCCGCGATTTGCACTCCCGTAATTCGGCCACATAGTAGATCAAGTTCGGTGATGAACGATGGATTTTACTCTATTCTATTCTTGTCCCTAGCCTCGAGAATGAGTTTAGTCCCTAGCCTTTTATTTATTTATTTATAGATTATCAACTGGAGTAATACAATAAAAGGTATAGGTCGATAAAAATGAACGAATACACACACTGACACACACACATCTCCACGCAAAAGGACGAGTACTTTGAGTGTACACTGGCCTCTCCGTACGTAGCATTATCAACTTGGCATCTAAATTCTGAACTGATAGGAGAGCACGCTTGTTTACGCAATCAGAAGCCCGCAAATTTGGATTTGATAACGTCGACTTCGTCCTCGCCCATGAGGAACGTCTTGGCTAGCACCTCCATCGGCATGGCCGGCTTGCTCGCGAAGAGCGAGAACGTGGGCACTACCAAGCCCGGCGACTGTCCATCGAACATGGCTACGAACACCGCGTCCCCAGCGCCGACATTGAGCTGGAAGTGCTGCAGCCCGCGGGGCACGACGAAGAGCTCGTTCTCCTTCACCACCTTGGAGTAGAGCCGGTTGGCTGCGGACGTGAACCCCACCATGACCTCGCCCTTGAGAACCAGCACCAGCTCCGAGCCGCGAGGGTGCGAGTGCGGCGGGTTGAGCCCGCCCGGCGCGAGGTCGATGCGCGCGATGGAGAGCCCCAGCGTGTTCAGGCCCGGGAACGCCGACACGGTGGCGCGCGTGGTGTTTGCGCCGAAGGGGTTGCTTGTATTGGACCCGGAGACGATGGCGGCTGAGAAGAAGTCATCGTCCACCACGGTGGCCGGCGGCTTGCACATGAACCCGTCGACCGCCGTCGCGGCCTTAAGGTCGGCCACGCAGAAGTCCTGGAGCGGCGTCGGGTCCGAGAGGATGCACGGCAGCGCGGCGAGGGCTGCGGCAACCAACAGCACCTGGAGCACAACAGAGGGAGCCGATGCCATTAGAGATATGATGATGTGACTTACACGGATCGTTCTTGTGGTCTAGCCTTGGGTATACTGTGTAGGAGCAAAGTCTTCTCTGTGGTGACTTTGTGTCGTTGTTCGTTCTTTATATAGAGCGAGCTGCATCGATCGGTGGTGGATGCACGGTGGAGCTGATGTGGATGTTGTCGCCGCTGCTGCCGGCGGTTTACTGGGTCGAAAAAAGGGCGCGGTCGTCGTGAGCACCTGCTGTCGGGAACTCGGGACTGACATCCATCGGCCGGGAAGACACCATTTGGCGTTAGATGGGACATGGGAGTGCCCTCGAGGGTGCGTTCGGTAGCCCAATGACTCCACATCAGACCCGCAGATAAAAAAGGCTGTTCAACTTCTATTCGAGTCTCATTGGTTCAGACTTTAGCAAAGAGCATGACATGGATCTGAACTTTCTGAACATGCCGTCTCTGGATCTCCACGATTTGGACGTGCCGTTCTCTATGGATGAGTTGTGGGCTGCGGTTAAGGACCTGCCGACGGATAAGGCCCCAGGGCCAGATGGGTTCTCGGGGCGGTTTTATCAGGCAGCCTGGCCCGTCATCAAGAACGACATATTCCTCGCTGTGCAGCACCTGTACGCGCTTCAGTCCCGAGGCATGGCGCGCCTCAATGGCGCCCTTGTTGTGCTTCTACCGAAGACAGATGGCGTGACCGAGGTCAAGGACTTTAGGCCGATAAGCCTCACCCACAGCTTTGGCAAGTTGTTCTCCAAGCTGCTCGCAAGCCGTCTTGCTCCGCGGTTGCCGGCGTTGATCGCGGAAAATCAATCTGCATTCGTCAAGGGGCATTCCATTCATGACAATTTTAAGATGGTCCAGCTTACGACCAGAGCGCTGCACGTTGGCCGCATCCCTGCCATGCTTCTCAAGGTCGACATCTCGAAGGCATTCGACTCGGTGTCCTGGGCTTTTCTAATTCGAGTCATGCAACACTTGGGCTTCGGGGAGAAATTTATTGAGTGGGTCTGCATCATCCTCTCCACGGCATCCTCCAAGATCGTCCTCAACGGCATGCCGGGCCGCGCTATCCAACACCGGCGCGGTCTGCGCCAAGGGGATCCGCTATCGCCCACGCTGTTCTTGTTGGTTATGGAGGTCCTCAACGCCGCGCTTCGGCGTGCGGAGGCCTTGGAGGTGTTGTCTCCTGTGCCTTGTCGGGAGTGCGCTTTCGTGCCTCTATGTATGCGGACGACGTCGTGATCTTCGTCTCCCCGACAGCGCGTGATCTTGGGCTGGTTCGGCGACTTCTGGACTGCTTTGGCGGCGCGTCCGGACTGAGAACCAACTTGTCCAAAAGCTCGCTTTCGCCCATCCGTTGTTCTGACGACCACCTGGCTGTCGCCGCTCAGCACTTCCCGTGCGCTGTGAAGAATTTCCCCTGCACCTATCTAGGGCTACCGCTCTCCTACAAGAGATTGCCCAAATCGAGCCTCCAGCCTATTTTGGACAAGGTGTGTCGCCGGCTTTCTCCTGGTCTTGCGAGCTTCTACACCACGGCAGGCCGCCTTGTGCTCATCAAATCGGTCATCACCTCCATCCCTATTTACCTCACCATCGCCATGGCCTTGCCGCCATGGCTGCTGGATTTTTTTGGAGAAGAGGATACGTGCATTCTTTTGGAAGGGGACTGACGCGGTGCATGGCGGCCATTGCCTTGTGGCCGGGAATCGAGTTTGCCGGCCCGTGGAGTATGGTGGGCTCGGGATTATGAACCTCCGGCTGCTGGGATATGCTCTGCGAATCCGGTGGCTTTGGCAGAAAAGGCTGCAAATCGGATGCTGGACGGGACTGAAATTGGAGGTTGAACCGGAAGCCCAAGCCTTGTTCGATGCCTCGATCAGGATCACTGTTGGCGACGGCAAGGCGTCCTTGTTCTGGACCGACCCCTGGTTCGGCGCCGCCTCCTTCAAGCAGCGGGCGCCGGCCTTGTTTGCTGCTGTGGACGAGCATGCTTGCTGCTCCCGTACGGTTGCTGAGGCGCTTGCTGACCGTCGGTGGATCCGCGACATCACCGGGCCGCTGACTGTGCCTGTCCTCGTCCAGTTCTTGCTGTTGGTGGATGACATGCAGACGGCTGTGCTGCAGCCCGATGATACGTCTCAAACGTATCTATAATTTTTGATGTTCCATGCTGTTATTATATCAATTGCTACATGTTTTGGCTATACTTTATATCATTTTTATGCATTTTCTGGGACTAACCTATTAACAAGATGCCACAGTGCCAGTTCCCTGTTTTCTGCTGTTTTTGTTTCAGAAAATCTATTAAGGAAATATTCTCGGAATTGGACGAAACAAAAGACATCGTCAATAATATCACGAGGAGATCACGGAGTCCAAAGGGGAGTCGGAGCAGACCCACCAGGGGGCCACGCCACACTAGGGCGCGGCCCAGGGTGGGCCCGCGCCCCCTATGGCGTGGTGGCCCCCCTCGGCCACCGACGCCGCCTCTTCGCCTATATATTCTCCGCGACGCGAAAACCCTATTACGGTCGATCATATTCCACGAAAAGTTCCGTCGCGGCCGTCATCGTCAATCTCAGATCGGAGGAGTTCTGAAGCTCTTCCCGGCACCCTGCCGGAGGGGAGATCATCACCGGAGGGCTCTACATCACCATGCCTGCCTCCGGAGTGATGCGTGAGTAGTCCACCCCTGGACTACGGGTCCATAGCAGTAGCTAGATGGTTGTCTCTCTACCTTGTGCCTCCATGTTTAGATCTTGTGAGCTGCCTAACATGATCAAGATCATCTTATTGTAATGCTAGATGTTGTGTTTGCTGGGATCCGATGAATATTGATACCATGTTTATTCAAGTTGTTTATCTATGTGCTCTTGATCTTGCATGCTCTCCGTTGCTAGTAGATGCTTTGGCCAAGTAGATGCTTGTGACTCCAAGAGGGGGTATTTATGCTCGATAGTGGGTTCAGTCTCTAGATATCTGGATCAGTGACAGAAAGGTCTAAGATGGTAGATGTGCTGTTGCTACTAGGGATAAAACATTGGTGCAGTGTCCAAGGGCACTTGTATTGATTACATTACACACTTTACTTCATGCAATAATCTGTTGTTAGCAACTTAATACTGAATAGGATGCGGATGCTGCCTTGAAGGTGGATTATTTAGGCATAGATGCGGTTGGAATAACGGTCTATGTACTTTGTTGTAATGCCCAACTAGATTTCATAGTAGACATCTTGGCATGTATTGCATTGTTATGCCCTCTCTATTTGTCAATTGCCCAGCTGTAATTTGTTTACCCAACATGCTAGTTATCTGTTCTGAGAGAGACACCACTAGTGAACTGTGGACCCTGGTCCAATTTCCTCATACTGTTTACACAACCTGCTGCAATCATCTGTTTCCTGTTACTTGCTGTTTTTCCTGCTGTTTTCCACACCATACGTTTAACTCTTTGTTTCTGCAAGACCGGAGAGATTGACAACCTCTCTGTTTCGTGTTGGGCAAAGTTCTGGTTTGTGTCTGTGCAGATTCCACGTTGGTGCAAGCTCCCTAGCGCCAGGGGGAGTCAACATCAACAACCTTCCGATAGATCGTCAAGTCCTACTGGATTGATAACCTTGGGTAGATTTCTCAAGGGAAAACTTCTGCTGTCTACATCATAACCTTCCTCTTGGGGTTCACCAACACGTAGCCATCAAGCTGTTTTCTGGCGCCGTTGCCGGGGAAGTACTCATCATCACCATCATCATCATCCTCAAATACTCTCCCGTCAACCAGGCACCAGCTGTTTTCTGGCGCCGTTGCCGGGGACTTGGAGGCTATTGGAAAGGGGAGTCTCTCAGTTCCAATCTCTTTACTTTGTTTTTGTCTTGTTTTAGTTTTGTTTTGCTTGCTGTTAAAAATCAAAAATCCAAAAAAAATTAAATTCCTGCATCTAGTTTATTTCGGTTTGTTATTATGTCTAGTTCTTTGCTTGCTATTCATGGGTACTTTGCTTGAAACTTGTCCTATGGCTGAAAACAACTTGAGAAACCTTTATGAAATTTATCTTGAGCTAGGACATGATGTGTTTGAAGAGAAAATTAAAAAACCTATGGAACTTTATTTGCATGATAGTACCAATGATATTGGTATACACTCTTTGAACATGGTTGTTGCTAATGCTATGGAAAATATTAAGCTTGGGGAAGTTGGTAATGATACTATTGAAATAACTTCTTTTGATAAATTTGAGGTAGACAAACATTCCTTGACTCAAGAGAAAGCAAAAATAACAGAAGTACCAAATATTTCCCCCAATGTTGTTTATGAAAATCCATGCTATTTTGATAAGTCTTATGATAATCCTCTTTTTATTCCTAATTTCGAAATGCATGGTAATGAGAGTGTTTGCTTAGAAAATGTTTATGATAAAGCTCTAGATGATGGTCCTATGTTGCTTGATAATATTATTAATTCTACTATTGAGAGTGATCAATCAACTTGTTTCAATATGTCTAAAAGTGGGTTTGAAATTTTTGATCCCACTATCTTGCTTGATAAAAGTTATGTGTTTGTAGATCATAAAAAGCATGCTTTATGTGATAGTTATGTTGTTGAGTTTGTTTATGATGCTATTGAAAATTATTATGAGAGAGGGAAAGATGGTTTTAAAAGTTTTCATGTCACTAAAATACCTCTCTTTGTGTTGGAAGTTTTAAAGTTGGATTTGTTGCATCTTCCTATGCTAGCTGCTTTATGCTTCAATGATTTGTTTTACTACAATATTCCTCTGCATAGGAAGTGGGTTAGACTCAGATGATTTTGATATTTGCCTCTTGATGCTCTCTTTGTTTTTCAACTCTTATTCTTATGCGAGCATCATTAAAATCCTAAAGCCTAGCTGAAAGGCATTAAAGAAAAGCACTTGGGAGATAACCCATTTATGTTTTCAGTCAAGGATGCTTGTTTACCTCTGTAGCAACTCCTTTGTATCTTTTATTTGCTGTTTTGTTGTGCCAAGGAGAGTTACTAATGCAAAGTTGGTTTTATTTTCGGGACTGCATTGGGACAGATTGCTGTTCGTCACCGTTTAATTCAGTAGAAAATCAGAAAAAATCGAAAAATGCTGAAACTTTTTGTGCATGTTCCTGATGATGTTACGCAACTTTCATTATTTCAAAAGTTCTTCATCTGAGCATCGTAAGTGCCTCGAAAAAATTCGTCATTACAGACTGTTCTGGTTTGACAGATTCTGTCTTTTATTTTGCATTCTCTCTTTTACAAGTTTTTAAGTGGTTTCTTTTCGTGTAAAAGTGCCCACTTGAGCCTAGTAACAGTGGCTAATGTTTAAAATAGTTGGCTTGTGAGTTTTGTCTTTGCTAGAACTTTGAAGTATTATCTTTTAGTGCACTAACCTGCTAATGAGAAAAGCTGTTAAGTTTTGGTGTGAAGGAAGTTTTCAAGTGTTGATAGAGGAGAATGATATTACATGATCAAGAAGAGTGAAGAGCTTAAGCTTGGGGAGGCTTACCTCCCCAGCATATTTCAAGAAGACTCAAGCATCTAAGCTTGGGGATGCCCAAGGCATCCCCTTCTTCATCTACAAATTATCAGGTCATCTCTAATGGTGCTATATTTTTATTGCTTCATGCTAGTGTACTCTTCCTTGGAGCGTCAGTGTGTTTTTGTTTTCAGTTTGTTTTGTTTTGTTTGCTGTGCTATACTTGTTGGATCCTAGTATTCATGTTTGGGAGAGAGACACGCTCCACTTTTTCATTAGAATACTCTTGTGCTTCACTTATACTTGTTGAGTATTCCTGTCTAGTTGCTGTTATTGCTGTTAGCTCTCAGTTTTTCATATCTCTTGTTAGAGCTTTCAGTTTCTTTTGAAGAAAGTACTCTCTTGCTTCACTTATATCTGTTTGGAGAGTTGTCAAATAAGTTGATTGGTGTTTGGTTGGACCAGAAAAATGCTATGCATGTGGTAGTGGTATAAAATGCTTACATGAATCTTTTTAGATCGTTGTCTTGAGTAATTTGATGCTTGCCAATTGTTTTGAGCTGTCAAGTAATTAATGTTTAAGCTTGTGCATCATGTAAGTAATGGCTATTAATGAAGAACTACTATAAGGATTTTCTGCTATAATAATCTGTTGCATAATTGGAAGTCCATAGTAGTCTAGATAATTTTTGGATGAAGGCTATGTGTTAACAAGGAAGACAGTGGGAGTCTATGGTTCGTCAAACCTTGTGTTTTATGTACACTCTTGCTATTCCAGTTGATAATGATGTTTGCTTATAATAACCTTGCTAGCCTAAACTCTGTACTAAGAGGGAATGCTTCTTGTACATCCAAAACCTTGAGCCAAATCCATGCCACCTGTGTCCACCATACCTACCTATTATGTGGTGTTTTCACCATTCCAAGTAAATTTCTTCATGTGCTATCTACTAACTACTCAAAACTGTTACATTTCCTTTTTGTGTCACTACTTGAAAAGCTCATAAGGACGTAGATAGGTGGTCTTTATTTCCTGGTTGATCAAATTTTACACACCTGGACTAGTGGCATATACATCCGCTTATCCAATAATTTTGCAAAAAGAGCTGGCAACGGGGTGCCCAGTCCCAATTAATTACAACTTTAACCAAACAATTCTCTTCACATCTTTTTGCCCCTGATTCGTCAGTCAAGCAATGTTCACAAGTGTGTAAACAAAAGAGAAGAGGGATGATCTGCCCGCTGGTAGAAATAACGTCCTTCATGGGAGCCGCTCTTGTAAAGTTTGATCAACTAGTGAAGTAGAGTATTGCCTATTTGCTGATTTGTTGACACCTGTATACACCATTACCTTACAAAACAATATTTTATGCTCTCTATATGCCTTCGGGAACTACAGCTCTAGCACATGATGTTAATCCCTGCTTCCCTCTGCGAAGGGCCATTCTTTTACTTTTATGTTGAGTCAGTTTTCCCACTTCTTTCTGTCTACTTAAGCAAACATCATTGTCAACTCCAGTATAACAGTTTTTACATAACTTTGTGTTTGGTTGATCATATTCTTTGCATTGACATTATCTATATGATATACATGTTGAAAGTTGAAGCAAAAGCTGAAGCTATTATCTTCCTTTGTGTTGATACAAACACTTTCATGTTGAGAATTATTGCTGCTGTGAACTAACTATTATGTTAGACTATTATATCTCTAAATGTTTTATAGTATTATTCATGAAAGTTTGCACTTGTGTGATCACTTATGTTTACTCTTTATTTACTTGCTTGCAAACTATAGACCATTGGCTTGGATCACTTCATTCAGATCATGTGCATTACATTGTTATTTGATCAAAGATTGTGTTGGTAGCATGTCACTTCAAAAATTATCTGTTTTTATCGTTTACCTACTCGAGGACGAGCAGGAACTAAGCTTGGGGATGCTTGATACGTCTCAAACGTATCTATAATTTTTGATGTTCCATGCTGTTATTATATCAATTGCTACATGTTTTGGTTACTTTATATCATTTTTATGCATTTTCTGGGACTAACCTATTAACAAGATGCCACAGTGCCAGTTCCCTGTTTTCTGCTGTTTTTGGTTTCAGAAAATCTATTAAGGAAATATTCTCGGAATTGGACGAAACAAAAGACATCGTCAATAATATCACGAGGAGATCACGGAGTCCAAAGGGGAGTCGGAGCAGACCCACCAGGGGGCCACGCCACACTAGGGCGCGGCCCAGGGTGGGCCCGCGCCCCCCTATGGCGTGGTGGCCCCCCTCGGCCACCGACGCCGCCTCTTCGCCTATATATTCTCCGCGACGCGAAAACCCTATTACGGTCGATCATATTCCACGAAAAGTTCCGTCGCGGCCGTCATCGTCAATCTCAGATCGGAGGAGTTCTGAAGCTCTTCCCGGCACCCTGCCGGAGGGGAGATCATCACCGGAGGGCTCTACATCACCATGCCTGCCTCCGGAGTGATGCGTGAGTAGTCCACCCCTGGACTACGGGTCCATAGCAGTAGCTAGATGGTTGTCTCTCTACCTTGTGCCTCCATGTTTAGATCTTGTGAGCTGCCTAACATGATCAAGATCATCTTATTGTAATGCTAGATGTTGTGTTTGCTGGGATCCGATGAATATTGATACCATGTTTATTCAAGTTGTTTATCTATGTGCTCTTGATCTTGCATGCTCTCCGTTGCTAGTAGATGCTTTGGCCAAGTAGATGCTTGTGACTCCAAGAGGGGGTATTTATGCTCGATAGTGGGTTCAGTCTCTAGATATCTGGATCAGTGACAGAAAGGTCTAAGATGGTAGATGTGCTGTTGCTACTAGGGATAAAACATTGGTGCAGTGTCCAAGGGCACTTGTATTGATTACATTACACACTTTACTTCATGCAATAATCTGTTGTTAGCAACTTAATACTGAATAGGATGCGGATGCTGCCTTGAAGGTGGATTATTTAGGCATAGATGCGGTTGGAATAACGGTCTATGTACTTTGTTGTAATGCCCAACTAGATTTCATAGTAGACATCTTGGCATGTATTGCATTGTTATGCCCTCTCTATTTGTCAATTGCCCAGCTGTAATTTGTTTACCCAACATGCTAGTTATCTGTTCTGAGAGAGACACCACTAGTGAACTGTGGACCCTGGTCCAATTTCCTCATACTGTTTACACAACCTGCTGCAATCATCTGTTTCCTGTTACTTGCTGTTTTTCCTGCTGTTTTCCACACCATACGTTTAACTCTTTGTTTCTGCAAGACCGGAGAGATTGACAACCTCTCTGTTTCGTGTTGGGCAAAGTTCTGGTTTGTGTCTGTGCAGATTCCACGTTGGTGCAAGCTCCCTAGCGCCAGGGGGAGTCAACATCAACAACCTTCCGATAGATCGTCAAGTCCTACTGGATTGATAACCTTGGGTAGATTTCTCAAGGGAAAACTTCTGCTGTCTACATCATAACCTTCCTCTTGGGGTTCATCAACACGTAGCCATCACCCGACACCCCTGATCGCATCGAGTGGAAGTGGACGCCGTCCGCCACGTACTCAGCCAGCACGGCATACAAGGCCTTCTTCGTTGGCTTGGAGTTCTTTCCGTGCGGCAAGGCCATCTGGCAGGCCTGGGCTCCGGCGAAGTGCAAGGTACACATTTGGCTCGCCATGCAGCGACGCCTCTGGACGGCAGATCGGATGCGGCGGAGGGGCATGAATACACACATCTTATGCCCGCTGTGTGACCAGGAAAATGAGACCGCGGATCACATCGCGGTGAGATGCCCGCTCGCCCGAGAAATCTGGTTTGCCACTCTTGGCCGGTGTAATCTGCAACACCTGACTCCGGATGCGGATGCAACTCTGATCAGCTGGTGGCCTGGCGCTAGGATGCGAGTTCCTCGGCAACACAGGAAGGGCTTCGACTCCATCGTGCTCCTCACCATGTGGATGCTTTGGAAGGAGCGCAACGCTCGGGTTTTTCAGCGCCTTGCCGGTACCAGCCGTGAGATTTGCAAGAGGATAGCCGATGAGGTCGAGCTTTGGAAGCTCTCCGGCGCTGTCAGGCTGGGAGTTCTCTGGCGATAGGCTAGTTTAACTTTGTTGGGCGTTGTCTGCTGTCTTTGCTGTGGTTTTGGTGGATGCCCAACCACCTAATCCAACCCTGTAACCGCATCACCACGATGCCGGAATCTATGTAGCCCGTTTTTCTTTTCCTTCTATTGCATTGGACACGCAAGCCTTTTGCGTGTTCGCAAAAAAAAGGCTGGTGTTTGGATGCCTGTGAAAATTCTCGGCCCAGCCCAACGCGGCTCAACTAGTGAACTCTGTTTCTCTCACTCTCCTTGATTTTACTTCATCCCGTGTGACCACTGAAACGAAAAACTTACAATAAGTAGTGTGACATGGCGAGGTGAAACTACTCAATGGAAATTTCAAACGGTCACCCATGTGCGACCAATTTGATGAAATTCGACTAAAAAGACTTCAAATATAATACGAAATTAAAAGTTAACGATTCGCGAAAGTTGGAACCGATTGCCGGAATGGAACCACGTCATTAATGCACATCTTTTTCAGTTACTTTTTAGTCGGTGCCGGAATGGAACCATGTCATTAATGAAGGGATCGGAATCCCAAACCTCAAACAATGAACTTGGCTTTTCGGTGCCGTTGGGAATGGCTCCAAATGATGGAGCCGTCAAAGCCGTGGTTGGCGCCGAACAATCAGACCCCTCACTCAAGATGGTGTCTTGGCCCTATATTTTAGATGGACACGTACATTGCTGGAGAATATCGGAGATTGCACCCAACCTCCTAGCAGTGATCCCCAAGTGCGTTGCTCGTACATTACTAACTATATGAAAGCTGAGCGATTTAGCGAGCTCTCCGCGCTCGGGCTACTGTTCTAAGAAACAGTAGCTACAGTGTTGAACAGTACCGCGCTGAGGGACTTATTTGTAATTTCTAGAAAACTGAAGGACTTTCTTGCAAAAACGCCACAATTCCCCTCCCTCTTCTCTCTCCCGCGCGGTGCCGAGCCCGCCGGCGACGCCGACGCGCGCCGCCGCTCCGCTCCTCCCCGTTCGAATCCAGCCATGCGGGGAGCTCCGCCGTCTTCTCCTCTCCCTCCTCGCCGAAAATCGGCTCCTGGGCCGCCGCGAGGGCGCCGGAATCGCCGCCGCCGCGCTCCGCGTCCGCCGCCGCGTCCGCGCATCGCCGGCGCCGCTCCGGCGACCAATACGCGGCGGCGCCGCCACCTGTGGGCAGCGCGCGTCGAGGCGCGTCCGACGCATGCCCGCGCGCGTCCCAGCTCGCGCTGGTTCGCCGCCGGCGTCGACGGCGCCGCCGCGGCAGATCCGGCCACCGTGACGTCATGTCAAATTTTTTTTTTGGTTTTTTTGTTTTAATTTTTTTAAAAAAATTGCTAAATGCTGGAAAATCAATGACATTAAATATATCCAACATGAAAATACAATAAATATGTCAAAGTGGCCACATAAAAATAAATGCTCAATATTTATGTCATATGATCGAAATTCAAATTTGAATATATCATTTTTTTAGTGCCTTTGAAATTTGCCCATTTCGTAAACGTTAAAGAATTCAAATCTGGATAACTTCCCAATTTGAACAACTTTCAAAATCTTTGCATTTCAATAATTTCTGACTCCGCGCAATTTTTAAATGTGGACATTTCCAAAATTAAATTTAGTGGCCTTGAAAAATATGACAAATATATCAACATAGACACAAAAATAACCGTTGCCTATTTATGGCATACACTCAAATTCCACATTTAAATAATTTAAAATTTCAGATACATTTCAAATGTGAGCATTTAATAAACGCAAAAAGAATTCAAATACGACAACCGTACCAACGCAAACACACAAAAAACGCTGGCTATTTACGTCGCCTGATTAATTTCCATATTTGAATGTTCCAAAATTTTGAATTCCTTTCGAATCCGAGCATTTAGAAAACATACACATAATTAAAATGTGGAAAATTTCCCAACTCTACCAATTTTTGAAATTTGAACAACTTACAAATACAAACTTTCCTTTGACTTCCAACAAATTTAAATCCGAAAAACATTTGAACGCGGGCATTTACAAATTTGAATTCTTTACACCGCGGTAATTACAGATACGACAAAAAAAACAGCATGACTACAAAAATAAACGTTAACTATTTATATCATATGATCAAAATTCATACTTGAATATTTCAAAAAACCAGATGCCTTAGCTTATAAGTGCAAACATTTTTCCCAGTCCCGACAAAATTAAATATAAACAACTTTTGAATGCGGACATTTACAAACTTGAATTTTCTACGCCTCGGTAAGATGCGCCGTCGTCGCCCTGGCAGGCCTGTCCACTGCTGACGTCATCACGACGTCGCAGTGGGGCCGGTCTGTCAGTTTTTCCCACTTTTTCGCATAATTTCCCACAAATTGCTAAATCCTTACAAGT
Source organism: Poa pratensis (assembly GCA_947311845.1). Lineage (NCBI taxonomy): Eukaryota > Viridiplantae > Streptophyta > Magnoliopsida > Poales > Poaceae > Poa > Poa pratensis. The sequence continues at coordinate 41,379,748 of CAMZMU010000042.1, forward strand.
GGGCCCCATATTATTAAGATAATTTCCAGAAATTGATAAATACTTTAAAATCAACAACTTCAAATATTTCCATCCAAAAAATGTGAAAATAATTCAAAATGACCAAAAAAAATGCTAACTGACTATGGCAAAATTAAAACATATTTACACATTTCAATTTGGTAAAAATTTGGAAAAAATCCATATGCACTTGCTCCAATTATATGGAGTTGAATTTAAAAAAATTCTCTATCTATGGAATTTAAATGAATAGATGTACATTTCCACCCATTATAGACTTCAATTAAAAATTAATAATTTTTGAACATTTCAAATTGCTTAAAAATTGGAAATACTCTAAAATATATCAACATGCTCACAAAAACAATGCCAACTATTTACGGCAAAAAACAAAAATGTTCGAACATTTTGAATTAGTGTATATTTGGAGAAAATCCAAATGCACATCACTTGCTCCAATTATATGGAGTTGAATTTAAATATTTTCTCTAGCTATGGAATTCAAATGAATAGATATACATTTCCACCCATTATGGACTTAAATAAAAAAATAATATTTTTTGAACATTTCAAATTGCTTAAAAATTGGAAATACTCTAAAATATATCAACATGGTCACAAAAAAAATGCCAAATATTTATGGCAAAAAACAAACATATTCGAACATTTTGAATTTGTGCATATTTAGAGAAAATCCAAATGCACATCCTCTAATTATGTGAAGTTGAATTAATAAATGCTCATATAATGCATTTCCTCTCAAAATGGACTTAAATTAAACATTTCAATTTGGTTAATATTTGTATATGATCTAAATGAACTTCCTCTAAATATGGAATTCAATTAAATAAATGTGCATTTTCACTCATTACGGACTTAAAATAAATATTACTGACAAATATCAACATATTCGAACATTTCAATGTGCTAAAAAAATAGAATACTCCAAAATATATCAACATGCCCACAAAAATGAATGCCAACTATTTACAGCAAAAAAACAAACATATTTTAACATTTTGTATTGGTGAATATTTGGACAAAATTGAAATGCACATCCTCTAATTATGTGAAGTTGAATTTTTAATAAATGCTCATATAATACATTTCCTCTAATAATGGACTAAAATTGAACACTTCAAATTGGTAAATATTTAGATGTAATCTAAATTAACTTTCTCTAAATATGGCATTCAATTGAATGAATGTGCATTTCCAAAAATGAGATACTCCAAAATATATCAACATGCTCAAAAAACAAATGCCAACTATTTACAGCAAAATACACACATAATTTATGGCAAAAAAACAAACATGTTTGACAATTTTGAATTGGTGAATATTTGAAGAAAAAACAAATGCACTTCCCACAATTATGTGGAGTTGAATTTAACAAATGCTCACACTACGCATTTCCTCTGATTATGGACTCTAACTGAACATTTCAATTCGACAAATATTTGGCAAAAATCTAAATTAACTTTCTGTAAATATGACATTCAGATGCAATTCCTCAAATTATAGATTGACTTTACTAAATGCTCATATAATGCATATCTTCTGATTATGAAGCTAAATAATGCCAACATACAAACATAACCAAACATTCAAATTTGCTAACAAAAGCGCGGTACTGTTTGCAATTACCCTGGACGACAAATTCCGACGCATTTCACAATTCGAATTACAACAGATACGACGTATCACCGAAACATAATCAAACATTCAAATTTGCTAAGTATTTCAAATTACCCTAGACGACAAATTCCGACGCATTTCACATTTCGAATTACAACAGGTGCAGCGTATCGCCGCGCCCAGATACCTAGAAAAAATTAAAATTGGTAAATATTTGGAGATAATTCAAATACATTTTCCCTAATTACAGTTAAAAATTTATGGCAACATAAAAAACATATTTAAACACTTCAATTTGCCAAATATATGGATATTATTTAAACTATATAAAAAAATACTCTGAAAAAACCAACGCTAACTACGTATGCCAAAACACAAAACATATTTGAACAATTAAAAATAATCAATATTTGGATGCAATATAAATGAACTTTCCCGAATTGTTAACTCGAATCCAAAAAATATGCATTAGCACTAACTACATACTTAAATTAAATATCATTTACAAAATAGAAGCATATTTTAACATTTTAAATTGCTAAAATATTGAAGATACTCCAAAATATATCGACATGATTAGAAAAATAAATGATACTTATTAATGCCAAAATACAAACATATTTAAACAATTCAAATTGGCTAATATTTGTATACAATCTAAGTGGATTTCATCCAATTATGGATTTAAATATAATAAATGCTCACAAGATACATATTCTCTAATTATGGAGTTATCTTACAAATTTATGAAAAAATACAAACTAACAAAAGCGCGGCGTCACGCCGCGCAAAATTCCACTAGTAGAGGATTAAAGGATGGGCTCCAGGTAGGAGCATGTGAAAGGATCTTAATGGTTAACTAGAGGAAGGGGGTGAATAGGCTTTCATATTATGGGATACAATGCAATCCCAAGATTATCTAGATGTGTTGCCAGGTGAACAACCTATGTGATAAGCTCAAGCTAAACAAGTTGCAACAATAACGAAATCAACAAGTGAATAAAGGTAAGAGATGATCGCAATGGTGCAGACGAGGATGTAATTTCTGAAGTTCCTTCCACAAGTGGAAGTAGGCCCCACAAGGCACGGTTAGGGGGGCCTCGAGTCCGTCTTGTGCTAGTTCTCTTCGCCTTTAAAAAATGAAAAGAAATTTTGAGAGTTAAATAGTAAATTAAATAAAATTTCATGCAAATACCTAGTACAAAGCGGTAGAATCAATGTAAATATCATACTCCCTCGGTCCCTCCGATCAAAATAAGTGTCGCAGTTTTGAATTGGTGTTAGTTCAAAACTGCGACACACCAGTTCAAAACTGCGACAATTATTATGTATGGGAGGTAGTTAAACATTAAAAGGACTAGATACACATCTCCAACTTAATACATACTCATCCTCAAATCCTCCGGCATGTAAGGTAACAAAAGAAAACAACTTTCAAAGTTTGATAATCTCAACATATTATGGTCAAGTAAAAGAGCAACAAGCAATTGCCATAATAAATCTTGAACCATTCTTATTATTGTGCAATAGTAGTATCGAAATCGTGTAATAAACTACGCATGCATAAAAATTATGTATAGTCAATTACCCTAAACCCTAAACCAGTAAGCAGTTGTATATAAGAGGCCTTTGCAGGAACTAGATGAGCGCACACACATAGAGAGGATCGGGTGAGCATCAAGTTGGATTAATGGGCTCGTATGCTGGAGCAATGCTTTGCACGGTTAGTACAGTGTGTGAAACTAAACGGATAGAACAAAGAGAAAATTCCTTATATGACACTCTCTTAAAATTTTGTTCCTTATTTGACACTGCTGAAATTTTTCTTCCTTATATGACCTCTCTCCAAAATTTCTTTCCCTATACGACACTCTAGTTCATTTTGTGAAGCAACAGTGTTAAAGAGAGAAATGAAAATACCTTTTTACCCCTGCTCTGCTGCTCCAAAAATCCCGTGAATCGATTCCATGTCCAGTTAGCTCGAGCGATTGGAAAGGATTGGTTGTGTGTGGAGCCTGTAGGAGCGGATGCATGCATCGCGTACGTACGGCCAAAGGAAGCCCGTCGTTGTACGACCGTGAAATCTCCGGGCGGGCTGGCCGTGCGCGCTGCGTCTGTGTACGTGCGATGAGCGCAGCCTCCGTGTCACGATGTGCGCGTGCGCATCGCCGCGCCGGTCCTGGACTCCTGGCAGTCTTCTGTCGAGGAGGTGCAGACTGCGATTTGCGTGCGAGCTTCCTGGCCATGGCGTTGGTCTGCTCCTCCTGCGCCTGGACCCGCGGTCCACGCCGGTGGCCGACCTCCTGTGCGTCCTCCTCGTCCCCACGGACCTTGGCGAGTGCGGCGGGCATGCACCCGCCCCTGCCCCAACCAGCTCCCCATCCGCGCGCCGCCACCCACGCCGGCTGTGCGAGCGGGACCCCGGCGACCCTCCCTCACCCAGGTCCTCTGCCCTGAACGCCATGCCCGGCGCAGCCGGTGGCCTCGAGGACACCCAGGCCAGCTGGCGCCGGGCGCGTGCGACGATTCGTCGTACACGACACGACGACCGCGGAGTCGAGGGATTCGTCCGCGCCGGCTGCGATCTGCGGGAGTACAACCATGGGGATGTTGGAACCGTCCACGAGGCTAACGTCGTAGAAGTCGTTGCCGCCGGAGCCGGCCAGGGTGAACTTCGCGAGCGATATGATGATCGCTGGCTCATGTGGATTCAGTCTATTTTCTCAACGGGTTTTTCCTCGGTTCTTCTAAATGGTGTGCTAGGAAAGAAATTTCTTTGTCGTCGTGGTGTTCGTCAAGGGGACCCCCTGTCTCCCGTACTCTTTGTGGAAGGTGCGGATCTTCTCCGAATCATCTCGCACATCAGGGCATTATTGTGGCCCCTCTGCCGATTCCCGACACTGACTATCCGATAGTTCAGTATGCGGATGATACGCTCTTGATCATCCAGGCTTGCCCTTTGCAGCTTCAGGCTCTTAAAGATACTATACAATTTTCCTCGGCTACTGGTTTATTCGTGAATTATAACAAGACTTCCATGATGCCTATCAATATATCTGCTAGCACACTCGAGCAGCTCGCTGGGACCTTTGGTTGCGTGACGAGAACCTTGCCTTTCCCTTACTTGGGTCTGCCCCTGGGCACCTCTCGCCCATCCGTTAATGATTTATCCCCAATTGTTGATCAGATCAAAAGGAGACTCAACGCCACTGCTCGTTTCCTGGATTATGGTGCTAGAGTGAACCTAGTTAATTCAGTAATGTCCTCGCTCCCAACGCACTATCTATGCTCTCTCAAAATCCACAAATCGATCATCAAAACTTTCGATCGAGGGAGACGTCATTGCTTGTGGGCCAAGGAAGAGGACTCCAGCTCCACACATTCTCTGGCTGCCTGGGAATTGGTTTGTCGCCCTAAACGTCATGGTGGATTGGGGATCCTTAATCTGGAAATTCAGAATACGGCGCTGCTGCTTAAACATTTACATAAGTTTTTCTGTAAAGCTGACATCCCTTGGGTTAAGCTGGTTTGGTCGTTATATGGTGACAGCCCTCCGCAAGCTCAATCGCGACGTGGCTCCTTTTGGTGGCGTGATATCTTCAGCCTGATCAATATCTACAGAAGCATCACTGTCTCGGAAGTTGGGGATGGGAAAACAACCTTGCTCTGGAAAGATTTTTGGCAGGACGATACATTGCTATGTGATAGATTCCCGCATCCGTTCTCCTATGTGCTTGATGAAGATTTATCGGTGGCGGCAGTTTCTGAACGTGTGAGCACTCCCGCTCAACTTTTTGCGCTTCCTCTCTCGGTACAGGCGTTCGATGAAAAAAATCAGCTTTTGCAGCTTTTGAATTCAGTAACACTGGACCCCGTGGCCACTGACACTCGCAGGTTTGCATGGGGAGGGACGGCCTACTCGTCCGCACGATATTATAAGTTCATTTTTGCTAATTCCCCACGAGATAGAGGCCTTGACCTCATTTGGGACTCCAAGTGTCTGCCAAAGTTGAGAATCTTCATGTGGTTGCTTATGCACGATCGGTTGAACACTAAGGACCTAATGATCCGCAAGCACGGGCATGTAGAGGGTGGGCCTTCATGTGTGCTATGTTCATCTCAACTTGAAACAAGAGACCATCTATTTTTTGAATGTCCTTTTGCTGTTATCAAGATGGAATGCCATAGGGATCATATGGAACACTCATCTGCCAGTTTCCCCGAGGATTATTGAAGCCAAACTTGCATTTGGAGGTCCATGTTTCATGGAAATTATTGCGGCTGCTGCCTGGAACATCTGGAAGATCAGAAATGATCTCATTTTCAAAAACCTTGCTAGTTCTTATGGTAGCTGGAAGGTTAGATTTCAGAGCGACGTTTTGCTGCACCAACATCGGGTTAAGCGTGCCCTCGTTGCTCCCCTTGTTCATTGGGTTAGACATACCTTTGCCTAATATTCATGTATAGGTTGCTTGCTTTATCAGCTTTTGAAGGGTTGTTTCTTTTTTTCTCCTTTGATCCCCCCTGATCTGTAAACTCTTTGTACTTGTTCGGTGGGTGCTATTCTCTAGCACCTTGCTATATATTTGAAAATCACACCGTAGGGGTTTCCCCTACGGTAATGCCCTTCAAAAAAAAACTTCGCGAGCGAGTCGGGAGGCGCCGCGCTAGGATAGAGACGAGGGCATTTTCGTCCGCCCGATTTTTCTGTAATGGAACATTGTAACGGAGCTAACGGTAGTGTCACCAAAGGAAAGAAATTTTGAGGAGAGGTCATGTAGGGAAGAAAAAATTTACCGGTGTCAAATAAGTAACATGATTTTAAGAGAGTGGCATATAAGGAATTTTCTCTAGAACAAAAGCCAAAGGCAGGAGCACAACCGAACGGTTGGCAACAAGCTGTGGCACTGATGCGATGAGGGCAACCAAACAAGATGGACAACATGATTTTCGGGCCTGCTCCACGAGGCCAGGCCAGCCCTAATGCACAGAGCGCAAAAGTAGCTGCTGGCTACCAAACGCGCCCACACACATAGAGAGGATCAGGTGAGCATCAAGCTGGATTAATGGGCTGCCGCAATGCTTTGCACGGTTAGTACGGTGTGTGAAACTAAACGGATGGAACAGAAGCCAAAGGCAGGAGCACAACCGAGGTCGCTGAGGAGGAGCTTTTGCGTTCACTGTTGTGAGTGTAATAAAGTATCTCATAGATTAGCTTAGCTCAGGAAGCATCAAGATTCGATTGTCTTAAGCTTGATGCCCCTAATTTCACATCAGAGCTACTAGAAACAAATCATCATCATTACGTTTTGGCTTAATCAGTATGGACCAAGTCTGAAATTTGATTACCGATAGAAAGCAATGTGACAATATTTTGAACCAAGAAATTTGTTGATAACATTTCACACAATTTCCCCCCAAAAGTCAAACGTTGCTCCGTACGTATATTACACACAAGATTCTACGGATGACGAAATCGGGCCTCACATTACTACTTGTACCCGTCCATTATATTTGTCTTTAGATATTTGTTTTGTCGGGGAGTAGATCATTCAACGTAATGATTGATTGATCAGTTTAAACGTCTCACTACACCCCGACAAAACATAGCATCACGCGACGCCGACGCGCGGTTTGAACAATTCCGAAGATGCACCGCCAAATTCCGTAGCCGAGTCGGGTGGAGTCGTTGGAGCCGCCGTAGCAAGCGCGCATGCCTTGAACGCGTCTCCACTCCGTCGAAAGTCCGCATGTAAATTAATTACAGGCCGGACGCCCGTATTTTCTTCCAGCCCCGAGCGCTACCTCGCCTCCGTTGATCAATTTGATTGGTACTGGTACATTTGTTTACCGTTTGTAAATTATTGCCGGTCAGGTCAAAGTTTGATAACCTTATTCTTTCCCGCCCGGTTAGAATAAACATACTGCTATGATCTCAACGTCCAACAACTCCCTCGAAGACGACCTGCTCCCCCAGCATCATCAGTTGCTGCTCCTTTGTCCAGCCGGTGATTCCCATGCCAGAACTACCTATTCACGCAAGCACATATCCATTGACTGCTCCCCAACTCAAACTCCATCTGAACGGTCATATATAGACGCGCCGGCCGCGCGGACCGGCAGGTAGAAAGGTCACAACTTCACAAGCTAGCCGATCGTCGAGAGAAAGAAGAGTAGCTAGCTAGCGGGAGAGCAGAGAGCATGGCGGGGCTGCAGCGATCGAGCGAGACGTTCCGGCGGTCGGGGTCGTCGGGGATGGTGTGGGAGGAGAAGCACCAGTCGGCGTCAGGCAAGGAAACCATGGCCGCCCCCGCCGCGCGGATGCAGCGGAGTGGCTCCAGCGGGCACGGCGGGTACAGGGCCGGGCACGTCCAGCCCGCGGTCGACCCGCCATCCCCGCGCGTCGCCGCCTGCGGCTTCTGCAGTCTCTTCGGCAAGGACGCGCCCCAGCCACGCGCCGGCGCTGGCGGCGCCAAGGCGAAGCGTCGGTGAGCCAGGAGCACAGACATAACCACGCGCGGCAAGCTAGTAGTCCTGTGTATGTGCGCGTGCGCCGGCCAAGCTCGTGGCGATATATTGTACTCATGCATGCATGATCAAACTGCTGGTTCGACAAGTTGTGTACGCAGGCTGAGCTATGTGATCCGCCACATTGTGAATATTATATGTACTATCTTTTTCTGCGCTCATCGAAAGAATTAAAGAAACACGGATGTGCTTAATTTCCATGAGCGGGCAGGGCAAACATGGGTTCGATTTAGACAGGTCAGATGTTCATGCTTTTGTCCGGCCAACAAAAGCTGCGGGCCAAATTTGCTAAATTCAGTAATTTGGGACGTAATTACTAACTACTCCACTACACATTTTGGCGTGGAGATTACAATGATGAAACTAAAAAGTCATGCCCCTCAGCGAGTCAGCGTTTTGCCAATTTCATATTGTGTCCACGTCTGAAGGATTGAGCATTTTGTTCTTCAGTCTCCAGAACGAGGTTGGACTTGTTTCCACTGCCTGTCCACACAAGACAGTTATATCTTGCCCTCTCACTTTTTTTTTTTTTTTTTGAGGAAGAAGGCAGGTGTACTGCCTGATTCATTTAAGAGGAGAAGAAACGGTTACATGTTTAAGAGACAAAGAGAAAATGTCTCCAAACAGAGAGAAGGATACAGGCAGGTGTACACCCTCTCTTGGTTCCAAAATAATCGAGGTTCTACATTTGTCTCGAGTCAAAGTTTGATCAAATTATAGGAAAAAATGAATCAAAATTTACCACACCAACTTTTATAAGGCACTCTACTTACCATTTCAATTTTGGCGTGGCCAAAATTGAAATGGTAAGTAGAGTGTCTTATAAAAGTGAACAGAGGGAGTATTAGATTCTTCATACAATATATTTTCATATTATATAGATTTAACGTTACAGATTGTGACATCTTTTCTTATAATTTCAGTCAAACATAGAGACATTTGACATGGGACAAACCTGAAACTTCAACTTTTTTTTGGAACGAAATGAGTAGTGTATGTTTTTAGAAGAGACTTCTGAGCTGCCATTCAACCCGTCACTGAAAAGAAATTTCCTCCCATTGAAACAATAGTGGGTATTCAACCTGCAAGGGAAGTAAATGTATACGAAGTGTCACTTCAGCGAGCCTGCATAGCCCCAGTTCAACCTTAGACCATGACTAATCAATAATCATGCACACGGAAGAGGAAGCGATTTCTTCCACGCGGGAGACTCTAACCATGAACCATCGCAGCGAGTTCGATACAAAATAATCCGATTTTGACACTGCGCGGGCATGAACTCTGTTTATACGGTTGCTCGGAGCACCTGTTCTTACACCGGATTGACTAAGCTTACGTACCTTTACACCGTCTGGATGTTTCCGACATAAACTACAAGTTTCAAAGTCGTAGATCCAGGATCAATGTTTATCTTTTATCCAATCTAAACTTCACAAGTTAGAATGAATCCGAACTCTGATAAATACTAGTACAAATATACAACTTCAACGCTGGAGATACTGGAGTTTAGACTACTGGAATTCAAAGTTACAAAATTTTGGTTTGGGGTCTGAGTTTTAAGAACCAAAATCTTCAAATTTGTAACTCTAGTAATTAAAAGAAATCATGTTGCAATTCAACTATGCAGACAAAATAAAAAATGAACTGCGTATTTTAGGTTCGAAATTTCTAGACTACCTTTTTTTAGGGAAAACTTCTAGACTACCTTTAAAACATATGATAAAGTAAAACAGCCAAGACACAGGATGGAGATAACCATCTGACTTTCAAAGTAACCCTGGGCTGTTTCAGCAAACAACTTGATCCAACAAGTCTACCGATGATTCAACATTGATTTTCTGAAGATTCGGCATCATCTCTCTTCCTTTCTAATCTCAGATGTGGAAGTGAAAAAATCTCTTGCCGCCAAAGCTCTGAAAGAGAACGTGAAATGGAAGGGAAAAAACAGTGGTTGATTATAAGTTGGAACTCAAATAATTTATCTCTTTACTAATTACTAACAGTTGAAATCTGGACATGGAGTTTTCCAAATATTCAATTTACCTTCGAGGGATGGTGATGCACTCTCTATCTACAAAACCAATCAAGTGTCCTCCATCGCCATGATCAAAATGTTCTGAAACTACAGGAACTTGGTCTACTCCATGAGAATCCATAATCTTTTCAGCAGTAGTAAGTGGCATCTGAGGTGTCACAGACAGCATTTTACACCTAACGGCCCTACAAACATGAGATACTAGACGTTCTTGTACCTGTTTCAGCATTAACAGAAACGAATATCAAAAATAAGGACCATTGACTATGGATATTGTATCAAGTTAGACAAAATTAACTTCTTCTGAACTATCATTTGACCTCTCAAGAAAATAAGAACCTAACTTCCACATATTATGTAAAACCGCATGAATCACAACTTCAGTGTTCATAAATACCTTTCCTAAAAGTGTCAAAATGCGACAAATATAGCCAACCTTATTAGGACTTGAGGAAGTGTGACTGAGGGACTCGTGTACTAACTCAATTCAGTAAGAACCCTACTTTCATTGGAGGACAGGTAGGAAACTAAAAAATATGAGGTGTGGCAAATGGTCATAGATGACCCAACGCAAGTAAATCACTAATCAAGCAATAGAAAACGTCATCCAACCAAGATAGAAATTATTAGGGTGCTAGAGAGGACGACTGGGTTATCCTTTAGCTCAAGACTTTCGTATTGCTAAGGATCTAAAGGTCCTAGATGATAGTTTGCTAGTTTGTTATGTGATGGTTTGCGAGTTTCTTCTTTGATGTATCACAACTGTATTGTGGCGTACAGGGTAAGACTGAGTATAGCACGATTTTGGTTCCGAATCCAGAATAGGCGTGTGGAAGCAACTACTGCATACGCTAGTTATCTGTAATGTCGTGTACATGGTTCGACTGAGCATCGTGCCCATTGGTTCGACTGAGAATAGGCGTGTGGAATCCAGCATAGGCATATGGAAGCAACTTCAACATATTCTAGTTTTTTTTCCGATAAAGACTACATATTTTAGTTACCTGCAATGAAACTGGGGCAAGTGATGCTCTACTACTTCTACTTGCAGATAAAAAAATAACAGAAAACACATGTGCATAAATAAGGCAATGACATCTTTTGATAAACTAAAACATCAAGGTTATACAAATTGGTACAATGAACCAGTGGAAAATGGCGGTAATTCTCACCTCGGTTTGCATACTGGTGGTTTTTGAAGTTCTGCAGAAATCTTGGAAATCCTTGAGTGTTAGCAAGCCTACTAGAGATTTATTGCTCCCAGTTATCATGACAAATGGTTGCTTTTCAGTAAGCATAAGATTTAGTGCCTCGACTGCTGGAGTCTTCTCTGAGACAGAAACATATCTAGTTTTCATAGCCTCAGCAACAGTAAGATTTTCCAGCATGTTATCATCTCTGGCATCATACACACAAAGTGAGCTTTCAAGTTTACATAAGTCTGAGGTAGAATCAACACTAGCCACAGAAGTGACTTGTTGGGTTTGAGAGGACATAATTTTCTCCTCTTGAACGGTGTTTTTCTTCTCCAAAAAGTCCAGCTTGCCCTTACTGCTCATAGAGAATCTTTGAGGAGAAGCAATCCAAGATGATAATCCAACAGCACCAAGCAAAGGTAGAACTATACGATAGTCCTGTGTAAGCTCAAACAGTAGAAGGACAGATGTCAGAGGCACCTTGCATACACCGGCAAGAGTAGCTGCCATACCTACCTGAAAAGATTAAAAAAAGGAAACAAAAATAAAAAATAGTAGTACTGATTGCTTAATATCTTAATCAGTATAACAGAACATAAAAGTACATTTGACAAAAAGTTCGAACTAGAAACCCGCTGTGCAGTGACATCAAAAGAACCACAAGAGATGGAAATGCCACAACATATGCTTTCAGCCTGATCTTAGGCCCTGACTCACCCTCCCTGGACGAACATTGCGGAGGAAACCTTGGGTTTTCGGGGCAGTATTATTAACACTACAAGCATACAGAGACATGTTGAAGTGCTCCCTCTGTTGCAAAATTGAACGGTGTTTGTTTCTTTTAAGATACTTGCCGACAACTAGATTAATCATGATCATATCGAAGTGTTTCAAAATCAGAATCTAACAGTATCACTTTTTTGTAATTAAATAAAACCTGCAATTGGACTAACTGTTGGTCAAAGTTTATAAAGTTTGATTCTTGAGATGTACTGTCCTTTCCAAAAAAAAAAGCAACAGGAGTAGTTGACCAGAAAAAACAAGATTGCGTTGATGGAAATATTACCAGGCCATATGCTTGAGGTGATGCCACGTCTAGGAAGGGGACATGAAACAGTGCTTCAGAGCCAGTAAATGTGAACCTCATGAACTTCCCATATGCCATGCCTGTAGCTGCACCAATAAAAAGGGATGGTGCATAATAACCCCCAACCAATCCAAAAGCCCTGCACAAAGATGTCGCCAATATTTTTACTCCAATGAGCTGAACTAATACAGATGCTGAGAGACCACTTGTAAATGGCCGTGACTCCAGTAAGATATCAACATTCTCAAAGCCCCAGTACAGAACTTCGGGGTATATAAGAGCTAGAAGACCAACAATAAGGCCACCCAACGCAGGTGATGCAGCCCTTGGTAATCGAGTTGCCTTTTGTAAACTTTCAACTATGTCCACAGTAAGTGCTGTACACCTAGATAGTGTGATTGACACCAAGCCACAAAAGACGCCGAGCAAGAGATATAGAGGAAGTTCTGACATTTATGAAGTCATGTAAATATCCTCATACATTCATTCTCTGGAGCACGAAAAACAAAAGGTAAAATGAAGGTACCATCAAATTCACTAAGACCAACCTACCATCGGGAGGATATTAGTTTGTAAGGGCGTTCTATATGGCTATATAAGGCCAAACAGCAGATGCATTTTTTTTTCGACAAAGAAACAGCAGATGAATATAGGAGATCAGGTATTCAAGAGCAAAATTATGCAATTTGGAAACAATTACCGCAAACTTCAGTTACTTTTCAGAGTTTTTCTTTTTGTATCTTATTTGACTACTTTAATGGAATCTTTTTAATGAAACAATTGCCGGGTAATTCACAAAAAAAATTGGTCATGTGCGTTCGAGCATGCACTGCCCGGGAAGCCTGTCCTTGCTTTTTTTAAATGGTGAAGGGCATGACATACTTTACTTTGACATATGAAGTTACTTGGGAAGTGTTATTCAGCAGGAACAAGTTAAAACAGAAGATAATTCGTTATAATAAACTGTCACGCCTAACTGCGACATAATTTATTTTGACACATGAAATTATTTGTGAAGTGTTATTCCACAGGAATAAGAACGAACAAGAAAAGGCGTCACTGTTTAGGTATAAGTTAAAACGGAAGATAATTCATCATAAGAAACTGTGATACCAAACCACAAATATTGCAAGATGTACTCTGCATTTATAAGGAGTGCTGAGAATCTCAATTATAGCATAGACAAAGTACCTGTTGGGGAGCGAAAATCATATTCTGGAACAGTGAAAGCAGGATCAGAACCGAGACCAATCTCTGAAACGACAGATGCTATCACTGCACTTAGGATCACCATAGGTGTTGAGTTGGAAAGGGGTGATGAATCCGCAGATGAAGGCCACAAAACAGACTCCACCGCAAAAAAACACCCAGCAACAGCAGCATTGAAACCTAAAATACAAGGAAATCACCTGAAATATAAGTAAAATGAAATCAGAAAGCAGAAGACACTGATACTTTTATCTACTTTGACTGTAGGACATGTTGATTAATTCAGAGTACTACTCATAACTGGCGAATCTTTCTCAAGAAACCATAAGAGGTAAATCTGATACTTTGTCGTGGTGGTGTCACGGCAGATGCCATAGGTATGGCTAAGTGTGGGGCCGATAGGACGCTGGAGGTATCCGGGGAGGGCTTGCACGCTGAGAAGCGCGCACGGACGAACATCGAACCAAGAACACACAAGCACACACACACGATTTACCCAGGTTCGGGGCCCTCGTGAGGAGGTAACACCCCTACTCCTGCCTATCTCTCGATGTATAAGGGTGAAGCACAAGCACAAGTACAAGATCTGCTCCTTGAGCTGTATTGCTAGTCTATGGAGTGATGGTACGAGGTAGAAGATGAAGCTAAGCACAAAGGGGGCAAATGAGCTATCTCCTCTTCCGTCTCGTCGTCCTTCACGCAGGAGCAGGTACGGGGGTACTTATAGCTGTCCAGGAGACAACGGCTCTCTCCTCCACGGTGGCTTCACGTGCTCCTGCAGAGATCTCCGGGATTCCTGCAGGAGACTCGCGCCTCCGGGATCTCGGGTCGTCTCTGCCATGACAGGACCTTTTCTGTCTTGTCCCAGCTTATCCGGGCTGTCCCATCCCGGGATGTCGGTCTTCCAGGCTCCGGGTTCTCCGGCCAGGCGTGCTCCTCTGCCAGGATAAAAGACAAAGGCCCTTGACTTCCTATCCGAGGTAAAGTTTCTTCTCTTCCTTAACCCGGCATGGATATGCCGGATTCCCTTCTTTGACCCGGCAAGGCTATGCCGGATCCTCTTCGTCTCTTTCCTGCATATGAGAATAAACAAGAGTAGACCGACGTTGGTATGTCGGTTAAGGTGACTCAGCTAACATGACCCGGCCTAAATGATCCGGCTGTCATAAGCCGGTTTGCAATTACACCATGTCTCGGTCCCTCCGAGACTTGGTTGACCCGGTTTGACTTTGATCCGGTCCACTTTCTTAGAGCTCTTTATACCATAACTTACCCTACCCGGGGGTAGCCCCCCGACATTAGTCCCCGAAGCTGGTGCGGTCCTTCAGCCTCGGATGGAGGGCCACACCAGGTTTAACAAAACAAATCAAACCAACAGCCTTTCCGACTCAAGTATGTCTCGGTCTGGCCGAGTTTCTCCGAGTCAAATTAGTAACCTTGTCCGACTTTCCTCCTCAACTTGGTCTACCCGACACAACGAGATTCTTCTTAACTCCACCAAGTTCCAGTCACGAAATTCGATGCAAGGATGTCTTGGTTTGCCTTGATTCGCGCGTACGGCCGACCGTGCCTCTGCACGCGCCGCGCACCGCACGTCGCATACGTCACACGTGTCGTGTCCGGTCACCTCAAGCGCAGCTTTTGACCACCGCGCGCGGCGCATGGGTAACCGCGCCAATGATGGCGAGCCCACCACTACCCCACTAACGGACGGTTCCGGGCACGGTTTTGGGGAACCGTCCCGCCGCTTCGCCAACCGCATGCCTCCGCGCTTATAAAATAGGGGAAAGAGGAACGGTGAGGCCTTCTTCTTCCTTCGTTCTCCTCTCCACTGCGAAAACACTTCCCCGCCGCCGCCGCGAAGAGCACTCCGCCCTGGCACGACCCCGAGAACGCTTCGC
Source organism: Poa pratensis (assembly GCA_947311845.1). NCBI lineage: Eukaryota > Viridiplantae > Streptophyta > Magnoliopsida > Poales > Poaceae > Poa > Poa pratensis. Next base: position 41,395,342 of record CAMZMU010000042.1, read on the forward strand.
CGTTGCCAACGACCGGAATCGACCGCGCCGCCGCCGCCAAACTCCTTCCCGCGGGATCTGCATTCTGGTATGGATTCCCAATCTCCATCTTCTTCATGAATCCTCTCAGGTGTTCTTCCTAGCATGTTCTTCATAGTTCATCCTTAGGGTGTTCTAGATCTCCAAATATTAGACTTGCTAGGATTAACTTTGTTTGCTCATAGATGAAACTACTCAGATCCGTTTCTAGATCTTTCTCGCACTGATATCCCGATACGGCTTCTGATAGTTTCATCCTTCTCCGCCTTAGACTCATGTTTTATTTCCTTTTTTACTGCTCGGTAGATCTTACTTGCTCATAGATTCATGCAAACTCATGTTTATAACTTTTACCCGAATCATTTTTCCGAGATAAATAGACAATCTAAACCGAGATACTTATTTCGGTTTCCGAGTGATTTACCTCGGTTTCCGAGTCACTTAACTCGGTTTCCGTGCTCTATTCCTGAGTCAGTTGCACGGCTCTTCCGGGTCATTTGTCTCGGTTTCCGAGTCATTTGCATTGTTTCTCCGGGTCACTTTTTCCGATTCTAGATTCATAACTTCGGTTACTTATCTCGGTTGTGTTTGTACTTTTTGCAGGTTTTGATCCAGAGATGTCAGGCCGTAGTACTCCCGACCCGGCCGAGTCATCGGCGGCACCTAGCAACTGAGGTGGATGGGAGGGTTCCGACGTAGTGCAAGATGACCTCGATTGGTTGCTCAAGACCCGGCGCATCACGGCCGAGGCTATATGCCGGCTTCCGGGATCGGAACTCGAACCGGTTCTAGAATCGGGTGAACGAGTGGTGTTCCTTGCGCACTTTCAGCGCGGATTTGGACTCCCAGCTAGCCCCTTCTACCGGGACTTTCTCGACTTCTTCGGTCTACAACCTCACCATCTCCCTGCCAACGCCATTACATCTCTCTCAGCTTTTACCTCCTTCACCGAGGGGTACCTCGGCCTCTGGCCCACTGTTGCCGCCTAGGCCAAGTACTTCCGCCTCCGGAAGCAAACCATCCCGAATAAGGAGGAGGTCGTGAAGGATATGACCGCATGCGGTGCGGCTAGCATTACTCCGAGGAAGCACTCCCATCTTTCCTCGGATTACCGGCTTAGAATCTTGCCGGAAGTGGCAAAGGTCCTTTTTCTATGTGAAGAGCCCAGCTGATCGGGATGTTCTCAACCTGCCGGAGTTCAACATCACTCCCCCCACAGCCGAGTTAAACTGGAACTATGACCCGCAGGACACCATTCCTGAGGTCCAACTGATCCACCAAACCCTTGAGGGGCTGCTGGAAAAGAAGTTGAGTGCAGACGACCTCTTGAGGACTTTCGTCATGCGCCGAGTCAACCCTCTTCAGCACCGTGTGCACAAGATTTGCCACATGAGTGGTTTGCTGGACCCTATCCGGGTCAGCACCCATGATCTTACCCACCCCCAAGTTAGGAGACGGGTCAAGGCCATCGCCCAGACCGAGATGGCGGACGATTGGCAATGGGGCGTAGAGCCGTTTGAGCGATCCCGGCTTCCGCCTCGGGTTAGTTTGTCACCTTTGAACTGACATAGCTCTGCCTTCCGAGCCTACTTTTATCTCGGTGATGCACCATCTGACTAATCCGAATCTACTTCGCTTTTCCTGTAGTTGTTTACTCGACAAGCCACCGAAGATAGGGACCTGAAGACCAGGAAGTGGACAAAAGATCGCCGCGGGCGATCCGAGGAGACTGAAGATCCGGACAACGAGGATTATATGCCGGTTCCTCGTGCCAAGGCTTCTACCTCGGGTAAGCCATCCGCCCGTGTCTTCGTTCAAGACTTGTCCGACGACGAAGATGATGATTGTCAAATCCTAGATCCCATTGATGCTATTCCTATTTCATGGTCTGCACCTCCTGCTACAGCCAATCCGGGTGCGCAAGGCACATCCCGAAAACGCTCCGGTGTGTCCGGGTCAGCGGCTCCCCGGCTAAGAAACCCAAGAAGGTCGTTTCCAAGCGTAAAGCTAAGGTCCTACCAACCAGCAAGGGGTAAGATAAACTTCGTATAACTTTTCTTGCTCTCCTTCTTTCCTTCTTTACTATAACTGAAGTTAACCTCACCCGAGTTAACGCTTTACCTCGGTTTATGCAGCGATCCCATCGCCGCAAAACAGAGCCATAGTTCTATTTTATCTCCTGTTCCTTCATCGCCACCCCTGGCGGCCAACACCGGGATTAGCAGCCCCGGAGGGGCAATCCCTTCCCCGGTGCGCGCTACCTCGGCCGACACTCCGCCGCCGAATCCTGATTCGGATCTGGGAGGAGACCAAGGCCTTGAGCAAACCTCGGCTCCGGGTCGAGACCAATCTCCCCTCTCGCCTCTTAAGGACTTGGAGACGGAGCGGGTCAAGACTCCGACTAAGACCTCGTCTAAGCTGGATCCCCGACTCTCACCTCGTGCACAGCATAAGCATAACAAGCAACAGCAACAGTTGGAGCAACAGCAGCAACAACAGAAGCAGCAGCAGCAACAGCAGAAGCAGCAGCAACAACAGCAGAAGCAGCAGAAGCTGCAGCAAGAGAAACAACAGAGGCAGCAACAGGAGCCCCCAGTACCGGTCCATACTCCGGCACCACCGCCTCCAACTGTGCCAACTCAGCAAGCCTTTGGCCAACCTTCAACCGACCTGAGCAGGCAAATTACCGTGACTCCAACAGCAAACCAGGCGTACCAAAACCTCTCGAGATGATTTCCCGCCCCCGGGTCAACAGCCATGTTCTTCCGAGTCTTCGCACTCCGAGTGATAATAGCCTCGGTTCGGTTGGACAGTATGTGATGGATTGGAACGCCGCGGACCCCAACGAAGTTTCCTCTACTCCGGCGAATCCACACCCGGTTGGCCCTGGCCTTGTTGCGCAATCCCTGCACTCTTTGCAGGTCTCGGCCCTTCAGGCTAGCAGGGTTGTCGAGGTAAATTTCTCAGAACTTAGCACTATACTTTACAATGATCAATAGTCACACTATCCACAGTCCCCGAGATTCGGGTTGAGTAATTGATACTCGTCCGAGTAATAGGTAACTCAGCGCGAATCTTCAAAAACTTGATCATTAATCTTAACTTGTAAAAAACATTGGGATGCCCAGTCCCCGAGTCTCATGTCGAGTTTACTCGGCATGAGCTTTCGTTAAACTCGGACGACCAGTCCCCGAGTTTCATGTTGAGCTTACTCGGTATGAACTCTTACTAATCTCGGGCTCACAGTCCCCGAGATTCTTTTCAGCTTAATTTTGTCAGTAATCTTTATCAATCTCGGGCTCCAGTCCCCGAGATTCTTTTTACCCTCACTAACATCTTTCCTTCTGGCAGGATTGCACCAACATTCGGAGCCGGATCTTCAAGAATCTAGTCTTGGAGCACCGGGCGCTTAAGCTCTCCTTCCAGAACCAGCAGGAGGAAATGAAGAAGAAGGAAACTGAGCACAAGCGTGCTCTTAAAGAAGAACAGTCTGAGGTGACTCGGCTCAAGCGGGATCTTGACCGGGTCGAGAAAGAGAAGACTAAGCTGAAAAAGGAGAGGAACACGTTGAAGACAGCTCTGGAGAAGCGTGCCGCTGGTGACCAGAAGATTCAAGCGCACATCACTGAATGCGAGGCTAAAGCTACCAAAGCTGAAGAAGAGATGGACAGTAAGTTTCCTGAATCATATCCTTTTTCTTTATATCTTCCTGACATGAAACTTTGTGTCGGTATCTCATTTGATTCGGCGTCAGCCTATTTGCTCTCAGAACACTTTGAGCACTGCCAAGCTACAGCAGCCAACACTGTGATGAAGGCCCGAGCTAGTAGAGCCGAGGCATCTGGGGCTCCGCTACCGAAGCTTGGGATATTGACGATCACTTGATTGCACTCAAAGCTCGTATTTCTCCTTTGAGGAGCATCGGCGTCGAGCTTCTTAATGCCAGTATCCGAGCCTACCATGTCTTGGGCCCGAATCTCCCAGTGTCAAGACTATTGCCGAGTTATCCACATGCTTGCAGCAAACCGAGACTTGGTTAAGGGAATGGAGGTCTTCTTCTGCTCGTGCCGGGGCCGACGCAGCCTTGCTCTTTCTGAGCCAGCCGAGGCACACTCGATGGAGCTCTTGTAGTTACCCGCAATGGTAATGATACCATTCGGTCCTGGCAGCTTCATCTTCAGGTAAGCCATGTGGGTGGATATCATGAACTTGGCCAGAGTTGGCCTGCCGATTAGAGCATGGTATGGCTTTCAAGGTCCACTATCTCGAACAAGACAGTCTCGGTCCTGGAGTTCTCCTTGGTGCCGAGACATACATCAATCCACATTTTGCCCATAGGTGCACATGAGACACCAGGCACTATGCCATGAAAAGTTGTGTCGGTTGGTAACAACATGTTGGCAGTAATACCCAACTTCACCATTGTATCTCGGTACATGATGTTGATGCTGCTGCCATTGTCAATCAGAACCTTGCTGAATCTGACATTCTGATTGGGCCCAATAAATGTTGGGTCCACCACCAGAGCATAACCTCCTGGGGTTGGCATGATTCGGGGGTGATCTTTTATTCCACAGGTAATCTCCTGATCCGACCAGTGCATATATTTTGGCACAGCCGGCATAACAGCATTGACCTCCATCTGGCGCCGCGCCCGACTCTTTTTGTCAGTTGCCTCGGTCACGAACACCACATAACTATGATGAGCTTCATGATACTCATTCTGGCGATTAGGACCGGCATTGCCATAGTTGCCTCCGTAGTTCACCTGATTCACATCATTCGGTTCCCTCCTGTTATCATTCGGCCTCTGTTGCTGCTGTTGATTCGGCCGGTTCACCGGGGTGTTGTTTGCCCCGGTTAGCGCAACACGCTGCTGAGGTTTCGGCAGTGGTTGCCTCGGAGGACCACCCCTCTGGTTTCCTCCGGATCCAGCTCCTTCCCTTAAGGTCCTATGGTACCAACTGCATTGCCGAGTCGAGTGATGTGCTGGCCCACGCTTATCATTGGTGTGGTATCTGCATGGTCCATCCAGCATTGCCTCATAAGTGGCAGGCAGTTGTGCATCTTGGTTCCAGGGTTTCTTTCCATCTTGGTTCTGGCCCCAAGGTGGGCCATTGTTCTTCGGCCTCTGGCTGCAACCAGCACTCGGTTGCTCTTGATCTACCGCAGCAACCATGTTTGACCCGTACCGAAGATCCGGCCGATCTTCCCTTCTCTTGTGTCCAAAGTTTTGGCTATCATTAGGCCCGAACTGTCCGGATCTGCCGCTACCCGGGTTTCGTCGACTCGGCTCAGCCGCGCTGAGCAGAGGCTGCATTGGATCTCCAAGTGCATAACTGTCTGCAATCCGAATTGTCTCGGCCAAAGTGGCCGACATCTCCCTTTGTAACCTTTGCCACAGCATGGAGCCATGTCGGCATCCCTGGGCAAACCATGAAATGGCCTGCGCCTCCACAACTCCTTCGCAGGAATTGCGCACTGTACTCCACCGAGTCAAGTAGTCTCGGTCAGTCTCATTCTGCCTCTGCACACACATAGCCAACTGTTGTGGCCGATTCGGCCTCTTGTATGTGCTAGAGAAGTTACTCACGAAGGCTTCTTCAAAATCCAGCCAGCAGTTGACACTGCCCTCACTCAGATTGTTCAACCAAATTCGGGCTGGTCCTTCCAACATCTGAGGTATGTATCTCACCGCCCACCGGCGGTTTCCTCCGGCCACATTTACTGCCGAAAGATAATCCGACAGCCAGTCCTCCGGCTTGGAGTTTCCATCATAGGTCTTCGAACCTCGGGGCAACTGAAAGTGCGGCACTGATGGCTCCCCCATGATTCGGGGCCCGAAGCATTTAGGTCCAGGTGGGCCCTGCTCTTCCAGTATCTCACACCAATGGAGCCTGTCCAACTTGATGCGTGCATCCCCGGCGCCAACATGCGCGGTCCTAACCTGTCTCCCAGTGCATTGTCATATCTCTGATATCCGGCTCTCTCCAGAGCCGAATTGCCATCATCATATCGGTTGTTCCTCTGGTCAACACCTTGCGGTTCCTGAACATGCGCAACATTCTGGTGTTGCTGACCATGGTTTTGAGTCGAATACCGAGGTGGTTGACCTCGGCCAGCTGGATTGGGATTCCCCTGACCCGGATTTCCCTGAGCCGGGTTACTCCTAGCCCGGCCTGCACCGTTCTGTCCGGCCATCTGCTTCTCAGCATAATCCGGGTTGTAGGTCTGGATCTGCTTGTTCTTTCCCGAGTTTACACTCGGGTTACGATCTCTACTCGGATGCGGCGAAGAAGCTTGACCCTTGGACTTCTGACTGACGGCCTTAGCCGAGTGTACAATCTGGGAACCCCCAGCCATGGTGTTGCCCTTCAAACATGCCTCATTCTGTCGGTTGGCTATTGCCACCAACTCATTCACTCTCGCTTGCTGCTTGCGGTAAGCTTCGCGGTTAAACCGGCTAGCTCAGCTCTTGCTACCTCCGCAGCTCTAAGGGTTTTGGCAGGAGAGCTGTAATTCGGCTTTGCAGCCGTTACCCGAGTCGCACTTGACCCGGATCTACCATCCCTATCCATCTCTACATTGAGGCCTTTGCCTCTCTTACGCACATCAGCCATGCGACAACATCAAGGCCATGAGCCTTGTTATACTCACGCATTGATCTATCAAACTCTTCTCTAGTCTTGGCCATTTCCAAGGCCTCAGCATGCAGGTCCTTGCGCTGCTGCTCAACTCTTCCTCGGTCAGGGCTACACCCGTACCAGGAACTATGGGAACAGCGAGTCTTTCGATCACCTTATCCAGAGGAAGAGGCCTGACCGCGGACGTGCCGCCCTGCTCCCAGGTCACCCTCTCCAGGGGTGGCCTAGCCGTCCTAACCGTCTTCTCCGGAGTCGAGGCATCATCCTCCAGACCGGCTCCAGCCGCAGTTCCGGTCATCATGACCTCTGCGCAGCTCTCGGGGCGAGTGATGCGCCGACCGCGAGCCGCACAGAGAGCAGGAGGATCTTCTGCCTCCAGCACCCGCGCGGGGTACTTGCAGACGAGCTCGGTGGCGACGTAGGTGTGGAGGGAGCCGAAGGCGATGAGGCAGCCGTTAACCGGGAGAGGCCTGCCGCCGAAGCAACCGAAGTTGTCGCTGACGAAGTGCATGTCGCCGAGCTTGCACACCAACCCGCTGAGCACACGCTCGCCGGAGGTGCTGATGGAACCCGTCCGGATGAAGACTCCAGCCAGCGCCGCTGCTGGCCCCACGGTGGGCGCCAACTGTCGTGGTGGTGTCACGGCAGATGCCATAGGTATGGCTAAGTGTGGGGCCGATAGGACGCTGGAGGTATCCGGGGAGGGCTTGCACGCTGAGAAGCGCGCACGGACGAACATCGAACCAAGAACACACAAGCACACACACACGATTTACTTAGGTTCGGGGCCCTCGTGAGGAGGTAACACCCCTACTCCTGCCTATCTCTCGATGTATATGGGTGAAGCACAAGCACAAGTACAAGATCTGCTCCTTGAGCTGTATTGCTAGTCTATGGAGTGATGGTACGAGGTAGAAGATGAAGCTAAGCACAAAGGGGGCAAATGAGCTATCTCCTCTTCCGTCTCGTCGTCCTTCACGCAGGAGCAGGTACGGGGTACTTATAGCTGTCCAGGAGACAACGGCTCTCTCCTCCACGGTGGCTTCACGAGCTCCTGCAGAGATCTCCGGGATTCCTGCAGGAGACTCACGCCTCCGGGATCTCGGGTCATCTCTGCCATGACAGGACCTTTTCTGTCTTGTCCCAGCTTATCCGGGCTGTCCCATCCCGGGATGTCGGTCTGCCAGGCTCCGGGTTCTCCGGCCAGGCGTGCTCCTCTGCCAGGCTAAAAGACAAAGGCCCTTGACTTCCTATCCGAGGTAAAGTTTCTTCTCTTCCTTAACCCGGCATGGATATGCCGGATTCCCTTCTTTGACCCGGCAAGGCTATGCCGGATCCTCTTCGTCTCTTTCCTGCATATGAGAATAAACAAGAGTAGACCGACGTTGGTATGTCGGTTAAGGTGACTCAGCTAACATGACCCGGCCTAAATGATCCGGCTGTCATAAGCCGGTTTGCAATTACACCATGTCTCGGTCCCTCCGAGACTTGGTTGACCCGGTTTGACCTTGACCCGGTCCACTTTCTTAGAGCTCTTTATACCACAACTTACCCTACCCGGGGGTAGACCCCCGACATACTTGCTGCTACCTGTTGGTAAAGTTAAACATAGGAACATGTCCCATAAATTCCACTAACTGATGCAACTAAGTTATAGCTATCTTTATCTTATAAAGATCTGAGTTGGTGGCGGTCTGTTCACCCTTATGAGATTACCTCTTTAGTTGGCAAGAAATTAATTACCACCATTACCATACATTTTATGTGGTAGATATATGTATCGTTAAGTTTTAATTAATTGTTAAGACTAATATATAATTTAAGATAAAATATATATTTTGCAAAAAGTGAAAGACTATGATAACACAAAGGGTTCAACAACTCAAACGATGTACTTCCTCTGTTCCATAATGTAAGCTTTTTTAGGAAGCTGTTTTAGCTTGCTGAAAAGGCTTACATTGTGGAACAGAGGGAGTAGAAAATATCCGTCGCAGCGCACGAGCATTTGGCTAGTCATCGCATAAATCTATGTAGTTAGTTGACTAATTGCAATAGGCCAACATGGAAATGAGAATATACGTGGAGCAATTTATCTACAGTGAACTGGACTTCTGATGATGATATGTCCAGTTGGTTCAACTTTTTGAAATAAACATGAAGAAATCAAGTAAATTATCACATGCTTACACGGTTACGCCGCAGTTGATCCATCATACCTATTGCAGAAACCTTACGACAAAATGTATAAACAATAAGGGATCTAAAATTTACCCGATGCAATGCCAGCTGCTGACCCAGCTGCCACAAGTGACATTCTTTTTCCGCCTTCCCACCCAAAGACATTTCCAAATCCTTTCGCTATAGCAGAACCTATCTCTACACTGGGTCCCTCAGGCCCCAAAGAGTTGCCAGTTCCGAGAGTGAAAGATGCTGCCACAGCTTTCAAGAATGGCCTAAACACACCCTTTATACTGCCATCTGAGTTCGTTTTGATAGAACTTCTTAGTGTATTTAACCCTCCAACTATGATGCCTCCACTGACTGGAACAAGTATCACCCTCTGCCAAATTTCACCAGTGGGTTCCTCCCTCAGCCAAGAAGCACCTCGCAACGGTATGCCATCCCAAAGAAGGTCACGTATTTCATGAACCTATGACAAAAGAATACATATTAATTAACATCTCAAGCAGCAATAACAGATGCTTACACTAAAAGTACGAATTTAACACTGACTCCCATTGGTAGCAAAATGCACCAAGATATCCAATCTTTTCAAGTTGTATCATTAGGCTTGACACGTGCAGCTTCAGGTTCATCCATATTCTGATGAACACCTACAGCATCCAAATTTGGACCCTTACCAAAGATGGGGTGTCACATCATGTACCGCGACATAGCATGCCGCCGTGATAAACTGAAACTTTCATCCAGGCACTATCGAATAGATAGATGGTAGGAGAGGGAACTGGAGGGAAATGCAGGAGAGAAATCAGAGAAAGAGGGGTTTGGAGTTATCTTGTTTGGTTTATTCATTGGCACAGCTCCCTCTCATATATATGAGGCGGTCTAAACAGATACTCTGTCGGTCAGAGTCTGACCCAACTTCCTAGCAATTTCAAATTCAGAATTCAACCCCTATAGGTTTAAGGTATCTTCAGCCATAGAAGCTATCACAGTGCTGTGACAAATTCACGAAAACGTCACCTAGCTGCGTCAGTGCCGTCTCCAGCTAGGACATGGTTGCTTCCAAGCTGGTAGGCGGCTAGGCCCATCAGCCTCGGCATCATGTCCCAGCTAGGCACGGCTACTCATGCACAGCATGGTCTGTCATCTGGATATGACATGGGTCTATCCTAAATTTGAGTAGAAAGAAATAGCTAGACTTCTGTAATTAACCCTATGAGCTATAAGTTGGAGAAATGAGCGCAATGCTCCTGAGTCTGACTATTTGTGCATTCTAGTATTCAGCATCAATGTCCATCCAACCCTATGAACACAAATCTAATCAAGCTAGAACTTTGTATGAGAAACTGATTCATGGATACAGTAAGTCCAGTTACTTGATTGAACAAAATGCAGGTAGCTGAGCTATAATGAGTGCTGCTGATTTCCTTCCAAACATAGCCTCTGGTATGTAGCATGGTTGGATCCTTTAAGCTTTTACAGCTCAGTATTCTATACCTTGTGCAGCAATGACATAGTTTTTTGATAAAAGGTACTACAAACCTTTTGCAGGATATCTTCTTATGATTTTTTCACTTTTCAAAAATAAAAATAAAAAAAACTGGTGCGATTGTGGTCCTTGTTGGTGGTTACTGAAGTAGCAATAGCAGCAGGAGCTGATGGTCTTTGGTGCCAGGAGGTTGGAGTTGGGGGCTTTACGTCCCAGTTAGGATGGCGATTTAATAACAGCCTATGCAATGTTCGAGTTTCATTCATGCTTTATGTAGCTGTTCATTTCATTCGGAGATCAGAGCCATTTAGCGTGAATATTGTAATGCATGTGTTATGAAATTGGATGTGTGCATCTCTGGAGTCTGGATACAGAGGCAGCGAGAGTTCTCTCTATCATTCCTAACAAAAATTATAGTCGTGCCTTCCAAATATACAAGGCTCCACGTTTATTTGGGTTCTCAATTTGACCAAAATATATGAGTTACTACAATGCCAGAACAGATATACAATCAGAGACTTCTTTTGACCAAGAATCCAATGGCATATATTTTGTGGCATATGGATTTTTTGGTCAAATTGGGGACCTATAAATACGTGGGGGTATTATATATTTGGGAGTAGTTTGTTAAGTTGGCAACAAATTTTACTCTCTCTCCCTCAAAAAAAGTTGTAACATAGTTTAGCAGTCAACACCCAACTAATTTTTCGCTTCAGCCACCAACACAAATACTACTACCTCTGTTCAAAATATAAGTTGTTTTGGTAGTCCATTTTAGCCTACCAGAACAACTTATATTTTGGAATATATGTAGGAGTAATACATATCAGTTTGCGCAGCAGTTAAGTGAGTAATGAATGAATTTAACATTTCGGAAGAATCAAACTAGGGTCAGTTAGCAAGTGGCTACCGAGAGGTTGAAGAGGACCACGGCGACGCCGGTGAGAAGGCCGACTAGGCAGGCGGCGAGCGTGACAAGGTCGCGGCCAGGCGCCATCTCCTCCGCGGACGCCTTTACCTGCTCCCCCCGCCGAGCCTCGGCTTCCTCGTCCGCCGCTCCGCATCGAATCCGAAGGTGCAGGCCGCCGCAGCGGCTACCGGGCAGCAAGGGGCGGACGGCGGCGCGGAACATACGGAGAGGAGGCGGATACGCGGACGAGGCAAGTAGGAGACGCAGGGAGTACGGGGTCGCTACTGGCGCATGGATTCGGATTGCGGGAACTGGTAGCGGGATTGGTAACCGATCGACTATCTCTGCTAGTGCCTGCTGGTTGCCTGGTGAGGGCTCTGAGTCTGCAGTGCGCCTCTGGAGGTGTTGTTGGCCTTTCCGGCCGGATGTGGCCGTTTTCCCTAGTTTGTTCTCCTCTAGTCTCTTGGACATGAATCCGCCAAGTGTTATTATCCCAATGTCTCTTAGGGTATGCACAATGGTAGAGACGCGCCTTCTTTTAGCTATCCACATCATTTAGAGAAGGAAAAGGGTTGTGATCACCCGGGGATCTCTAGCAACCATCCTCCCCCTCGCTCGCCGTCCGATCCGTTGCATCTCGTGGCTGTCGCGCGTCCACGTCGACCACGTCGCGTGTCTAAATTACTACACCAACTTTTGCTCCAACACAGCGGTTTCCATTTCCGTCCCCCGCATCGTCTCTCTCGGACGCGCCGCTGCGAACGGAGCGGCGTCGTTGCGAGCTCACCCGCGCGCGCCGCCGTCGTTCTGCTGCGCCTCCGTCCAACCCTCCCCCCGCGTTACGTGCTTCTCCCATGTTCTTCGCTGTTAGTCCGCGAGTTCTCCTGGTCCGAACCGCCGCTCAACGGCGCCGGAGCTACCTGCGCGCCGCCCTGAAGCCCGTGCTTCTTCGACAGCTCCGCCTCGCTCCACCGTGAGTTCCTCGTCCTCCGCCGCACCCTCGCTTTGCGAATCGTTTGTTGATTTTTGTCAATTTTGCGTCTGAATCTCAGCATCTCGATTTTCTAGGGTTTCAGGCGATCTGGAGCTTTACCCGACGAGTGCTTCGACGGTTTAATTAGGGTTTCCACCGGTGAGCCAACAAATTACGGTGTGTGCTCTCCCCCAATTCTCTATAGCATTCTATCTGTTACTGTTATGTTTCTAATTTTCGCCCCAAAGTGCGGTTCAGTTCATCCATGCCCATGATTATGTAGTTGTGCAATGTCAGAGACAAATCCATGTTCTATGTTGTTAGATTTACGTGAACTGATCATGAATTGCTGTTTATGTTTTTTTTTTGGCTATTTTTCATGATGATTTTTGCTGTATGTTTTGCTATCCACCATGAGTAAATTGATGTATGTTGCAAAAGTTTCTAAATCCCACGAGGATTTGCTTGCTACAAGTATTTGCTTGCTACAATTGTTTTTACTTGCTACAAGTGTTTTGCTGTAATGTTTTTGGCTTTATGTTGCTATCCACCATGAGTAAATTGCTGTATGTTGCAAAAGTTTCCAAATCCCATGAGTTTTTGATTGCTACAAGTATTTTGCTTGCTACAAGTTTTTGCTGTATGTGGTAGGTCTGATTAGCAAGCTTTTGTTTTGCTGTTTTATGTATAGAGGTTATGCTTCATTAGGTCCCCCAAATGCTTATCTGCAGCTACTGATTTTTTGTTGTTTATTGCTGCATTTCTTCAGAAGATGAGTGATGTTGAGCAGTGGATTTCTAAGGATCGTTTTGCTGCCAAGCGTTTGCACGGCATTGCAAAAAGTCTTACTCAGGACAAGAGGGACATAATCAAGAAGCATAGTGCTTTCGCCTCGCTGCTGGATGTTTCTCCGTTCCATGTGCCGAATGAGCTTATTGATTTCATTGTTGTCCACACAACTGCTAAGCTTCGTGAATTCAACTATGGTGGCAAAAGGATAGTGTTCACGAAGGACATGGTGAGCAAAGTTTTCAAGCTACGCTCCGGGAGCAAGCCAGTTCAGCTTTTGACGAAGAGTGTCAACTCTAAATGAAAAATTGGTACAAAGGCGACCACGCCCGCCTCCCCATATCGAATGTAGCAGACTTGCTGAAGGCGCAGGACCCTTCTGATGAAGATGCGGTAATCAGGTACTGGGACCTGCTCTGTTGTTCTACCGTGTTGCACCCTGGCTCTGGTAATATGATGTCTTTGGACTACCTGGGTAGCATGGATGTTCCAAAGAAGGTGCATGAGTTCGACTGGGATGAGCACATATTGGAGTTGGCTATGTATTATGTAGAAAAAATTCAACTTATGAAGGCAAGGCCTCTGGTTTTGGACAAGGAATCAGCGAAATTTGATTTCTGGATATGCGGACCCCTGCCTGTGCTTGCTGTAAGTGATCCCTTATTTTATGTTTTTTGCTTTGCTTATGGTGTAGCATAGATCGACATATATCGTAGCATATGTTGACCTTTTATGTAGCTTATATGGACTTATATTGCAGCATATGTTCGTACTGTTCTTTTGTAGGTTGTCTTTTGCAGCATTGCCTGACCTAAACTATTTTTTTGTTCATAGATTATATACATGGACCATCTTGATATCCCAGCAAACTCGCACCGCATTAACTATTCTCTCCCTAGAGCATGCTTTGTGAAAAACAAGGACTTCAATTTCATAGCTGAAATCGCCCTGGAGGACCCCAAAAACAAGACTATATTTGGGAAGCGTCCTGTAATGCACTGCACACCTTATTCCTTTTCCTTCTATTCTTTTCTTTTTTTGTGTGTTATTTTTTACTTATGCAACAATTGTATTTTTTGTGCAGTTTCTGGAATCCTCGAAAACAATCTATGGTTCAGTACCAGGACCAAGCAATGCTACTGTAGAAGATTTTGAAGTCAACCCGTCAGCATCCCTGAAGGAGTGGATTGAGTTCCCTAGTATGCAGGATTTAGAGGTATACTTTCAGAAAAATCCATGAAGATTTTTCTGTTTTGTTGCTTTAGTTATTTTTTTGTAAATCATTAGTACACATAAGTTGCTACCACTTTTTTCATTTTGTGCTCCCTGATGTTTTTCTAACAATGTTGTGTTTTTAGATGAAAATGTTGTCTTAGTTGGCATAGTTTGCATCAATAGTGGTTTTGTTTTGCTGTCTTAGTTATTATTATATGCTAACATACAATATTTGCTGACAGTATCACATTTTTACTTTTTTGCTTACAGGTTCCTCCTAGGTTCAAGTGTTTGTATGAGAAGCATAAGATCCATTTTGCTACTGATGTTGATGATACACTCAAGCAACTTAACCAAGGTCTGAAACTTGTGCATGCAAAACGCATGGCTTCTTTGCTGAACGATGTTGATGCTGCTATGAGAGAAGGTGATGGCCCAAGCTTTATCACACCAGCAGAGAGATGTGCAGAAAGATTTTCCATCGCAGGAGGAGGATGCACCAAACAAGACCGCTGCTGGACAAAATGATGGTGCAAAGAAAGATAGGGTGGTGCAAGCGCGTGTAGCAAAAGTGGGAGAGGTACAGAGGAGTAAACCAAATGGGAAGGAGGTTATGGATAAGGCAACCAAACCTGCAACTGTTATTAAAAAAGTTTTCAAGAAGAAGAACAAGCCGGCGCTGTTGCAAGTGGAACCATTGTTACTGCAACTGCTGCTGTTGTTGGAGCAAAACAAGCTGCTGTTGTAGCAGAACAACCTTCATCTATAGAGGTGACAGCAAAAGATTCGTCATGTAAAGATGCTGTTGTTGGAGCAAGAGAGGCTGCAACAACAAAAGAGGGATCTGCAGCAGATGATGTTGTTGGAGCAAAACAAGGTTCATCATCAAATGTTACAGTTACAAATGTTGCTGAAAAAGACTGCGCAGCAAAAGAGGTCGTGCTCCCCGAGTGTGCAACAAAGGTGATGTCCAGCAGAAGAGGGCGAGGGACATGGCATTGAATTCAAAATGGGGGGAGCAGAGAAAGAAGCTTAGGCTTCCGGAGGTGAATACAGATCAAGCTGATGACCAAAGGAGGGAGAGGGTCGCACAGGGACAGCAGCAAGTCAATGATACTATGACAGCAGACATCTCAGTGCAAGAAAACGAGCCACAGCATGCTGTTATAACTGATGCATCTGGCACCGGAGCTGCAGCTGCTGAACATGCAGAAATTAATAGCCCGGTCCGACCTGCTACTGTCGATCCAGTGGTAGATCCAAGTCCAAGGAGGGTGATTCCTCCAGGGTATTGGGATGACTGCCCATCATTTGAGCTATGCAGCCAGAGCCAGGAATCGCGTCGGAAGAATGCACTGTTGCAGGAGCCTGATGCAGGGTTATGTGCAGAGAACCATGGCACTGTTCCAGAAGAACACAAAGCAAGGCAGCAGGGAATGGATGCTCCAAGCAGCAGTGAAGCAAATGCTGCACAGGGTGATGCTGAAGCAAATGTATTGGAAGCAACTGCTGAACAAAACGCTGTCGAAACAACTGTTTTGCTGACCGACATTATTGCTGATGCTCCGGAGCACATTGCTGATGCTTCAAACTCCATCTCTGATGTCGCAGACACTGTTTTGCTGACCGACATTATTGCTGATGCTCCGGAGCACATTGCTGATGCTTCAAACTCCATCTCTGATGTCACAGACACTGTTGTTACACAACAAAATGTTGTAGCAACAGTTGAGGAATCCGAGGCTTTGACTCCAGCACAGCACAACATGAAAGGTTCATTTTACTGGCATTTTTTTATTTTGTTTTCGAGATGCATTCACTTCAATTTCCCCTTTTCTTATTTGTGTGCAATGTCTCTTATTTTTTGAAGATGCGGCTATGGAGAAAGATGGCAGTGTAGGTGTTGCAACACTGGAGAAGAAGACAAGATACAGGAGGGCTATGAAGGAGGACTTGCTTCCTAACAAGAAGGCTAAGAGCAAGAAGGCCTCTTCAGATGTTGCTACCACATATGAAAAGTATGTGATGCATACTCGAGCTTTCAAGACTGACGTATGAAGAAGAAGAGCGCAATACGTGAGTTTCTTGCTACATTACTAGCATACTACTATGTAGCTTCATTTGTTTAATAACTTAATGCTTCATCGTAACTCTTTTACTTTTGTCACAATGCCGCCTTACTGTAGTACATATGCTGTTATGTATATATGGTTTGCTATCTATCTACACTTACGTTGCTACTAGTAATGTTTGTTGCTGTTGTTTTTGACATAAAACTTTTTGTTCAATGCAGCACCCCATTCATTGAGATTGGGCGTACTCACTGTTCATACAAGAGCTTCTATTCCTCTCTGCGGCCTCGCGCAACACTAGAGTCTCAGATCATGGGTTTGTGGACCGAGAGTTCAAACAAGGTATTGATACGTCTCCAACGTATCCATAATTTCTGCTGTTTCATGCTTATATTATACCATTTGCTACATGTTTTATATACACTTCGTATCACTTTTATGCATTTTCTGGGACTAACCTATTAACAAGATGCCACAGTGCCAGTTCCCTGTTTTCTGCTGTTTTTGGTTTCAGAAAGTTACTTCTGGAAATATTCTCGGAATTGCACGAAACAAAAGGCCAGTCCCTATTTTTCCAGCACGTACACGGAGTCCGAAGGAGAGACGAAGAGCCACGAGGTGGCCAAACCACAGGTGGCGCGGCAGGGGCCCACCGCGCCGCCTGTGGTTTGGGCCCCTCGGGGGTCCGCCGACATCGCCCCTTCGCCTATTTATTCCCCGAGACGCGAAAACCCTAAAACACCGAGCCTTTCATCCAGAACATATTCGCTGCCGCCGCCGTCGTCAACCCTAACTCGGGGGGTTCTGAAGCTCTTCCCGGCACCCTGCCGGAGAGGGGAATCATCACCGGAGGGCTCTACATCGCCATGCCCGCCTCCGGAGTGATGCGTGAGTAGTTCATCCTTGGACTATGGGTCCATAGCAGTAGCTAGATGGTTGTCTTCTCCACTTGTGCCATCATGTTTAGATCTTGTGAGCTGCCTATCATGATCAAGATCATCTTATTGTAATGCTACATGTTGTGTTTGCTGGGATCTGACTTATATTGATACCTATGTGGAGCTGAATATTATATTATCATGTCTATGTCATTTGTGATCTTGCATGCTCTCCGTTACTTGTTGAAGCCTTGGCCACGTGAATACTTGTAACTCCAAGAGGGGGTATTTATGCATGATAGTTGGGTTCAACCTCTATTTAACCTGGGATAGTGACAGCAAGTTCTAAGGTTGTAGATGTGTTGTTGCCACTAGGGGTAAAACAGCAATGCTTTATTCAAGGATGAATGTATTGTTTACATTACGCACATTACTTAATGCAATTGTCTGTTGCTTGCAACTTAATACTGGAAGGGGTACGGATGTTAACCGGAAAGTGGACTATTTAGGCATAGATGCATGCTGGATAGCGGTCTATGTACTTTGTCGTAATGCCCAAATGAATCTCATAGTAGACACCACAGCTCACACATGCATGTTATATGCACTTATCAATTGTCAATTGCCCAGCTGTAATTTGTTTACCCAGCATGTTAGTTATCTTATTGGAGAGACACCACTAGTGAACTGTGGACCCCGGTCCATTCTTTTACATCTGAAATACAATCTACTGCAATCATTGTTCTCTACTGTTTTATGCAAACAAACATCATTTTCCATTCGATACGTTTAACCCTTTGTTTTCAGCAAGCCGGTGAGATTGACAACCTCACTGTTAAGTTGGGGCAAAGTAATTTGATTGTGTTGTGCAGGTTCCACGTTGGCACCGGAATCCCTGGTGTTGCGCCGCACTACACTCCTTCACCAACACCTTCGAAGCAAACCTCGTTTTCCTACTGGTCGATTAAACCTTGGTTTCATACTGAGGGAAAACTTACTGCTGCACTCATCATACCTTCCTCTTGGGGTTCCCAACTGACGTGTGACGTACAAGCATTGTTTCTGGCACTATTAACCTAGAGCCACCAACACGTTTTCTGGCGCCGTTGCCGGGGAAAACGAATTGCTTCTGCAAGGGGAGTCTCTCACACCCAATCTCTTTACTTTGTTATTTGTCTTGCTTAGTTTATTTTTATTTAGTTTGTTTGCTCTCTTTATCAAAAACACAAAAAAATTAGTTACTTGTTTAATTCAGTTTGATTTTGTTTTTCAAAATGAGTACTCCTGAGAACACTAAGTTGTGTGACTTCACTAGCACAAACAACAATGATTTCATATGCACTCCTATTGCTCCACCTGCTTCTACAGCAGAATTTTATGAAATTAAACCTGCTCTATTAAATCTTGTTATGAAAGAGCAATTTTCTGGTGTTAGTACTGATGATGCTGCTGCCCATCTTAATAACTTTGTTGAACTTTGTGAAATGCAAAAGTATAAGGATATGGATGGGGATATTATAAAACTGAAACTTTTTCCTTTCTCCTTGAGAGGAAGAGCTAAAGAATGGTTGCTTTCTTTGCCTAGAAATAGTATTAATTCTTGGACAAAATGCAAAGATGCTTTCATAGGGAAATATTATCCTCCTGCTAAGATTATATCCTTGAGAAGTAGCATTATGAATTTTAAACAACTTGATAATGAACATGTTGCTCAAGCTTGGGAAAGAATGAAATCTTTGGTGAAGAATTGTCCCACTCATGGACTGACTACTTGGATGATCATCCAAACCTTTTATGCAGGATTAAATTTTTCCTCAAGGAACTTATTGGATTCAGCCTCTGGAGGAACCTTTATGTCCATCACTTTAGGTGCAGCAACAAAGCTACTTGATGATATGATGATCAACTATTCCGAATGGCACACCGAAAGAGCTCCTCAAGGTAAGAAGGTAAATTCTGTTGAAGAAACCTCCTCTTTGAGTGATAAGATTGATGCTATTATGTCTATGCTTGTGAATGGTAGATCTCATGTTGATCCTAATAATGTTCCTTTAGCTTCATTGGTTGCTCAAGAAGAGCATGTTGATGTAAACTTCATTAAAAACAACAACTTCAACAACAATGCTTATAGGAATAATTTTGGTAGCAACAATTATAAGCCTTATCCTTCAAATGGTTATGGCAATTCTTATGGTAATTCCTACAGCAACAATAGAAGTGTGTCCTCTGATCTTGAAGCTATGCTTAAAGAATTTATTAGCACACAAAAAGCTTTCAATAAAACTGTTGAGGAAAAGTTTGAAAAAATTGATGATCTTGTCTCTAAAGTTGATAGTCTTGCTCATGATGTTGAAATTCTAAAACTGAAAGTTATGCCTAATGAAGTTAAAGATATTAAGTCATTTGCTACAGCAAATGCCATCCAAGTTCGAATTGATAATAATATTAGGATGTTGGCTGAATTGCATGCTAGGTGGGAAAAAGAGGAAGAACTTGAAAAAGAGAATAGTATAGTTAGAGTTTGTACTATCACCACCACTAGTAATGCTAATGTTTCACATGCTAGTAAACCTCCTACTATTGATGGTAATGTTATTGGTGTTGTAATGTCTCTACTACTTCTGCAAAGCGTTTGAAATTGCCTAAAACTGCTGAAACTTTTTCTGATAAAAGTGCTGAAATTTTTCAAACTATTGGAGACAATGGTTCCACCACCATTGACAATAATGATTTTGATTTTGATGATTGTAACATCTCTGAAGTTATTATGTTCTTGCAAAAATTAGCTAGAAGTCCCAATGCTAGCACTATTAATTTGGCTTTTACAAAGCATATTACAAATGCTCTTTTGCAAGCTAGGGAGGAGAAGTTGAAACTTAAAGCTTCTATTCCTAGGAAATTAGAAGATGGTTGGGAACCCATCATTAAGGTAAAGGTGAATGATTTTTATTGCAATGCCTTGTGTGATCTTGGTGCAAGTGTTTCAGTTTTGCCCAAGAAGCTTTATGATATTCTTGATTTGCCACCTTTGGAACATTGTTATTTGGATGTTTTTCTCGCTGATAATGCTATGAAGAAACCTTTGGGGCGAGTTAATGATGTTTTTATTACAGTAAACAATAACCTTGTCCCCGTTGATTTTATTGTTATGGATATTGAATGCAATGCATCTTGTCCTATTGTTTTGGGAAGACCTTTTCTTCGAACTGTTGGTGCCATCATTGATATGAAAGAAGGTAATATAAGGTACCAATTTCCTCTCAAGAAAGGTATGGAACACTTCCCTAGGAAGAGAATGAAGTTACCTTTTGACTCTATTGTTAGAGCAAGTTATGATGTTGATGCTTCTTCTCTTGACAACACTTGATTTTCACTTTCTGCGCCTAGCTGAAAGGCGTTAAAGAAAAGCGCTTATGGGAGACAACCCATCGTTTTTATTTGCTGTTATTTTTGTTTTCTTTGAGTCAAGGAGTTTTGTTACTTCTGTAGCAACTCCTTTGTATCTTTATTTTATCGCAATGTTGTGCCAAGTAAAGTTCTATATTGAAAGTTGATGCAAGATTTGGATTTCTGCGCAGTGACAGATTTTTAGCTGTCACGGATTTGAGCTTATCTCCCTGTAGAAAATTCAAAAAATTCTGAAAAAATCACGCATATTCCTGAGATATGTACGCAACTTTCATTATTTTAGGCCAGATCCATCTGAGCAACTTAAGTGCCTCGAAAAAATTCGTCATTCCAGACTGTTCTGTTTTTGACAGATTCTGCCTTTTGTTTTGCATTCGCTCTTTTACTGTGTTTGTGTGGATTTCTTTGCTCCACAAAGCATTGGTGGCTGTAGCTAATGTCCAGAAGCTTTGGGATTGATTGTATCATTACAGAATATGAGAATTTTTGATTATGCACTAACCCTCTAATGAGAACTGTCTTGAGTTTGGTGTGAAGGAAGTTTTCAAGGATCAAGCGAGAAGGGTGATATTATGTGATCAAGAAGAGTGAAAAGCCTAAGCTTGGGGATGCCCCCGTGGTTCATCCCAACCATATTCAGAGAGACTCAAGCGTCTAAGCTTGGGGATGCCCAAGGCATCCCCTTCTTCATCAACAAACTTATCAGGTCATCTCTAGTGAAACTATATTTTAATTCTTTCACATCTTATGCGCTTTACTTGGAGCGTCTGTGTGTTTTTTTTTTTTTGTTTGAATAAATTCGGATCCTAGCAATCCTTGTGTGGGAGAGAGACACGCTCCGCTTTTTCATGTGAATACTCATGTTCTTCACTTATATTTGTTGAGTATTCTTAACTAGCTACTGCAGTGCTTTTAGCTCCTGTTTTTCATGCATCTCTTCGAGCTGTTAGCACTTGTTTATAAATACTCTCTTGCTGCATTATATTATCATTTGGAGAGTTTATGTTTAAATAAATTATTGGTGTTTGTTTGGAAGAAAGAAAATGCTACATGTAGTAGTTGGTATTGGAAAAGACATATGCATTCTTGTAGATCATTGTCTTGTTTTGATTTGATGCTTTGCAATTGTTTTGAGCTCTCAAGTAGATCATGTTTAAGCTCTTGCATCATGTAGTTAAAGCCTAGTAGTGGAGAACTACCGTAGAGCTTGTTGAGACTTGGGATGCATATTTGTTCTCTCTAAGGTCTAGATATTTTCTGGTAAAATGTTTGAGCAACAAGGAAGACAGTGTAGAGTCTTATAATACTTGCAATATGTTTTTATGTGATTCTTGCTGTACCGGTTTATACTTGTGTTTGCTTCAAACAACCTTGCTAGCCTAAACTCTGTACTGAGAGGGAATGCTTCTCGTGCATCCAAAACTTGAGCCAAAACCCATGCCATTTGTGTCCACCATACCTACCTACTATGTGGTATTTCCTGCCATTCCAAGTAAATATTTCATGTGCTACCTTTAAACTATTCAAAACTTTATTACTCCTTATTTGTGTCAATGTTTTATAGCTCATGAGGAAGTATGTGGTGTTTTATCTTTCAATCTTGTCATTTACTTCTGACAGACTTTCACCAATGGACTAGTGGCATATACATCCGCTTATCCAATAATTTGCAAAAAGAGCTGGCAACGGGGTGCCCAGCCCCAATTAATTACAACTTTCATTAATAATTCTCTTCACATGTTTTGCCCTGATTTATCAGTAAGCAACTTAATTTTGCAATAGACACTCCTCCATGGTATGTGAATGTTGGAAGGCACCCGAGGATTCGGTTAGCCATGGCTTGTGTAAGCAAAAGGTTGGGAGGAGTGTCATCTATAAAGAAACTAAAATACATGTGTAAACAAAAGAGAAGAGGGATGATCTACCTTGCTGGTAGAGATAACGTCCTTCATGGGAGCCGCTCTTTGAAAGTCTGGTTGACAAGGGGGTTAGAGTGCCCACTACCATTCGTTGACAACAACAAACACCTCTCAAATACTTATTTTGTGCTCTCTATATGCTTTCGAAAACTTAAAAAGCTCTAGCACATGATTTAATCCCTGCTTCCCTCTGCGAAGGGCCTATCTTTTACTTTATGTTGAGTCAGTTTACCTACTCCTTTCTATCTTAGAAGCAAACACTTGTGTCAACTTTGTGTGCATTGATTCTTACATATTTACTTATTGCACTTGTTATATTGCTTTATGTTGACAACTATCCATGAGATATACATGTTACAAGTTGAAAGCAATGCTGAAACTTAATCATCCTTTGTGTTGCTTCAATGCCTTTTACTTTGAATCTATTGCTTTATGAGTTACCTCTTATGCAAAACTTTTTGATGCTTGTCTTGAAAGTACTATTCATGAAAAGTTTTTGCTTATATGATTCATTGTTTACTCTTTATCTATTTGTTAGCAAACTATAGATCATTGCTTTGAGTCACTTCATTCATGACATGAGCCTTGCAATATATTGATCAAGATTGTGTGAAAGCATGTCTCCTCAGAAATTATTTGTTGTTATCGTTTTACCTACTCGAGGACGAGTAGAACTAAGCTTGGGGATGCTTGATACGTCTCCAACGTATCCATAATTTCTGCTGTTCCATGCTTATATTATACCATTTGCTACATGTTTTATATACACTTCGTATCACTTTTATGCATTTTCTGGGACTAACCTATTAACAAGATGCCACAGTGCCAGTTCCCTGTTTTCTGCTGTTTTTGGTTTCAGAAAGTTACTTCTGGAAATATTCTCGGAATTGCACGAAACAAAAGGCCAGTCCCTATTTTTCCAGCACGTACACGGAGTCCGAAGGAGAGACGAAGAGCCACGAGGTGGCCAAACCACAGGTGGCGGCAGGGGCCCACCGCGCGCCTGTGGTTTGGGCCCCTCGGGGGTCCGCCGACATCGCCCCTTCGCCTATTTATTCCCCGAGACGCGAAAACCCTAAAACACCGAGCCTTTCATCCAGAACATATTCGCTGCCGCCGCCGTCGTCAACCCTAACTCGGGGGGTTCTGAAGCTCTTCCCGGCACCCTGCCGGAGAGGGGAATCATCACCGGAGGGCTCTACATCGCCATGCCCGCCTCCGGAGTGATGCGTGAGTAGTTCATCCTTGGACTATGGGTCCATAGCAGTAGCTAGATGGTTGTCTTCTCCACTTGTGCCATCATGTTTAGATCTTGTGAGCTGCCTATCATGATCAAGATCATCTTATTGTAATGCTACATGTTGTGTTTGCTGGGATCTGACTTATATTGATACCTATGTGGAGCTGAATATTATATTATCATGTCTATGTCATTTGTGATCTTGCATGCTCTCCGTTACTTGTTGAAGCCTTGGCCAGTGAATACTTGTAACTCCAAGAGGGGGTATTTATGCATGATAGTTGGGTTCAACCTCTATTTAACCTGGGATAGTGACAGCAAGTTCTAAGGTTGTAGATGTGTTGTTGCCACTAGGGGTAAAACAGCAATGCTTTATTCAAGGATGAATGTATTGTTTACATTACGCACATTACTTAATGCAATTGTCTGTTGCTTGCAACTTAATACTGGAAGGGGTACGGATGTTAACCGGAAAGTGGACTATTTAGGCATAGATGCATGCTGGATAGCGGTCTATGTACTTTGTCGTAATGCCCAAATGAATCTCATAGTAGACACCACAGCTCACACATGCATGTTATATGCACTTATCAATTGTCAATTGCCCAGCTGTAATTTGTTTACCCAGCATGTTAGTTATCTTATTGGAGAGACACCACTAGTGAACTGTGGACCCCGGTCCATTCTTTTACATCTGAAATACAATCTACTGCAATCATTGTTCTCTACTGTTTTATGCAAACAAACATCATTTCCATTCGATACGTTTAACCCTTTGTTTTCAGCAAGCCGGTGAGATTGACAACCTCACTGTTAAGTTGGGGCAAAGTAATTTGATTGTGTTGTGCAGGTTCCACGTTGGCACCGGAATCCCTGGTGTTGCGCCGCACTACACTCCTTCACCAACACCTTCGAAGCAAACCTCGTTTTCCTACTGGTCGATTAAACCTTGGTTTCATACTGAGGGAAAACTTACTGCTGCACTCATCATACCTTCCTCTTGGGGTTCCCAACTGACGTGTGACGTACAAGCATTGTTTCTGGCACTATTGACCTAGAGCCACCAGGTATCAAAAGAAGCATCGAAGAATAGTGCAAAAGAGTTGAAGAAGTACGCTTTTTCTTGTTACCTAACGGTGAGTTTTGCTACTGATCTTTACAATGCTTTTGTTAACCTGCTTCATAATTATTATTTTTTGCTACTGATCTGATATCATGCTTTGTTTCTTTTGTTTGCTCAACAGATGAGGCTAACTGTTGATCCAGAAGTATTTGATGCAGAAGGTTGCTTGAGAGGTTCACTGCCCAAAATAAGGAGTTCAAGATTATGAAGTCTGACCTTGTGAGTTATTCTTTTTTTTCTAGAACAAACATAAACTCCTATGAATTTTTGTTGGATTTTTACATGGATGTTCTTTTGCAAATGCAGCTTCACTTTCCTATTGTAAAGAACAACCACTGGATTCTGTGTTCAGTTAACTTGCTGCACAAGCAGTATCATACTTTTGATTCTCTCACAAAATCCAAGGACAAGACCATATTGGAGGAAGCAGCAAGTAACTTGGTGAGTTGCTACAGAACACCTTTTACTGTCTTATTCTTAATAACTGTGTATCTAAACATGTCTTAACTTTCTGTTTCTGTAGTTTACAAACTTGTGTGAAGCTAGTTTCTGTAGCAAAATGCTCCAAAAACATTGAATGGTCAAGCTTCACGCATGTCAGCCTTCCCCACCCAAAGCAAAAAACACTGTAAGTTTTTTTTGCTGCACTATAGCTTTTTTCAATGGCAATCGTAGCTTTGTACTTGCTACTAAATTAAAAATCTACATGTTTCGTGCTGTGTTTTTACTGGTTTTTCATTAACTTTTTTGTCTGTTTTTCTTGCTGCAGCTACGATTGTGGATTCTTCACATGCTCTACATGGAACACTTCAATGGGAAGGTGATGTTGGATTTCGATGCTGATGGATTGCCAAGATTTCGCATGACTGCTGCAGCAACACTCATTGATTCCAGGGAGAACAAGGGGAGCCTTGACAAGATAATGGAGGAGGACTTGATGGAATAGATAGCGAGCTTAATACGCAAACCATTTTGCTACTTATGTAACCCAGATTTAGGAAACTATCATGTAGTTTGCTACTTATGTAACCCATTTTGCGTCTGTATGAACTTCTCCCCTGTATGAAACTTGTAAG
This sequence comes from Poa pratensis, assembly GCA_947311845.1. NCBI lineage: Eukaryota > Viridiplantae > Streptophyta > Magnoliopsida > Poales > Poaceae > Poa > Poa pratensis. The sequence goes on from CAMZMU010000042.1 coordinate 41,421,280, forward strand.
AGAGATGGTCTTTCTCCCCTGTATGAAACTTCATGTGTTTTGCTGCCTGTGTGTAAAGATCTTGCTAAAATAGAATCAACTGATGCTACATTAATGATACCAGTTTGCTGCGGTCAGTCTGAAGTATATTGTCAGTTTGATTGTTACTTTCTTTTCAAATATGTGTTTTGCTGCCTGTGTGTAAAGATCTTGCTAAAATATAATTCAACTGAATGCTACATTATGATACCAGTTTGCTGCGGCCAGTCTGAAGTATATTGTCAGTTTGATTGTTACTTTCTTTTCAAATCCAAATTTGCTACAAAGATTAATTTTTTTTGCTACATAAGAATAAATAATATGCATCAAAGCAACGACATGTTTGCTACGTGGACCCAGAAACACCAGGTTCTTTTTTGGTACAAGAATTTTGCTCATTTACATAAATTGTTTTGCTTCAAGAATTATATGTGCTTGCTACAAGCTTTTTTCAGACAGCAATTTATTCATCTGATGCATGAAATTGCTAACATAATCAAAAGACAACAGATACTTTATATGATGTGTGCTTTTTAGCCTCAATTGCTGCAACCTCAGCAGAACCAAATAGCACATACAAGTGGTACCATGTGGTCCATTTTCGGGAAAAGTAAGTGCAATTTTTAGTTACATAAGAATGTATGTTGCATTTTTTCCATAGCATCTACAGCCTCAACTCAGCTCCTGCTGCCAACTCAGCATCTCTTGACACCTTTGCTTTGTAATATTTGCAATTTTGCACCACATGCCTTCCTCGGTGCAAAAGGGACATTTCTTCACCCTTTTCTTCCTTGGTTCTTTTGGCACCTTCTTCTTCTCTGTTTTTGCTTCATCAGCCTTCTTTCTTTTTTGCTGCTGCATCATGGCGCAGCTCTATCAACGGCTTCCGCCTCTGCTCCTTCAATTTTGGGCGTCCAGCAGGCTTTACTCTTGCAGGATTTCTAAGAAGCTACAAGCTGATGCATCATTTTGTGTCTCTTCTGCTTGTGCCCCTTTCCCCTCTGCTTCAGTTGCATGAGCATTGTTGTTTCCTGCATTTTGTTGTGGTTGTTTAGCCGCTTAACTAATGCTCTAGTAATCGCAGCAACCCGTACAGCTACTTGCAAGAGCATTCATCTTCCTGCACAGAGAAGTGTACTTGAGTGTGTTGGCTGGAGGGACACCAAACCTGATGGTGTCTGTACCAGGGGCTCCAGATGGAGTTGTTGCAGCAATAGACAGCGAGCAGCAAGTATCTGTCAGGTATCTCTGCCATTCATGTGCACCATGACCCGGATGATATGAGGGCATATCAGACCACACATCTCAAACATGTTGCAACACATGAATAAAGCCCATCGTCAACCACCACTCGAACCCGATATGTCTTCATTCAATCCCTGGGTTGGGAACAAGATCGTAACACAGGGCATCTTCTCTGCTCGGAGCGGATTAAAACCTTGTTGACGCAGTAATCATTTTCTGAAATCTCTCAAACACCTCCCTGGTGTAGAATGTAACTGCCTGCTTTTCAATTGGATAGCTGCATTTTTAAAATGTTACAAAACATGTTTAGCACGTGCTACATCAGATAGAATGCAAAGCTACAATGATATGAATTAACATTTTTATCCTAATTTTGTTTTGCTACAATACACTAATATTGTTGCACAATACACTATTACAGTTGCTTCAATACTTTCTTATGTTGCTACAACTGAATATAACCAGTTTTTTGCTACAGAAGTAATGAGTGCTACATGTACAATAGATCCTTACCTTCCCCACAGTGGTGTTGTTGTAGCTTCCATTATGAACCCTGAGTTGTCCTCGCGATCGAGCATCAAATTTTGGCACAACTCATATTGCTGCACAAATGTCCAAACGGAGTCACTAGGCGTGATCAAGGACTTGAAGTACGAATTCAGACCTTTGATCTCCCTGTTGTGCTTGTGAATGGGAAGAAGCATTTCCTGAAATACACTGGGAGCCCATGTAGCTCTAGCTTTCCACATATTTGAGGTGTTTGTTCTCGGCAAGAGCAAAAATTTTGAAGCATTTGCTGCCAGCATATCTCAAATTCCTCAACCGTGTCTGTGCCATATATGCATGCGTAGAAAGCATCACCAAATGGGTTACCTTCTCTCACCAGCGGGCCCAGTTTGGTTTTTGCTAGGCGTTAGCACATGGAAGACGCAGGCCGATGTACTAAATTTTTGAAAACTTCTTTTATTGCTGCTGCAATTTTGCTGCATTGGTCAGTCATTATATGGTGTGGGTGCACCCCACCCATTGCTTCCATCATTTCTGAAAGGACCCACTTAAATGTTTCAACCTTCTCATCCGGTAGCAGGGCACACCCTAGGACAATAGTGTGGGTGTGGTTGTTGATGCCAACTATGGGAGCAAATGGCATGTTATAGCGATTGGTACAGAACGTGGTTCGAAGAAGACACAGTCCCTGTACTTGCTGTACATGCATGTGTCCTCTCATCAACCCAGAACAGAGCTCTCACAGCATCATTGCCGTCGACCTGCGTAGCGTAGTAGAAACCAGGGCTGACGGCTTGCCGCTGCTTGAAATACTCAACGGTCATGCTCATATCTCGGAGCGTGATGTCTTCTCGCAGCAACCTCCTGATGTTGGTACATCCCTCTTCACGTAACCTAGACATCTAGGGTCACCTCCATGCACACTTCCGAGGCAACCCATTATTTTTGTTATTGTTATGTTTTGATCATGCAATGTCTGCAAAAACTGAAAATCCTCCTCTGGAACCTTTCTGTGAGATCGGTAGTACCGGCGGCGTCCATTTGCTGCACCAATGGGTGGGTATGCTCCTCCACAAAAGCAGTCACAGTCCAAACACCTTCACGCTTCCATACTAGCATCTTAGCTTTGCAATCATGTCGGAGCAACTTGCTGCGCTGTCTTGCGTCAGGAGCAACTTTGTGCACACCAGTTGCTTGCTGCGAGACTTCTGTCCAGTGTAGGCTCTCATATCTACTGTTGCATCGTCCACCATAGCAGATTTTGCTTCAACTGCAGCAGGTTTTTCAGGAACAACTCTCCCAGTATGCACACACTCGAACAGCCTGCTCAGAATTGTGTCTTTGGGAGCATTCCTAGCTTGGCTGTACTTGGTGTTTCCAATGTGTGTCCACAAACCCCATCTTAAAGGCATAGTCATTGTAGACTATCTGTGCCTGCTCTATGGTGGCAAAGGTCATTCCAACAAATGGAACAACTGGTTGTGAGCAAACCTCTTCATTTTCTTCAGCAGCAGCACTTGTTGCACTGTGTGGTCATTAGCAAAGTTATTTGGTCCATTGTCAGGTTGCACATAATCATCAAAACCTTCTGAATGAACAGACATGTTTAGGTCAAAACCTCCTAGTATACTGTCTGCAACAAACTCTGCATATCAAAACACAATTTCAATGTAGCATTAGTCCATTTATTTTAAAACTTGCAGCATCAATGTTAATCATGCAGCAATTAGCCACTTCATTCTTAAAAATAAGGTAGCACCGTATTCTTAAAACTAAATTTCTGCTACCTTTCTAGGTTTTGCTACACAAATAATCCACTTACAAATTCAAGCAGGCAAACACACAAGTTTTCGAATAGGAGTTGCTACAACATGAAAAACGACCAAATCGACGCGGTGTTGCTGCACGCAAGTATCTGAATTTTCAGTAGCAGAAATTGCAAACTTACCGAAGTTGCGGGCTGCTCAGTCTCTGGATCGCATAAAAAACAGTCGTTGGATTCATCAGATCACGCAGATATCCTTGCATGGACGTTGGATTTGCGCCGCCGTTCGCAGATCCGTACGTAGGTCGGCGCCGTTGCGTGCGGGCGGATTCGAGCTGGAAGCAACTATGGAGGGCGCTGGTACGTGATTAGGATGTCCAGGGGGGTGGGTAGAGGATGGGGCGGCGTAGGTGGTCCATGGCGGCAGCAACGGCGGAGCTACACGGCGCGCCGCCTCGCCGTCGCCGTCCACCTCGCGCAAGTCACGGGATTGTGGCCGATTTTCGGTTATAACAGTTTTTGTACACGCATCCGTTATTTGCTGCGTCTGCAGTAGCGCGCGGGGTTGGTGGGGGTGAGGCGGGATCGGACGGTTCCTAGCGATCTAATCGGACGGCGCGCGACCGGAGGATCGGAGGGATAGACCCCGGGGGACGCCTAGCGTTAAAGGCAAAATTATAAGTTGTACAATGCATTATCTCTTATTGTCATCCCTAGCAATTAATGAGAATTAATTATATTTTGATAGGAAATTGTTTCTAAGAGATGATAAATGGTACAATGGTGAGATTAGCCTTTCCTTATATCATAAGAGATCATCTCTTAGCTAAGGGAAGGCAACCTCCCATTTCTTCATTCTCTTTCCGCAACTAGACAAAATCCTACGTGTTAACGCTAAGAGAAGGCTGACGGTACCCCATTGTACATGCCCTTACTCTCTTTCCCTTTCCTCCTTCTTCTTCTTGGTGTACTCTCGGCTTCACCCAATCCCAGTTGGTCATGTCACACTAATCTCTATCGGCGGCTCCTAAGTATGGTCCGGCACCATCCAAAACGGACACGATTTGGATGGTGCAGGACACTTGTTCGGTCATTCACATGTCGCCTCCCCACCGGCACCCCTAAACGGCACCTCAAATTCAATTTTGGTCCAATTTGCAACAAAACAACATCAAATCCTGGCAAACCTTAAACGAAATTTAACAAGTTTACATTTTAAAACATAATATGAATTTAACAAGCCATATTTAAGTTTAAATTAAACCATAAACCCTAAATCTAGCGGCGCTACGCTATGGCGAGTGAAGGAGGCCTATCCCGGCGTTGTCGTCCTCACTGCCATGAGAGAAGGAGGCCTATCCCGGCGCCTCGCCAACCACTACACGAGGAAGATGCCTATCAAAGTGTCGCGGCCTTGAGGAACTTGCATGCTCAATGGTATGTCGTCGAAAGTGTCATCTGCTATTGCCGACGACGGCCTTGAGGAACCTTCATAGCCTCGGCTGAGTCTTCTGTTTCGCCGGGGAGTGTGGTGGGGTTTGATCTAGGGGCGGTCGTACTCTCCCTCTTTGTCATGTGCTCCCTTTCCGGTGCCGGTGACGCTGCTGGGGCAGGTACTTGTGCTGGTGGCCACGGAAGCTCGTCTTCCTCGTTGTCAGAGCGCGTCCGCTCGTCGTACGATGCGAACCAATCTGGCGGTGGTTCCACATGCCGACAGAAAGGAGAAGTTGCAGAGGCGCGCCTGGTTACTCCGCCTCCATGACTTCGTGCTAGTGCGGCCACGAAACGGAGTAGACGGGATCCATGCGCTACACAAACGGCAGGTCCCTCCACCTTTGCATGATGTAGTATAGGCGCGCCTGCCCGCTTAGCCGCGACGCGACCGACACCTTGACGACGTTCCTCACCACCCCGCCGGTAGCTGGCGGCCGTCTGCCACCGGGATGTCAGAAGAGGTGGTGATGCGCCTCCTAGACCGACATCTCCGGTGAAGGAGCGTGGGACGACAGAGGATATGCCGGCGCTTGGGATGAGGTGGCCTCCTCGCGACACATCTCACGGTTTGCCACGCCTCGGCCATCTGCCACGACTCGTGCAGGAGGTGGCGTTGGGCCAGTTGCTCGCCGCGGAGCTCATTGCGGAGATGCGCACGCTTCGCGGACCGAGCGGCGCAGAGAAGGGAGGCTCGCGTTCCTCCGGCTCCTCGCGGCCACCACCATGCTTGGAAGAGGGAGAGACTTGGGAGGGAAGAAGGAGAGGCAGGCTGTGTGGGGAGAGGAGAGGCGCGCCACGCGATGTTTTAAAGACGGCCGGAGAAGTGGCGTTGGGTGGCGCCCATTAACGCCGAACAAATGTTCCCCTGGCACGCATTGACGCCGACAACGTGTGTTCAGCCGCGCCTGGCGGAGCCACTGCAACGTCACCACGTGGACGGTTCAACGCGTCGCTTCACTTTCACCGCCAGGGGAACCGTTCCGGCGTAAATGTGACGCTGTGCTGCCGTCATCTCGTCACCTCGTCTCTGTGAGTGGGCACATTAATCGGGCGGAACAGCCTCCTGCAGCGTCATAATAAATCACGACCGCCTATTATGTGTGTATCGTAGGTGGGCTCCTCCTTTCGGAGGGCCTGTCCGGCTCCCCCGAGGGGGCCTCCAAAGTTGGGGCCTGCTCGGTGGTGCGGACAGATTTTGGGTCGGGCCGGGACCGTTGTGGGGTGCCGGTGGGGCGAATTTTCGTGCCCCCCCCCCCCCCCCCAAATGGGCCTTTGGGGATGCTTTGGGTGCCGTCGGTAGAGATGATCTTAACAGCGTTTCCAACCGGGTTCCCACTTCACCCCTATATGTCTCAATAGACAGTTCAGACACTGCCAAGACAGAAAAAACGTTAGCAAACCATATACCCCATACCTATCCCAAACTTTTTGATTGTCCATCATATGGGCTGCCGAACGCGTTCGGGACAGAGACACATTCGTCGTATCGGATCAGGCCCAGTAGCCCAGTCTGTTTCCATACAAGTCCCACTCAATCCACACCTCAGACCAAACCCTAGCCTTAATTAGTCTCAATTGATCCACTCCGCTCCCACTCCCTTCCCCTCCGCTCCACCATGGCCGACTCCGCCGGTGGATTTGGGTCCGAAACCAACCTCTCATGGGATGCGATTGAGGTGGAGGTTTCTAACCCGGCGCCGAACAACGAGGAGCGTGTCCTCCGCGCTCGCTCGGGGACAAAAGATCCACGCCACAACTTGCCAGGGTGAATGCCGCCGCTGGTCGGGCAACCCCAGCACCGGAGCCGGCCAAGTGTTTGGCATGATGCTTGTTTGTCCCTCCGCGTCCCATTTACCATCATCGGATTTATTTAGGGCGGTAGTTTAATTGTGATACTTGTTGGTTCGATGTCGGACCTAAAGTCATCAACATATGGTTTCTACTCAGTCATGAGAATGACTTGTTCTCCAAATCTTGGTACGCCACAAGCATGGATCACATTGGTGAAACAAAGACCTCGCATTGGGCAAAAAATTATCAAGTTTCCAACGAACATTCGCATACAATTTACACCACGCGCACTGAGCACCCTCTCCGCCATAGAAGGCATGTATCCAAAACTTTGTGAACAAAATTTGTAGGGTGATATGAGAGGGATAAATTTGATGATTTGAGAGGCCCGTAGAGGAGGGACGAAAAGAGGGATCAGGTAATTTGTTTTCTTATTTTTTTAGGCAGACACACGATGGTTGTCATGTTTACCTTTCCTTGTAAATATAATTCTCTCGGATCCTGGTTTTCCCTCCGTTTTGGTTTGTATGTCATGCGTGTGTCCCTACATCGCCAATTTAATCAATAATATAATATGAGTTGTATAACATAAAAAATATGGCATTAGAAAATACAACATCAAAAGTTTCGTATGGTATATTTTTTGTATATGTATCTCGATCGCATTAAGTTGGCTAATTTTTTTTTTGACAGGAATTTGGTTAAATTGATAATTTAGGGGTCTTTCTAGCGCTCAATCGAATGAAAAATTATCTTAATTCTCATTCACATGACGTCATCAATCCCAATTGCAAGTCAAGTTGCAATCATGATTAGCACGAATAACAAACAAATCAAACGGTCCGGAGCAGTTGCAAGTCCACTTGCAACTCAGTCGAATGATAATAACTTAGTTCTTATTCACATGACGTCATCAAATCTCGTTGTAAGTTGGCTTGCAACTGATGCATGAATCACGAGCAAATCAAAATGGTCCGAATCAGTTGCAAGTCCAATTGCAACTGATGATGTCATGCGATTGAGAATTAAGCTAATTCTTATTCGATTGAGATTAACAAAACCGATAATTTAGGAACACCCGGAGTTATAAACAGGAACGGAGGGGGTGGTATTTGTGCATTCTGGAAAAAAATGTTTTGTGGTAACCCAATAGATTTTGATGTTATAGCTTCAGAGTTCAGAACAATACTGCAAACACCTGGTCGGTGGCATTCTTCCTTTCGCGGACTTAACTCCAAAATTTCAGCATTCCAGAAGCTATGTCCTACAAAATTAGCTGCTATCTCACTGTGAGTCCATGATACTGCCGAGGACAAATTGCCAATCAGCTCTCGGCGGTCCAAACCAAAACTGACCTTGCCAACGTTCCTTCGATGACATCTCACTGTCCATCCTCATTTATCACGCCCGACAGTGGCCTATACCAACGGGACAAAATCTCCAAGTTTGCGGTGGCATGCTAATAAAACGAGCAAAGCTTTATATGCACACGCATTGGATGGTTACAAAAAAAGAACACACTCGACTGGCAGCTCGACACTAACTAGTGCCCGCGAGCACCATGGCGCAGCCGAACTACCGGCACGGCGGGCACCGAGACCTGGAGGCGGTGATAGACATGGCCTATGAGGAGAAGCCGACGGCAAAAAGCGGCAGCCAGTTTGGCTTCACCGGCGGGTGGAGTTCACCAGCCTGACATACACGGTGGTAAAGAAGCAGCGCGGTGTCGGCGGGGAGTGGGAGAAGAAGGACGTGGACCTTCTGCACGAGATCACGGGGTACGCGCCCAAGGGCTGCGTCACTGCCGTGATGGGCCCCAGCGGCGCCGGCAAGTCGACATTCCTGGACGCGCTCGCCGGGCGCATATCCAGCCTCGACGGCCGCGTGGCGCTCGACGGCGTCGAGATGAGCCCCAGCGTCATCAAGCGTTCGTCCGCCTACGTCATGCAGGACGACCGCCTCTTCCCGATGCTCACGGTGCACGAGACGCTCATGTTCGCCGCCGATTTCGCCTCGGGTCCACCGTTTCGCCGCCGACAAGAAGCTCCGCGTCGACAACCTCATCGAGCAGCTCGGCCTCACGGTAATGAATCCTTACACGCTACAGCATCATATTGCCATGTTGACAGAATTATATCTGGTGACACTGACACGATCAGTGGTGCCTTGCATGTGCAGACATCAAGGAACACGTACATCGGGGACGAGGGCACGAGGGGTGTGTCTGGAGGAGAACGCCGGCGTGTTTCGATCGGCGTGGACATCCACGGACCGGCTCTGCTGTTCCTCGACGAGCCGACGTCTGGGCTGGACTCGACCAGCGCGCACAGCGTGATCGAGAAGGTGCACGACATCGCGTGCGCCGGGAGCACGGTAGTGCTGACCATCCCACAGCCGTCGTCCCGTATCCTGCAGCTCCTAGACCACCTCATCATCCTGGCAGCGGCCAGCTCATGTACAGCGGCGGGCCCAAGGATGTGACCGCTCATCTCGGCCGCATGGGCCGCAAGGTGCCCCAAAGGGGAGAACTCCATAGAGAACCTCCTCGACGTCATCCAGGAGTACGACCAGTCCGAGTTCGGCGTCAAGGCCCTCGCCGAGTTCTGCCTCACCGGCCTGAAGCCGCGCAAGCTCGCCACCGAGGGGCTCTCCCTCGTGTCTAGTATCCCTCCGACACCGGTTGGGCTCGGGGGCGAGGACTTCGACCACAGCCTCAAGAGTCAGCACTCCAGGTCTCCTTGGAGCGGCCGCCGTTCACGCCGTCCCGCCGCCCCAGGAAAGAACAAAACGGTACGCGCCGGAGATTGTGATGGGTACGCCGACGCCGCTGAGCAGCATCTCGGTCTACACGGTGAACGAGGTGTGACTACCTGTCGCCGGCGCAGCGCACGTCCGCCACGGGGCGCCCCGGCGTGGGCATCAACGCGCTGGGGCACCGCGGCAAGTTCGCAAACACGTACGCGGGGGAGGTGTGGGTGCTGATGATGCGGCGCAACTTCACAAACATCTGGCGCACGCCGGAGCTGTTCCTGTCGCGGCTGATGGTGCTGACGGTGATGGGGTTCCTCATGGCTACCATGTTCACCAAGCCCAAGGACAAACACGCAGGGCATCACCAACCGGCTCAGCTTCTTCATCTTCACCGTCTGCGTCTTCTTCTTCTCTCCAACGACGCCGTGCCGGCTTCATCCAGGAGCGCTTCATCTTCATCAGGGAGACCTCGCACAACGCCTACCGCGCGTCCGCGTACGTCGTCGCGGGGTCATCACGTACTGCCCTGCCTTCCTCCTCCAGTCGGCCGTGTACGCCTTCATCACTTGGTGGGCCATCGGGCTCCACGGCCAGTTCGTTCTACTTCCTCGTCATGCTCTACGCTCACTCCTCTCCACCAATTCATTCGTCGTCTTCATCAGCTCCATCGTGCCAAACTTCATCCTTGGGTAAGTACAAGCATATTTCTCTTTTTTTTTTGGACTACAAGCACTATTTCTCTGATATAGCTTCCCTGCTGGGCTGGGCGTCATCAGGGCATCAAATGTTTTAACGGGCTGAGCTAGAATTACGATCCGGATAGCCACCGTGCTGACGTCTCGGTAACTTTGACCAGGTACGCGGCGGGTGATCGCGTTCACGGCGCTCTTCTTTCTCTTCTGCGGCTACTTCGTCGACAGCCACAGCATCCCAAGGGTTGAAGTGGATGAACACCGTCTCCACGATGAAGTACCCCTACGAGGGCCTCCTCATGAACGAGTTCCGCGGGACACGACTCTTTCCACGGACCTGGTTCTCGACGGCGACGCCCATCCTCGAGAACCTCGCCATCAGCTTGGTGGAGGACCGCAAGTGGTGGATGGTTGCTCTACCTGCTCGGCTGGGCCGTCTTCTACCGCGTCCTCTTCTACCTCGTCCTCCGCTTCGCCTCCAAGAACAAGAGGAACTAACTCAAGCGGTGGCCTGCCTGTATCTTTTCAGAACAGCTTCTTGATGGTCTGATTGATCATGCATTGGTTTGTTAGCTTAATCCAAGTACTGTAATTATTTATTTCCGGAGAAATGACGAACGTTTACTTGAATTGACAAGACCGCGTGTCAACATTTGTGACTGCAATCGCCGCGCCAAGATTATTTTCAGCTGCAATTTTCACACAAGACCTTCTGTTGATAGGCCATGTCGTCATGATTTACTGGTTCTGAACTGTAGTTTTCCAAAGCGATGCGTTGTTCACCTTGATTGATTGCAAGTTCTCGGCCTTGATTTGGTTCAAGGATGTCCTCACATCAAGTTATACTCTTGTCTTGGCGAACCTCCGCTCCCCTCCAGGCCCCCGCGTCGCTCCCACGGGGCGACTCGGGCGGCGGCCAATCCGAGCGCCTCCACAGCTCTCCTCCCCTCTCTCCCCTCTCCGTCGCCGGAGGAGGCTGGCGGCAAAGCCCCAACGGCGGACGGCGGCGGCGGGGCCCGGTCAGCTGGCCGACGCACTGGATCCAGACGCGGCGGCGCTGTAGAAGGGCGTGGTGCGTGCGGGCTAGGGGGGAGGCTGACGACGAGGACGCGGGTGGCGACGGTCGGGTGCTGCGCTGCGTTGGCGGCGGACCGTCTGCAGCAGCGCGAGGTGGAGGCGTGGGGGGGGCAGATCTGGGCCTTGCCCGACCCGCGGCCCTCCCCTTCGTCCCCAGCTGGCCCAACTCCGTCCTCCTACCCCTCCTGGCCGCGTCGGTGGAGGCTGCCGTGCGGGCTCGTCGGCAAGCAGCGGTGGCTGCTCTGCCGTGACCCGGCGGATCC
>CAMZMU010000042.1:41432895-41659352 GCA_947311845.1 Poa pratensis
TTGATACGTCTCCAACGTATCCATAATTTCTGCTGTTCCATGCTTATATTATACCATTTGCTACATGTTTTATATACACTTCGTATCACTTTTATGCATTTTCTGGGACTAACCTATTAACAAGATGCCACAGTGCCAGTTCCCTTTTTCTGCTGTTTTTGGTTTCAGAAAGTTACTTCTGGAAATATTCTCGGAATTGCACGAAACAAAAGGCCAGTCCCTATTTTTCCAGCACGTACACGGAGTCCGAAGGAGAGACGAAGAGCCACGAGGTGGCCAAACCACAGGCGCGGCAGGGGCCCACCGCGCCCCTGTGGTTTGGGCCCCTCGGGGGTCCGCCGACATCGCCCCTTCGCCTATTTATTCCCCGAGACGCGAAAACCCTAAAACACCGAGCCTTTCATCCAGAACATATTCGCTGCCGCCGCCGTCGTCAACCCTAACTCGGGGGGTTCTGAAGCTCTTCCCGGCACCCTGCCGGAGAGGGGAATCATCACCGGAGGGCTCTACATCGCCATGCCCGCCTCCGGAGTGATGCGTGAGTAGTTCATCCTTGGACTATGGGTCCATAGCAGTAGCTAGATGGTTGTCTTCTCCACTTGTGCCATCATGTTTAGATCTTGTGAGCTGCCTATCATGATCAAGATCATCTTATTGTAATGCTACATGTTGTGTTTGCTGGGATCTGACTTATATTGATACCTATGTGGAGCTGAATATTATATTATCATGTCTATGTCATTTGTGATCTTGCATGCTCTCCGTTACTTGTTGAAGCCTTGGCCAAGTGAATACTTGTAACTCCAAGAGGGGGTATTTATGCATGATAGTTGGGTTCAACCTCTATTTAACCTGGGATAGTGACAGCAAGTTCTAAGGTTGTAGATGTGTTGTTGCCACTAGGGGTAAAACAGCAATGCTTTATTCAAGGATGAATGTATTGTTTACATTACGCACATTACTTAATGCAATTGTCTGTTGCTTGCAACTTAATACTGGAAGGGGTACGGATGTTAACCGGAAAGTGGACTATTTAGGCATAGATGCATGCTGGATAGCGGTCTATGTACTTTGTCGTAATGCCCAAATGAATCTCATAGTAGACACCACAGCTCACACATGCATGTTATATGCACTTATCAATTGTCAATTGCCCAGCTGTAATTTGTTTACCCAGCATGTTAGTTATCTTATTGGAGAGACACCACTAGTGAACTGTGGACCCCGGTCCATTCTTTTACATCTGAAATACAATCTACTGCAATCATTGTTCTCTACTGTTTTATGCAAACAAACATCATTTCCATTCGATACGTTTAACCCTTTGTTTTCAGCAAGCCGGTGAGATTGACAACCTCACTGTTAAGTTGGGGCAAAGTAATTTGATTGTGTTGTGCAGGTTCCACGTTGGCACCGGAATCCCTGGTGTTGCGCCGCACTACACTCCTTCACCAACACCTTCGAAGCAAACCTCGTTTTCCTACTGGTCGATTAAACCTTGGTTTCATACTGAGGGAAAACTTACTGCTGCACTCATCATACCTTCCTCTTGGGGTTCCCAACTGACGTGTGACGTACAAGCATTGTTTCTGGCACTATTAACCTAGAGCCACCAACACGTTTTCTGGCGCCGTTGCCGGGGAAAACAATTGCTTCTGCAAGGGGAGTCTCTCACACCCAATCTCTTTACTTTGTTATTTGTCTTGCTTAGTTTATTTTTATTTAGTCTTGTTTGCTTCTTTATCAAAAACACAAAAAAATTAGTTACTTGTTTAATTCAGTTTGATTTTGTTTTTCAAAATGAGTACTCCTGAGAACACTAAGTTGTGTGACTTCACTAGCACAAACAACAATGATTTCATATGCACTCCTATTGCTCCACCTGCTTCTACAGCAGAATTTTATGAAATTAAACCTGCTCTATTAAATCTTGTTATGAAAGAGCAATTTTCTGGTGTTAGTACTGATGATGCTGCTGCCCATCTTAATAACTTTGTTGAACTTTGTGAAATGCAAAAGTATAAGGATATGGATGGGGATATTATAAAACTGAAACTTTTTCCTTTCTCCTTGAGAGGAAGAGCTAAAGAATGGTTGCTTTCTTTGCCTAGAAATAGTATTAATTCTTGGACAAAATGCAAAGATGCTTTCATAGGGAAATATTATCCTCCTGCTAAGATTATATCCTTGAGAAGTAGCATTATGAATTTTAAACAACTTGATAATGAACATGTTGCTCAAGCTTGGGAAAGAATGAAATCTTTGGTGAAGAATTGTCCCACTCATGGACTGACTACTTGGATGATCATCCAAACCTTTTATGCAGGATTAAATTTTTCCTCAAGGAACTTATTGGATTCAGCCTCTGGAGGAACCTTTATGTCCATCACTTTAGGTGCAGCAACAAAGCTACTTGATGATATGATGATCAACTATTCCGAATGGCACACCGAAAGAGCTCCTCAAGGTAAGAAGGTAAATTCTGTTGAAGAAACCTCCTCTTTGAGTGATAAGATTGATGCTATTATGTCTATGCTTGTGAATGGTAGATCTCATGTTGATCCTAATAATGTTCCTTTAGCTTCATTGGTTGCTCAAGAAGAGCATGTTGATGTAAACTTCATTAAAAACAACAACTTCAACAACAATGCTTATAGGAATAATTTTGGTAGCAACAATTATAAGCCTTATCCTTCAAATGGTTATGGCAATTCTTATGGTAATTCCTACAGCAACAATAGAAGTGTGTCCTCTGATCTTGAAGCTATGCTTAAAGAATTTATTAGCACACAAAAAGCTTTCAATAAAACTGTTGAGGAAAAGTTTGAAAAAATTGATGATCTTGTCTCTAAAGTTGATAGTCTTGCTCATGATGTTGAAATTCTAAAACTGAAAGTTATGCCTAATGAAGTTAAAGATATAAGTCATTTGCTACAGCAAATGCCATCCAAGTTCGAATTGATAATAATATTAGGATGTTGGCTGAATTGCATGCTAGGTGGGAAAAAGAGGAAGAACTTGAAAAAGAGAATAGTATAGTTAGAGTTTGTACTATCACCACCACTAGTAATGCTAATGTTTCCATGCTAGTAAACCTCCTACTATTGATGGTAATGTTATTGGTGTTGGTAATGTCTCTACTACTTCTGCAAAGCGTTTGAAATTGCCTAAAACTGCTGAAACTTTTTCTGATAAAAGTGCTGAAATTTTTCAAACTATTGGAGACAATGGTTCCACCACCATTGACAATAATGATTTTGATTTTGATGATTGTAACATCTCTGAAGTTATTATGTTCTTGCAAAAATTAGCTAGAAGTCCCAATGCTAGCACTATTAATTTGGCTTTTACAAAGCATATTACAAATGCTCTTTTGCAAGCTAGGGAGGAGAAGTTGAAACTTAAAGCTTCTATTCCTAGGAAATTAGAAGATGGTTGGGAACCCATCATTAAGGTAAAGGTGAATGATTTTTATTGCAATGCCTTGTGTGATCTTGGTGCAAGTGTTTCGTTTTGCCCAAGAAGCTTTATGATATTCTTGATTTGCCACCTTTGGAACATTGTTATTTGGATGTTTTTCTCGCTGATAATGCTATGAAGAAACCTTTGGGGCGAGTTAATGATGTTTTTATTACAGTAAACAATAACCTTGTCCCCGTTGATTTTATTGTTATGGATATTGAATGCAATGCATCTTGTCCTATTGTTTTGGGAAGACCTTTTCTTCGAACTGTTGGTGCCATCATTGATATGAAAGAAGGTAATATAAGGTACCAATTTCCTCTCAAGAAAGGTATGGAACACTTCCCTAGGAAGAGAATGAAGTTACCTTTTGACTCTATTGTTAGAGCAAGTTATGATGTTGATGCTTCTTCTCTTGACAACACTTGATTTTCACTTTCTGCGCCTAGCTGAAAGGCGTTAAAGAAAAGCGCTTATGGGAGACAACCCATCGTTTTTATTTGCTGTTATTTTTGTTTTCTTTGAGTCAAGGAGTTTTGTTACTTCTGTAGCAACTCCTTTGTATCTTTATTTTATCGCAATGTTGTGCCAAGTAAAGTTCTATATTGAAAGTTGATGCAAGATTTGGATTTCTGCGCAGTGACAGATTTTTAGCTGTCACGGATTTGAGCTTATCTCCCTGTAGAAAATTCAAAAAATTCTGAGAAAAATCACGCATATTCCTGAGATATGTACGCAACTTTCATTATTTTAGGCCAGATCCATCTGAGCAACTTAAGTGCCTCGAAAAAATTCGTCATTCCAGACTGTTCTGTTTTTGACAGATTCTGCCTTTTGTTTTGCATTCGCTCTTTTACTGTGTTTGTGTGGATTTCTTTGCTCCACAAAGCATTGGTGGCTGTAGCTAATGTCCAGAAGCTTTGGGATTGATTGTATCATTACAGAATATGAGAATTTTTGATTATGCACTAACCCTCTAATGAGAACTGTCTTGAGTTTGGTGTGAAGGAAGTTTTCAAGGATCAAGCGAGAAGGGTGATATTATGTGATCAAGAAGAGTGAAAAGCCTAAGCTTGGGGATGCCCCCGTGGTTCATCCCAACCATATTCAGAGAGACTCAAGCGTCTAAGCTTGGGGATGCCCAAGGCATCCCCTTCTTCATCAACAAACTTATCAGGTCATCTCTAGTGAAACTATATTTTAATTCTTTCACATCTTATGCGCTTTACTTGGAGCGTCTGTGTGTTTTTTTTTTTTTGTTTGAATAAATTCGGATCCTAGCAATCCTTGTGTGGGAGAGAGACACGCTCCGCTTTTTCATGTGAATACTCATGTTCTTCACTTATATTTGTTGAGTATTCTTAACTAGCTACTGCAGTGCTTTTAGCTCCTGTTTTTCATGCATCTCTTCGAGCTGTTAGCACTTGTTTATAAATACTCTCTTGCTGCATTATATTATCATTTGGAGAGTTTATGTTTAAAAAATTATTGGTGTTTGTTTGGAAGAAAGAAAATGCTACATGTAGTAGTTGGTATTGGAAAAGACATATGCATTCTTGTAGATCATTGTCTTGTTTTGATTTGATGCTTTGCAATTGTTTTGAGCTCTCAAGTAGATCATGTTTAAGCTCTTGCATCATGTAGTTAAAGCCTAGTAGTGGAGAACTACCGTAGAGCTTGTTGAGACTTGGGATGCATATTTGTTCTCTCTAAGGTCTAGATATTTTCTGGTAAAATGTTTGAGCAACAAGGAAGACAGTGTAGAGTCTTATAATACTTGCAATATGTTTTTATGTGATTCTTGCTGTACCGGTTTATACTTGTGTTTGCTTCAAACAACCTTGCTAGCCTAAACTCTGTACTGAGAGGGAATGCTTCTCGTGCATCCAAAACTTGAGCCAAAACCCATGCCATTTGTGTCCACCATACCTACCTACTATGTGGTATTTCCTGCCATTCCAAGTAAATATTTCATGTGCTACCTTTAAACTATTCAAAACTTTATTACTCCTTATTTGTGTCAATGTTTTATAGCTCATGAGGAAGTATGTGGTGTTTTATCTTTCAATCTTGTCATTTACTTCTGACAGACTTTCACCAATGGACTAGTGGCATATACATCCGCTTATCCAATAATTTGCAAAAAGAGCTGGCAACGGGGTGCCCAGCCCCAATTAATTACAACTTTCATTAATAATTCTCTTCACATGTTTTGCCCTGATTTATCAGTAAGCAACTTAATTTTGCAATAGACACTCCTCCATGGTATGTGAATGTTGGAAGGCACCCGAGGATTCGGTTAGCCATGGCTTGTGTAAGCAAAAGGTTGGGAGGAGTGTCATCTATAAAGAAACTAAAATACATGTGTAAACAAAAGAGAAGAGGGATGATCTACCTTGCTGGTAGAGATAACGTCCTTCATGGGAGCCGCTCTTGAAAGTCTGGTTGACAAGGGGGTTAGAGTGCCCACTACCATTCGTTGACAACAACAAACACCTCTCAAATACTTATTTTGTGCTCTCTATATGCTTTCGAAAACTTAAAAAGCTCTAGCACATGATTTAATCCCTGCTTCCCTCTGCGAAGGGCCTATCTTTTACTTTATGTTGAGTCAGTTTACCTACTCCTTTCTATCTTAGAAGCAAACACTTGTGTCAACTTTGTGTGCATTGATTCTATATTTACTTATTGCACTTGTTATATTGCTTTATGTTGACAACTATCCATGAGATATACATGTTACAAGTTGAAAGCAATGCTGAAACTTAATCATCCTTTGTGTTGCTTCAATGCCTTTTACTTTGAATCTATTGCTTTATGAGTTACCTCTTATGCAAAACTTTTTGACTTGTCTTGAAAGTACTATTCATGAAAAGTTTTTGCTTATATGATTCATTGTTTACTCTTTATCTATTTGTTAGCAAACTATAGATCATTGCTTTGAGTCACTTCATTCATGACATGAGCCTTGCAATATATTGATCAAGATTGTGTGAAAGCATGTCTCCTCAGAAATTATTTGTTGTTATCGTTTTACCTACTCGAGGACGAGTAGAACTAAGCTTGGGGATGCTTGATACGTCTCCAACGTATCCATAATTTCTGCTGTTCCATGCTTATATTATACCATTTGCTACATGTTTTATATACACTTCGTATCACTTTTATGCATTTTCTGGGACTAACCTATTAACAAGATGCCACAGTGCCAGTTCCCTGTTTTCTGCTGTTTTTGGTTTCAGAAAGTTACTTCTGGAAATATTCTCGGAATTGCACGAAACAAAAGGCCAGTCCCTATTTTTCCAGCACGTACACGGAGTCCGAAGGAGAGACGAAGACCACGAGGTGGCCAAACCACAGGTGGCGCGGCAGGGGCCCACCGCGCCGCCTGTGGTTTGGGCCCCTCGGGGGTCCGCCGACATCGCCCCTTCGCCTATTTATTCCCCGAGACGCGAAAACCCTAAAACACCGAGCCTTTCATCCAGAACATATTCGCTGCCGCCGCCGTCGTCAACCCTAACTCGGGGGGTTCTGAAGCTCTTCCCGGCACCCTGCCGGAGAGGGGAATCATCACCGGAGGGCTCTACATCGCCATGCCCGCCTCCGGAGTGATGCGTGAGTAGTTCATCCTTGGACTATGGGTCCATAGCAGTAGCTAGATGGTTGTCTTCTCCACTTGTGCCATCATGTTTAGATCTTGTGAGCTGCCTATCATGATCAAGATCATCTTATTGTAATGCTACATGTTGTGTTTGCTGGGATCTGACTTATATTGATACCTATGTGGAGCTGAATATTATATTATCATGTCTATGTCATTTGTGATCTTGCATGCTCTCCGTTACTTGTTGAAGCCTTGGCCACGTGAATACTTGTAACTCCAAGAGGGGGTATTTATGCATGATAGTTGGGTTCAACCTCTATTTAACCTGGGATAGTGACAGCAAGTTCTAAGGTTGTAGATGTGTTGTTGCCACTAGGGGTAAAACAGCAATGCTTTATTCAAGGATGAATGTATTGTTTACATTACGCACATTACTTAATGCAATTGTCTGTTGCTTGCAACTTAATACTGGAAGGGGTACGGATGTTAACCGGAAAGTGGACTATTTAGGCATAGATGCATGCTGGATAGCGGTCTATGTACTTTGTCGTAATGCCCAAATGAATCTCATAGTAGACACCACAGCTCACACATGCATGTTATATGCACTTATCAATTATCAATTGCCCAGCTGTAATTTGTTTACCCAGCATGTTAGTTATCTTATTGGAGAGACACCACTAGTGAACTGTGGACCCCGGTCCATTATTTTACATCTGAAATACAATCTACTGCAATCATTGTTCTCTACTATTTTATGCAAACAAACATCATTTTCCATTCGATACGTTTAACCCTTTGTTTTCAGCAAGCCGGTGAGATTGACAACCTCACTGTTAAGTTGGGGCAAAGTAATTTGGTTGTGTTGTGCAGGTTCCACGTTGGCACCGGAATCCTTGGTGTTGCGCCGCACTACACTCCTTCACCAACACCTTCGAAGCAAACCTCGTTTTCCTACTGGTCCGATTAAACCTTGGTTTCATACTGAGGGAAAACTTACTGCTGCACTCATCATACCTTCCTCTTGGGGTTCCCAACTGACGTGTGACGTACAAGCATTGTTTCTGGCACTATTGACCTAGAGCCACCAGGTATCAAAAGAAGCATCGAAGAATAGTGCAAAAGAGTTGAAGAAGTACGCTTTTTCTTGTTACCTAACGGTGAGTTTTGCTACCTGATCTTTACAATGCTTTTGTTAACCTGCTTCATAATTATTATTTTTTGCTACCTGATCTGATATCATGCTTTGTTTCTTTTGTTTGCTCAACAGATGAGGCTAACTGTTGATCCAGAAGTATTTGATGCAGAAGGTTGCTTGAGAGAGTTCACTGCCCAAATAAGGAGTTCAAGATTATGAGTCTGACCTTGTGAGTTATTCTTTTTTTTCTAGAACAAACCATAAACTCCTATGAATTTTTGTTGGATTTTACATGGATGTTCTTTTGCAAATGCAGCTTCACTTTCCTATTGTAAAGAACAACCACTGGATTCTGTGTTCAGTTAACTTGCTGCACAAGCAGTATCATACTTTTGATTCTCTCACAAAATCCAAGGACAAGACCATATTGGAGGAAGCAGCAAGTAACTTGGTGAGTTGCTACAGAACACCTTTCTACTGTCTTATTCTTAATAACTGTGTATCTAACATGTCTTAACTTTCTGTTTCTGTAGTTTACAAACTTTGTGAAGCTAGTTTCTGTAGCAAAATGCTCCAAAAACATTGAATGGTCAAGCTTCACGCATGTCAGCCTTCCCCACCCAAAGCAAAAAACACTGTAAGTTTTTTTTGCTGCACTATAGCTTTTTTCAATGGCAATCGTAGCTTTGTACTTGCTACTAAATTAAAAATCTACATGTTTCGTGCTGTGTTTTTACTGGTTTTTCATTAACTTTTTTGTCTGTTTTTCTTGCTGCAGCTACGATTGTGGATTCTTCACACTGCTACATGGAACACTTCAATGGGAAGGTGATGTTGGATTTCGATGCTGATGGATTGCCAAGATTTCGCATGACTGCTGCAGCAACACTCATTGATTCCAGGGAGAACAAGGGGAGCCTTGACAAGATAATGGAGGAGGACTTGATGGAATAGATAGCGAGCTTAATACGCAAACCATTTTGCTACTTATGTAACCCAGATTTAGGAAACTATCATGTAGTTTGCTACTTATGTAACCCATTTTGCGTCTGTATGAACTTCTCCCCTGTATGAAACTTGTAAGAGAGATGGTCTTTCTCCCCTGTATGAAACTTCATGTGTTTTGCTGCCTGTGTGTAAAGATCTTGCTAAAATAGAATCAACTGAATGCTACATTAATGATACCAGTTTGCTGCGGTCAGTCTGAAGTATATTGTCAGTTTGATTGTTACTTTCTTTTCAAATATGTGTTTTGCTGCCTGTGTGTAAAGATCTTGCTAAAATATAATCAACTGAATGCTACATTAATGATACCAGTTTGCTGCGGCCAGTCTGAAGTATATTGTCAGTTTGATTGTTACTTTCTTTTCAAATCCAAATTTGCTACAACAGATTAATTTTTTTTGCTACATAAGAATAAATAATATGCATCAAAGCAACGACATGTTTGCTACGTGGACCCAGAAACACCAGGTTCTTTTTTGGTACAAGAATTTTGCTCATTTACATAAATTGTTTTGCTTCAAGAATTATATGTGCTTGCTACAAGCTTTTTTCAGACAGCAATTCTATTCATCTGATGCATGAAATTGCTAACATAATCAAAAGACAACAGATACTTTATATGATGTGTGCTTTTTAGCCTCAATTGCTGCAACCTCAGCAGAACCAAATAGCACATACAAGTGGTACCATGTGGTCCATTTTCGGGAAAAGTAAGTGCAATTTTTAGTTACATAAGAATGTATGTTGCATTTTTTTCCATAGCATCTACAGCCTCAACTCAGCTCCTGCTGCCAACTCAGCATCTCTTGACACCTTTGCTTTGTAATATTTGCAATTTTGCACCACATGCCCTTCCTCGGTGCAAAAGGGACATTTCTTCACCCTTTTCTTCCTTGGTTCTTTTGGCACCTTCTTCTTCTCTGTTTTTGCTTCATCAGCCTTCTTTCTTCTTTTTGCTGCTGCATCATGGCGCAGCTCTATCAACGGCTTCCGCCTCTGCTCCTTCAATTTTGGGCGTCCAGCAGGCTTTACTCTTGCAGGATTTCTAAGAAAGCTACAAGCTGATGCATCATTTTGTGTCTCTTCTGCTTGTGCCCCTTTCCCTCTGCTTCAGTTGCATGAGCATTGTTGTTTCCTGCATTTTGTTGTGGTTGTTTAGCCGCTTCAACTAATGCTCTAGTAATCGCAGCAACCCGTACAGCTACTTGCAAGAGCATTCATCTTCCTGCACAGAGAAGTGTACTTGAGTGTGTTGGCTGGAGGGACACCAAACCTGATGGTGTCTGTACCAGGGGCTCCAGATGGAGTTGTTGCAGCAATAGACCAGCGACGCAGCAAGTATCTGTCAGGTATCTCCTGCACATTCATGTGCACCATGACCCGGATGATATGAGGGCATATCAGACCACACATCTCAAACATGTTGCAACCACATGAATAAAGCCCATCGTCAACCACCACTCGAACCCGATATGTCTTCATTTCAATCCCTGGGTTGGGAACAAGATCGTAACACAGGGCATCTTCCTCTGCTCGGAGCGGATAAAACCTTGTTGACGCAGTAATCATTTCTGAAATCTCTCAAACACCTCCCTGGTGTAGAATGTAACTGCCTGCTTTTCAATTGGATAGCTGCATTTTTAAAAATGTTACAAAACATGTTTAGCACGTGCTACATCAGATAGAATGCAAAGCTACAATGATATGAATTAACATTTTTATCCTAATTTTGTTTTGCTACAATACACTAATATTGTTGCCACAATACACTAATACAGTTGCTTCAATACATTTCTTATGTTGCTACAACTGAATATAACCAGTTTTTTGCTACAGAAGTAATGAGTGCTACATGTACAATAGATCCTTACCTTCCCCACAGTGGTGTTGTTGTAGCTTCCATTATGAACCCTGAGTTGTCCTCGCGATCGAGCATCAAATTTTGGCACAACTCATATTGCTGCACAAATGTCCAAACGGAGTCACTAGGCGTGATCAAGGACTTGAAGTACGAATTCAGACCTTCTGATCTCCCTGTTGTGCTTGTGAATGGGAAGAAGCATTTCCTGAAATACACTGGAGCCCATGTAGCTCTAGCTTTCCACATATTTTGCAGGTGTTTGTTCTCGGCAAGAGCAAAATTTTGAAGCATTTGCTGCCAGCATATCTCAAATTCCTCAACCGTGTCTGTGCCATATATGCATGCGTAGAAAGCATCACCAAATGGGTTACCTTCTCTCACCAGCGGGCCCAGTTTGGTTTTTGCTAGGCGTAGCACATGGAAGACGCAGGCCCGATGTACTAAATTTTTGAAAACTTCTTTTATTGCTGCTGCAATTTTGCTGCATTGGTCAGTCATTATATGGTGTGGGTGCACCCCACCCATTGCTTCCATCCATTTCTGAAAGACCCACTTAAATGTTTCAACCTTCTCATCCGGTAGCAGGGCACACCCTAGGACAATAGTGTGGGTGTGGTTGTTGATGCCAACTATGGGAGCAAATGGCATGTTATAGCGATTGGTACAGAACGTGGTGTCGAAGAAGACACAGTCCCTGTACTTGCTGTACAATGCATGTGTCCTCTCATCAACCCAGAACAGAGCTCTCACAGCATCATTGCCGTCGACCTGCGTAGCGTAGTAGAAACCAGGGCTGACGGCTTGCCGCTGCTTGAAATACTCAACGGTCATGCTCATATCTCGGAGCGTGATGTCTTCTCGCAGCAACCTCCTGATGTTGGTAACATCCCTCTTCACGTAACCTAGACATCTAGGGTCACCTCCATGCACACTTCCGAGGCAACCCATTATTTTTGTTATTGTTATGTTTTGATCATGCAATGTCTGCAAAAACTGAAAATCCTCCTCTGGAACCTTTCTGTGAGATCGGTAGTACCGGCGGCGTCCAATTTGCTGCACCAATGGGTGGGTATGCTCCTCCACAAAAGCAGTCACAGTCCAAACACCTTCACGCTTCCCTACTAGCATCTTAGCTTTGCAATCATGTCGGAGCAACTTGCTGCGCTGTCTTGCGTCAGGAGCAACTTTGTGCACACCAGCTTGCTTGCTGCGAGACTTCTGTCCAGTGTAGGCTCTCATATCTACTGTTGCATCGTCCACCATAGCAGATTTTGCTTCAACTGCAGCAGGTTTTTCAGGAACAACTCTCCCAGTATGCACACACTCGAACAGCCTGCTCAGAATTGTGTCTTTGGGAGCATTCCTAGCTTGGCTGTACTTGGTGTTTCCAATGTGTGTCCCAAACCCCATCTTAAAGGCATAGTCATTGTAGACTATCTGTGCCTGCTCTATGGTGGCAAAGGTCATTCCAACAAATGGAACAACTGGTTGTGAGCAAACCTCTTCATTTTCTTCAGCAGCAGCACTTGTTGCACTGTGTGGTCCATTAGCAAAGTTATTTGGTCCATTGTCAGGTTGCACATAATCATCAAAACCTTCTGAATGAACAGACATGTTTAGGTCAAAACCTCCTAGTATACTGTCTGCAACAAACTCCTGCATATCAAAACACAATTTCAATGTAGCATTAGTCCATTTATTTTAAAACTTGCAGCATCAAATGTTAATCATGCAGCAATTAGCCACTTCATTCTTAAAAATAAGGTAGCACCGTATTCTTAAAACTAAATTTCTGCTACCTTTCTAGGTTTTGCTACACACAATAATCCACTTACAAATTCAAGCAGGCAAACACACAAGTTTTCGAATAGGAGTTGCTACAACATGAAAAACGACCAAATCGACGCGGTGTTGCTGCACGCAAGTATCTGAATTTTCAGTAGCAGAAATTGCAAACTTACCGAAGTTGCGGGCTGCTCAGTCTCTGGATCCGCATAAAAAACAGTCGTTGGATTCATCAGATCACGCAGATATCCTTGCATGGACGTTGGATTTGCGCCGCCGTTCGCAGATCCGTACGTAGGTCGGCGCCGTTGCCGTGCGGGCGGATTCGAGCTGGAAGCAACTATGGAGGGCGCTGGTACGTGATTAGGATGTCCAGGGGGTGGGTAGAGGATGGGGCGGCGTAGGTGGTCCATGGCGGCAGCAACGGCGGAGCTACACGGCGCGCCGCCTCGCCGTCGCCGTCCACCTCGCGCAAGTCACGGGATTGTGGCCGATTTTCGGTTATAACAGTTTTTGCTACACGCATCCGTTATTTGCTGCGTCTGCAGTAGCGCGCGGGGTTGGTGGGGGTGAGGCGGGATCGGACGGTTCCTAGCGATCTAATCGGACGGCGCGCGACCCGGAGGATCGGAGGGATAGATCCCCCGGGGGACGCCTAGCGTTAAAGGCAAAATTATAAGTTGTACAATGCATTATCTCTTATTGTCATCCCTAGCAATTAATGAGAATTAATTATATTTTGATAGGAAATTGTATTTCTAAGAGATGATAAATGGTACAATGGTGAGATTAGCCTTTCCTTATATCATAAGAGATCATCTCTTAGCTAAGGGAAGGCAACCTCCCATTTCTTCATTCTCTTTCCGCCAACTAGACAAATATCCTACGTGTTAACGCTAAGAGAAGGCTGACGGTCACCCCATTGTACATGCCCTTACTCTCTTTCCCTTTCCTCCTTCTTCTTCTTGGTGTACTCTCGGCTTCACCCAATCCCAGTTGGTCATGTCACACTAATCTCTATCGGCGGCTCCTAAGTATGGTCCGGCACCATCCAAAACGGACACGATTTTGGATGGTGCAGGACACTTGTTCGGTCATTCACATGTCGCCTCCCCACCGGCACCCCCTAAACGGCACCCTCAAATTCAATTTTGGTCCAATTTGCAACAAAACAACATCAAATCCGGCAAACACTTAAACGAAATTTAACAAGTTTACATTTTAAAACATAAATGAAATTTAACAAGCCATATTTAAGTTTAAATTAAACCATAAACCCTAAATCTAGCGGCGCTACCGGCTATGGCGAGTGAAGGAGGCCTATCCCGGCGTTGTCGTCCTCACTGCCATGAGAGAAGGAGGCCTATCCCGGCGCCTCGCCAACCACTACACGAGGAAGATGCCTATCAAAGTGTCGCGGCCTTGAGGAACTTGCATGCCTCAATGGTATGTCGTCGAAAGTGTCATCTGCTATTGCCGACGACGGCCTTGAGGAACCTTCATAGCCTCGGCTGAGTCTTCTGGTTTCGCCGGGGAGTGTGGTGGGGTTTGATCTAGGGGCGGTCGTACTCTCCCTCTTTGTCATGTGCTCCCTTCTCCGGTGCCGGTGACGCTGCTGGGGCAGGTACTTGTGCTGGTGGCCACGGAAGCTCGTCTTCCTCGTTGTCAGAGCGCGTCCGCTCGTCGTACGATGCGAACCAATCTGGCGGTGGTTCCCACATGCCGACAGAAAGGA
Organism: Poa pratensis; assembly: GCA_947311845.1. Lineage (NCBI taxonomy): Eukaryota > Viridiplantae > Streptophyta > Magnoliopsida > Poales > Poaceae > Poa > Poa pratensis. The sequence goes on from CAMZMU010000042.1 coordinate 41,447,486, forward strand.
AGAAGTTGCAGAGGCGCGCCTGGTACTCCGCCTCCATGACTTCGTGCTAGTGCGGCCACGAAACGGAGTAGACGGGATCCATGCGCTACACAAACGGCAGGTCCCTCCACCTTTGCATGATGTAGTATAGGCGCGCCTGCCCGCTTAGCCGCGACGCGACCGACACCTTGACGACGTTCCTCACCCACCCCGCCGGTAGCTGGCGGCCGTCTGCCACCGGGATGTCAGAAGAGGTGGTGATGCGCCTCCTAGACCGACATCTCCGGTGAAGGAGCGTGGGACGACAGAGGATATGCCGGCGCTTGGGATGAGGTGGCCTCCTCGCGACACATCTCACGGTGCCACGCCTCGGCCATCTGCCACGACTCGTGCAGGAGGTGGCGTTGGGCCAGTTGCTCGCCGCGGAGCTCATTGCGGAGATGCGCACGCTTCGCGGACCGAGCGGCGCAGAGAAGGGAGGCTCGCGTTCCTCCGGCTCCTCGCGGCCACCACCATGCTTGGAAGAGGGAGAAGACTTGGGAGGAAGAAGGAGAGGCAGGCTGTGTGGGGAGAGGAGAGGCGCGCCACGCGATGTTTTAAAGACGGCCGGAGAAGTGGCGTTGGGTGGCGCCCATTAACGCCGAACAAATGTTCCCCTGGCACGCATTGACGCCGACAACGTGTGTTCAGCCGCCGCCTGGCGGAGCCACTGCAACGTCACCACGTGGACGGTTCAACGCGTCGCTTCACTCTGCACCCGCCAGGGGAACCGTTCCGGCGTAAATGTGACGCGTGCTGCCGTCATCTCGTCACCTCGTCTCCTGTGAGTGGGCACCATTAATCGGGCGGAACAGCCTCCTGCAGCGTCATAATAAACACGACCGCCTATTATGTGTGTATCGTAGGTGGGCTCCTCCTTTCGGAGGGCCTGTCCGGCTCCCCCGAGGGGGCCTCCAAAGTTGGGGCCTGCTCGGTGGTGCCGGACAGATTTTGGGTCGGGCCGGACCGTTGTGGGGTGCCGGTGGGGCGAATTTTCGTGCCCCCCCCCCCCCCCCCCAAATGGGCCTTTGGGGATGCTTTGGGTGCCGTCGGTAGAGATGATCTTAACAGCGTTTCCAACCGGGTTCCCACTTCACCCCTATATGTCTCAATAGACAGTTCAGACACTGCCAAGACAGAAAAACGTTAGCAAACCATATACCCCATACCTATCCCAAACTTTTTGATTGTCCATCATATGGGCTGCCCGAACGCGTTCGGACAGAGACACATTCGTCGTATCGGATCAGGCCCAGTATAGCCCAGTCTGTTTCCATACAAGTCCCACTCAATCCACACCTCAGACCAAACCCTAGCCTTAATTAGTCTCAATTGATCCACTCCGCTCCACTCCCTTCCCCTCCGCTCCACCATGGCCGACTCCGCCGGTGGATTTGGGTCCGAAACCAACCTCTCATGGGATGCGCTTGAGGTGGAGGTTTCTAACCCGGCGCCGAACAACGAGGAGCGTGTCCTCCGCCGCTCGCTCGGGGACAAAAGATCCACGCCACCAACTTGCCAGGGTGAATGCCGCCGCTGGTCGGGCAACCCCAGCACCGGAGCCGGCCAAGTGTTTGGCATGATGCTTGTTTGTCCCTCCGCGTCCCATTTACCATCATCGGATTTATTTAGGGCGGTAGTTTAATTGTGATACTTGTTGGTTCGATGTCGGACCTAAAGTCATCAACATATGGTTTCTACTCAGTCCATGAGAATGACTTGTTCTCCAAATCTTGGTACGCCACAAGCATGGATCACATTGGTGAAACAAAGACCTCGCATTGGGCAAAAAATTATCAAGTTTCCAACGAACATTCGCATACAATTTACACCACGCGCACTGAGCACCCTCTCCGCCATAGAAGGGCATGTATCCAAAACTTTGTGAACAAATTTGTAGGGTGATATGAGAGGGATAAATTTGATGATTTGAGAGGCCCGTAGAGGAGGGACGAAAAGAGGGATCAGGTAATTTGTTTTCTTATTTTTTTAGGCAGACACACGATGGTTGTCATGTTTACCTTTCCTTGTAAATATAATTCTCTCGGATCCTGGTTTTCCCTCCGTTTTGGTTTGTATGTCATGCGTGTGTCCCTACATCGCCAATTTAATCAATAATAATAATATGAGTTGTATAACATAAAAAATATGGCATTAGAAAATACAACATCAAAAGTTTCGAATGGTATATTTTTTGTATATGTATCTCGATCGCATTAAGTTGGCTAATTTTTTTTTGACAGGAATTTGGTTAAATTGATAATTTAGGGGTCTTTCTAGCGCTCAATCGAATGAAAATTATCTTAATTCTCATTCACATGACGTCATCAATCCCAATTGCAAGTCAAGTTGCAACTCATGATTAGCACGAATAACAAAACAAATCAAACGGTCCGGAGCAGTTGCAAGTCCACTTGCAACTCAGTCGAATGATAATTAACTTAGTTCTTATTCACATGACGTCATCAAATCTCAGTTGTAAGTTGGCTTGCAACTGATGCATGAATCACGAAGCAAATCAAATGGTCCGAATCAGTTGCAAGTCCAATTGCAACTGATGATGTCATGCGATTGAGAATTAAGCTAATTCTTATTCGATTGAGAATTAACAAAACCGATAATTTAGGAACACCCGGAGTTATAAACAGGAACGGAGGGGGTGGTATTTGTGCATTCTGGAAAAAAATGTTTTGTGGTAACCCAATAGATTTTGATGTTATAGCTTCAGAGTTCAGAACAAATACTGCAAACACCTGGCATCGGTGGCATTCTTCCTTTCGCGGACTTAACTCCAAAATTTCAGCATTCCAGAAGCAATGTCCTACAAAATTAGCTGCTATCTCACTGTGAGTCCATGATACTGCCGAGGACAAATTGCCAATCAGCTCTCGGCGGTCCAAACCAAAAACTGACCTTGCCAACGTTCCCTTCGATGACATCTCACTGTCCATCCTCATTTCTCACGCCCGACAGTGGCCTATACCAACGGGACAAAATCTCCAAGTTTGCGGTGGCATGCTAATAAAACGAGCAAAGCTTTATATGCACACGCATTGGATGGTTACAAAAAAAGAACACACTCGACTGGCAGCTCGACACTAACTAGTGCCCGCGAGCACCATGGCGCAGCCGAACTACCGGCACGGCGGGCACCGAGACCTGGAGGCGGTGATAGACATGGCCTATGAGGAGAAGCCGACGGCAAAAAGCGGCAGCCAGTTTGGCTTCACCGGCGGGCTGGAGTTCACCAGCCTGACATACACGGTGGTAAAGAAGCAGCGCGGTGTCGGCGGGGAGTGGGAGAAGAAGGACGTGGACCTTCTGCACGAGATCACGGGGTACGCGCCCAAGGGCTGCGTCACTGCCGTGATGGGCCCCAGCGGCGCCGGCAAGTCGACATTCCTGGACGCGCTCGCCGGGCGCATATCCAGCCTCGACGGCCGCGTGGCGCTCGACGGCGTCGAGATGAGCCCCAGCGTCATCAAGCGTTCGTCCGCCTACGTCATGCAGGACGACCGCCTCTTCCCGATGCTCACGGTGCACGAGACGCTCATGTTCGCCGCCGATTTCCGCCTCGGGTCCACCGTTTCCGCCGCCGACAAGAAGCTCCGCGTCGACAACCTCATCGAGCAGCTCGGCCTCACGGTAATGAATCCTTACACGCTACAGCATCATATTGCCATGTTGACAGAATTATATCTGGTGACACTGACACGATCAGTGGTGCCTTGCATGTGCAGACATCAAGGAACACGTACATCGGGGACGAGGGCACGAGGGGTGTGTCTGGAGGAGAACGCCGGCGTGTTTCGATCGGCGTGGACATCATCCACGGACCGGCTCTGCTGTTCCTCGACGAGCCGACGTCTGGGCTGGACTCGACCAGCGCGCACAGCGTGATCGAGAAGGTGCACGACATCGCGTGCGCCGGGAGCACGGTAGTGCTGACCATCCACCAGCCGTCGTCCCGTATCCTGCAGCTCCTAGACCACCTCATCATCCTGGCACGCGGCCAGCTCATGTACAGCGGCGGGCCCAAGGATGTGACCGCTCATCTCGGCCGCATGGGCCGCAAGGTGCCCAAAGGGGAGAACTCCATAGAGAACCTCCTCGACGTCATCCAGGAGTACGACCAGTCCGAGTTCGGCGTCAAGGCCCTCGCCGAGTTCTGCCTCACCGGCCTGAAGCCGCGCAAGCTCGCCACCGAGGGGCTCTCCCTCGTGTCTAGTATCCCTCCGACACCGGTTGGGCTCGGGGGCGAGGACTTCGACCACAGCCTCAAGAGTCAGCACTCCAGGTCTCCTTGGAGCGGCCCGCCGTTCACGCCGTCCCGCCGCCCCAGGAAAGAACAAAACAGGTACGCGCCGGAGATTGTGATGGGTACGCCGACGCCGCTGAGCAGCATCTCGGTCTACACGGTGAACGAGGGTGACTACCTGTCGCCGGCGCAGCGCACGTCCGCCACGGGCGCCCCCGGCGTGGGCATCAACGCGCTGGGGCACCGCGGCAAGTTCGCAAACACGTACGCGGGGGAGGTGTGGGTGCTGATGCGGCGCAACTTCACAAACATCTGGCGCACGCCGGAGCTGTTCCTGTCGCGGCTGATGGTGCTGACGGTGATGGGGTTCCTCATGGCTACCATGTTCACCAAGCCCAAGGACAACACGCAGGGCATCACCAACCGGCTCAGCTTCTTCATCTTCACCGTCTGCGTCTTCTTCTTCTCCTCCAACGACGCCGTGCCGGCCTTCATCCAGGAGCGCTTCATCTTCATCAGGGAGACCTCGCACAACGCCTACCGCGCGTCCGCGTACGTCGTCGCCGGGGTCATCACGTACCTGCCCTTCCTCCTCCTCCAGTCGGCCGTGTACGCCTTCATCACTTGGTGGGCCATCGGGCTCCACGGCCAGTTCGTCTACTTCCTCGTCATGCTCTACGCCTCACTCCTCTCCACCAATTCATTCGTCGTCTTCATCAGCTCCATCGTGCCAAACTTCATCCTTGGGTAAGTACAAGCACTATTTCTCTTTTTTTTTTGAGACTACAAGCACTATTTCTCTGATATAGCTTCCCTGCTGGGCTGGGCCGTCCATCAGGGCCTCAAAATGTTTTAACGGGCTGAGCTAGAATTACGATCCGGATAGCCACCGTGCTGACGTCTCCGGTAACTTTGACCAGGTACGCGGCGGTGATCGCGTTCACGGCGCTCTTCTTTCTCTTCTGCGGCTACTTCGTCGACAGCCACAGCATCCCCAAGGGTTGGAAGTGGATGAACACCGTCTCCACGATGAAGTACCCCTACGAGGGCCTCCTCATGAACGAGTTCCGCGGGACACGACTCTTCTCCACGGACCTGGTTCTCGACGGCGACGCCATCCTCGAGAACCTCGCCATCAGCTTGGTGGAGGACCGCAAGTGGTGGATGGTGCTCTACCTGCTCGGCTGGGCCGTCTTCTACCGCGTCCTCTTCTACCTCGTCCTCCGCTTCGCCTCCAAGAACAAGAGGAACTAACTCAAGCGGTGGCCTGCCTGTATCTTTTCAGAACAGCTTCTTGATGGTCCTGATTGATCATGCATTGGTTTGTTAGCTTAATCCAAGTACTGTAATTATTTATTTCCGGAGAAATGACGAACGTTACTTGAATTGACAAGACCGCGTGTCAACATTTGTGACTGCAATCGCCGCGCCAAGATTATTTTCAGCTGCAATTTTCACACAAGACCTTCTGTTGATAGGCCATGTCGTCATGATTTACTGGTTCTGAACTGTAGTTTTCCAAAGCGATGCGTTGTTCACCTTGATTGATTGCAAGTTCTCGGCTCCTTGATTTGGTTCAAAGGATGTCCTCACATCAAGTTATACTCTTGTCTTGGCGAACCTCCGCTCCCCTCCAGGCCCCCGCGTCGCTCCCACGGGGCGACTCGGGCGGCGGCCAATCCGAGCGCCTCCACAGCCTCTCCTCCCCTCTCTCCCCTCTCCGTCGCCGGAGGAGGCTGGCGGGCAAAGCCCCAACGGCGGACGGCGGCGGCGGGGCCCCGGTCAGCTGGCCGACGCACTGGATCCAGACGCGGCGGCGCTGTAGAAGGGCGTGGTGCGCTGCGGGCTAGGCTCGCACGACGAGGACGCGAGGTGGCGACGGTCGGGTGCTGCGCTGCGTTGGCGGCGACCGTCTGCAGCAGCGCGAGGTGGAGGCGTGGGGGGGCAGATCTGGGCCTGCCCGACCCGCGGCCCTCCCCTTCGTCCCCAGCTGGCCCAACTCCGTCCTCCTACCCCTCCTGGCCGCCGTCGGTGGAGGCTGCCGTGCGGGCTCGTCGGCAAGCAGCGGTGGCTGCTCTGCCGTGACCCGGCGGATCCCGGCGGCGGCATCTGCGGGCCTGCGAGTGGCGGCCATAGCCGGCGGCGGCGCGGCGCGGGTGCCTGGCGCCACCTACTCGACGCGGTCCCCGCGGTGGCTGACCGGCAGGCCGGTGCCTCCCTCCCTCAACAGCGACATTCGAGGCTTCACCCCCCTGCGCCGGTGGTCTCTTCAAGCGAGCTACTTTGCCATCTCCGGGCTGCCCCTGCTTCGGCGGTTTTCGGGGTCCTTCCTTTGGGTCGGGGCGAAATCCCCATGCGGTGCTGCCTGCGGGTGCCGCTACCTCCTTGGAGGCGTTGGCATGACCCGGCTGGACTTCTCCTCGAGCACCGGGGGAAACCCTAGGTCCAGCAGCCGGATCGGGCAGCGGCGGCGTCCCAGCGCCGTTCCCCTCTTGTAGGCGCTGCTTGGGCTGCACGAGGAGTCTCCGATGTGGCGGCTGGAGTGTGGCGACGTATGGCTTCAGAGTTGACTACTGCATAGGGCGCAGACTCTGGGACACAATGTTCGTCGGCGCCAACTCCTCCCTGATGATCGATACGCCAGTTCCAGCCGGGTCCTGTCTCCCACCTGCCGACTCCTCTGGCACATAAGTGTGAGGTACGTTGGCCTGGGCAGTCTTGCAGTGATGGTCGTCCCTGGAGGCATTTGGCATTGGCTTCGACGTGGCCCTGCTGCTCCGAGCTTCAGACGACTCGCCAATCATGGCTCGAGGCCAGGCTGGGCGAGTTCTCATGTTGTTGTTGCGGTTGTAGGTTGAGGTACCTCCTCACTTAGTTGTCGTGAGCACGGTTTGGATGTGTTACCGCATCTTTGATGCTGGAATCGCTGTACTCTGGACTCTGTCCTTTTCTTCTAATGCATTCGACGCGCAAAGTTTTTGCGTGTTCGCCAAAAAAAAAAGATCGTAGCCTGTAGCCTGTAGTCTGAACTCTGAAGCCACCAAGAAAAAGACTAGGAACTGGCTTTGTGCTTGTGAGTGGCCGGGCCACCTTGGCCAACCCATCAAGACCTTTTCTCAACGACCAACATGGAGGAAACCTCGGCGGCGGCTCCTTGCCGCAAGAGTGACACGGTCGTCGTCATGCCCTAGGCTGCCGGCTCTTTCTAAAGTGGCGGCCTCGCACCGGATAAGCGCAGGTGATGAGGCCAGCCTTCGACTTGGTCCAGAGAATAGGGGATGCATGTCCTAGTGCGATGATGTGACCTACAATTTTGTCAGTCTACTGTTGGATCCGTAGCCTGCAGTCACCAAGAGGAGGACTATCGGAACTCCGGATGGCAATGGGTACCCGATACCCGCAAATCCGACGGGTACCCGCTTTAAATAGGGAGGGTTTGGTATAGAAAAAAAACCGTGTTTCTGCTTAACGGGTGAAATCCATACCCATCGGGTGTAGCGGAGGCGGGTATGGGGGGTGTCAAACCCATACCCTCTAACCCGCATACCCTCCTAACCCCACATGTAAGTGAGTTCCCAGCACCCAGCCCCACCTGTCAATGTTCAGAAGGGGGAAAACCAACCTAACCCCACGTCCCCACGCGGCCAGCGCTCAGCATCTTTTCCTCAATTCTTTTCCTCCGAGCCGTCGCCACCTGCGACCTGCCCTCGTCTCGCCTCGTCTTCCCCTTGTATCTTTCTTCCAGCCCTGCCCCCACGCAGACGCCGCCGCCACCCTGCGTCTTGCGCCCTGCGCCGCTCGCCACTGCCGCGTCCTAGCTAGCTCTACTGGATGGATCGAACAATTACGGCCGTGGACGTGAGCTACCTAGCTAGCAAGCTTGCTGCTGGATTGATCTATCAATCGATTACGGCCGTGGACGCGAGCTACCTAGCTAGCTAGCTTGCTGCTGGATCGATCCATAGATCAATCGATTACTGCCGTGGACGCGAGGTACATAACTAGCTAGCTTGCTGCTGGATCGATTGGAGTATGGCCACAGACGCGTTGGATCCCACACGCGAGCTAGCTGACTGATTCCTTCACGACACGCGGCGGGTGGCCGGGTACCCATCGGGTACTGCAAACCCGGTGGGTGGCGGGTATGGTGGAGCTCCGTACCCGGCAGCGGGTATGGGGCCGGGTGGCGGGGGCGGGTGAGGGGACGGGTACGGGTATGGGGGTGCCAAACCCGCACCCGAACCCGGCGGGTGCCATCCGGAATCGGAACTGGTTTGTTCTTGCTGTTGGGCGTCGAAACCAGCGCCTGGCCAGCATCTCCGGCGCACACTTCGGCAACTATGCCGGGTTGTCCTTATTGGGAGCGCCGACACATTGCTGGTCTATTGGGATTGTCTGTTTTCAGTGTCTACCCACCATAGATTGTTGACCCATTTTCGCAAATATAATCTAAATTCCAAGTCTCGACCATAAAAAACAGTACCATATCCAGTCATCACATATTACAACATCAAATGCACAAATATCAAATGGAAGATGTTGGCTCGTTCGTCGTCGGAGTTGCCTTCTCCGTCGCCGTTGTTCCAAGGCCATTTCACGCAATTCAGCACATACTGAGCCCTCACCGACAGAGTCATGGTCGACAGTTCAGTCGTCAAGATCTTCGCATCCTCCTTTAGTTTTTAACCATGAATTGCGACGCATCCAAAATCAACTTGATTCTTGTCGTGTCGGCTATGATCATAGACATTTGGGATTCGAGTTTGGCGACTTCAACTTTTTCCCTCTCAAGCGTGTGATCTTTTCATACTTCTCCCAAAAGGCCGCTCACCTTCATCAAACTTATCTTCTCTCATATTCGAGTTGGATGAGACCTCAGCGAGCCACTTGTCAATCGACACTTGCATCGACATCGATGAGGATGTCGCCTCATTCCTTTCGGGTTTTACCTTCTTGTTCCTGGTTGGGCGTCGTGTCGAGGCCGCCAAGGAAGGCTCCGGTGAAAGAGCATAATTTGCTCTTACTCATATTTTGGTGCTGTTGACAATACAACATGTGCCCCTAACTCATTGTCTAAGTATGATCAAGTTTATGCAAACATCTCCGTTAATCTCGCATCGAAAAAAGGAAGAGAAGGAGTTGTTTCTGTCTTCGAGCGGTAGTACCGCCCCTTCGGGCGGTAATACCGCTGGGTACTCTTTGCCAAAAGTCAGGCGGCAGTACCGCTCGCGGTACCGCCCAAAGGGGGTTCTGGCGCCCATGTGCGGCACTACCAGCGGTACTACGGGCGGTAGTACCGCTGGCTCAGGATGGTCAGCGCTGGAGGTTGACCAACACAGCGGCAGTACCGCTCGCGGTTCCGCCGGACGGAGGTTCGGAAGGCCATGTGCGGTACTACCGGCACTACGGGCGGTAGTACCGCTCATGAGGTTTCGAGGCGCAGCCAGCGCGCTGGTTTGACCGCGGCGCAGAAGGCGCCAGCGGTAGTACCGCCCAGCGCAGCGGTACTACCGCTGGCTTGGGAAAAAGGTCCCAACGGCCAGTTTTTGGGGAGGGCTATTTAATGCCCTCCACCTACCTCCTGCTTGGTAGCTTGACCAAACTTGAAGACTCCATTATTGCAAGCTCAAGAATCACTAGATCTCCCAATCCCTCCACCCAAACTCGTTGATACTTGGAGGATTGAAGGAGAAGGCCCGGATCTACATCTTCACCAAGCCGTTCTTCATTTCCCCCTCATTTACTTGAGGGCCCCTTGGCTAGGATTTCCATTGGGAAAACCTAGCTTCTTATTGTACTCACTTGTTGTCTTTGTGACAGATTTGTAGCTGTTCGGGAGCCCCCAATCCTCTTGTGGTTGTGCCCCGGATCATTGTTATAAGGGCTCCGGATTCCGCCTTGAAGGATTCCGATGCTGGAAGGTGAACCAAACCTTTGTGGTGCGGTTCATTGGAGAGGAAGGTGACGCCTTTGTGGCGGTTGAGTTTTGACCTTCGTGGTAGCTCACACCTTTCCAACGAGACGTACTCCCTAAAAAGGAGGAACTCGAGATTACATCCGTGTCTCCGCGTGCTTTCACTTCGGTTACTTCTATCCTTGTTTATAGTCTTTACTTCGTATATCTTGTTTAGTTGCTAGCTTGTCATATAGGTAAATTCACCTTAGTTGCATATCTAGAGAATTTACCTTTTGTGTCAAGCTTAATTTGAAAAAGTACTAAAATTGGAGTAGCACCTATTCACCCCCGCTCTAGGTGTCATACGATCCTTTCAATTGGTATCAGAGCCTCGGTTCTTATGTTGGGCTTAACCGCCTAAGAGAAGTATGACACAAAGTGATGATGATTCCGCGAAGGACCAAGCCACTTCGGCATCCATGGCCGATCTCAAAACGATGAAAACATCATTGAAATCGTCCATCGATACCCAATTTACTGAGATGCGTGACTTGATCAAGCAACTCACAAGTGGCAAGGTTCCTACGGAGACCGTCTCACTGGAGGACTCCGCTAACTCCAATGACGGTGATACCGAGGAGGAAAAAGAGAAAAAGAAAGGGGTTGAAAATACCGATCTTAAGAATCCCTCCACATCTACCACCATACCCGAAGGTGGGAAGCCGGAGTACCATGCGGTTCTCCTTGTGTACTCTCCCGACCCACCTATCCATCATACTCGGATAAAACCTTTGGATCCACCTCCTAAACTTAATGCATTGGATTTTGCTACTTGGCAACACTTAATGAAATCTCATATCAACAGTTCCTCTATCGAGCTTTGGAGGATCATTCAAGAGGGATTCAAGGCCGTGAATCCTAACAACTTGACAAGAAGAGAGGTGGCCGAGAAACAACTCAATGCTTCCGCTCTCCACATGATTGAACTTGCCGTTGGAGAGAATGGCATGCATCACATTCAACATGTCTCCACCGCCAAAGAAGTTTGGGAATGCCTTGAGGTGGCATTTCTTGGAAATGAAAGCATGAAGAGGAATAGATTTGATGCCTTGAGCAATGAGGCCGAAGGTTTCTACATGCTTGATAATGAAACTCATGAGGAGATGTATGGAAGACTCGAGATTCTCGCCAAAGCCTTTTATAATGTTGGGGCAACCTATGTGGATGATGCTTGGATCAAGAGGAAGTATGTGAATGCTCTCATGCCCTTCGAGCCCGTTGACTTGAAGGCCCTACAAGGAAAATTCAAGTACCTTGAGTTGACATCCAATGAAGTTATGCAAGAGATGCAAGCCTCCAAGGTTGCCACCAAGAATGCTCTAGACACCCGTGCTAGGGCCATGGGAATGAAACAAGGTCCCTCTCTTGCTTTGAAGGCCAAAGTTGTGTGCCTTGATGAACATGATGAAGTTGAAGCATGCCCGAACAACATTCCTCCCAATGACCTTGAACAAGCCCTCCATGGTGATGCATGTAAAATGCATACATGAACTTTGCATTATATTACTTATATTTCAATCATATTTGCATCATATAAATGTTATATCATTGTTTTATATTGATTTTGGGAATATTTTACAGTTTCCCTATTTTTCTGGAATTAACCCTGCACTGGCAGAAAACTCTATTTTCTATATTTTGATGTTTCAGGGACCCAAACGACGTCCAAATTACCTAATATTTTGCGGGGATCATTTTTTGGAAGGAACAAAGCGTAGGAGCGAAGGAAGCGAAAAAATGGAAACCCGAGGGCCAAAAGAGGTGGGCCCACGCGGCCAGATTCCTTGGCCGCGTGGGACCCCCTATCCTGGGCCTCGAGCCTCCGATGCCGTCGATCTTCTTCCCCGAGCCTCCGTCTTGACCTAAAAACGACTATAAAAATAGTCCCCTGACGGCTTTCGGAAAGGAGCGCCGCAGAAACACAAAAACCACGAAACAGAAGACCTGGAACTGCAGATTGGAGGGGGAAAACTCCGGCGGGGCGCTGCCGGGGTGGTCTCCATCTTCTCCAACATCTCCACCATCATCACCGTGATGAAGGGGGAGTAGTCCACCCCCTGGACTTTGGGTTTGTGGTGGTAACTTGATCTAATCTCTCTATGTATGATCATTGTTGAAGTCCATATGATGTGCCTTGCATAAGTATGGATCTATCTATGTAATTCCTATGGTGGATATTGTGGTATGAGATGATATTTGTTATGCATTTACCGTTGTGTTGGATCTTTTATGATTTGTCATACTTTGGAGATATTCTATGATGCATGTGATGGTTTGATTTATGCATAATGCCTTGTTTATCCATGTCATGAGGTGATTGACACCACCAAGTGTAGATAGATGAGAGAGATGTGGCCATGCACACGAAATATGAATCATTGCACTAGTGTTTAGAATATTGTCCATTATGAAGTATGATGTATGTAGGTACGGGATGGCCGATGTGACAACGGCATATGTATTGAGTGACACAATATAGCCCAACATCCTTTATCTGGGGGTAAAAAGGAAGAAGTATGATGTGAGAGTGACAACAAACCACGCTAGCCTTACGAGGGTGACCTAGCAACACAAATGATTATTTTCTTTCAACTATGTGTTTTAGGACATGTAGCCGTCATAGAAGTTTACCATTAAAGCATGACAATTGTGTGTACTTTTTATCTATAACATGATAATCACCATAGATGGGAGAGAGGATTAAGTGAACCCATGAACTAATGTCCATTGTTCCTATAAGAGAAAACCTTTGTCTTGTCCTCTTGCATTGAAGAGGATTGGGACACTTTTACATTCTTGTTTTGGTACATTAAACTTCCATCCATTAAATCCACCATCTTGTTCTTTAAACTTGTTTAGTGCATAATCAACTAAAACTTGTGACACTTTAGTTGTAGGGAATAGATAACTTTTCCTTCTAGCTCCTGCGGATCGATACCCTACTTCCACATTGAGAGGTGCTACAGTGATCCCCTGCTCTTGGGGGTTATCAAGTACTTTTCTGGCGCCGTTGTCGGGGAGCGTAGCGCTTAAGTTTCTATTCTTGTGTGCACTAGACTTTAGATTTATTTTATCTTGTTTTATATCTTACAATCATCTAAGCTTGGGAGGTTCCTTTAAACTTGTTTGGTTGTGAGTTTCTCATTAGCTTTACTTTTAGTTATGTATCAGTTTATACTCTCCTTATTTGAAAAACACAAAAAAATTAGTTCATTTGTTATGTTCGTGGAATGTATGAGTCACGTACTTATGCAACCCCCTATGGTTGGATCAATTAATGTTGATCAAAAAAGGTTTATAATGGAAGCATTAAATGTAATTGGCCATGGATTATGTGATAGGTATAATGTATCTTGCTGCATAGATCAATATCATAAGCATCTTAATTTTCAATGCAAGCTTGAGAGTATGCCTATAATTGCCTCTTACCATAATAATGAAATTATGACCACTGATATGAAGGCAGCCGAGGAATTTACTATTGTAATGGGAATTCTTGAGATAGTTATGTTTAATATAGATAAAGCTCGTAGCCTCACACCAAGACTTGCTACAACACTTGAACAACTCTTGAAACTCTTTTGTAAGAATACCTATATCCTTGAATATTATAACAATCTTGTTGCTATCAAGGAGAGATCTAATGGCTTGCAGGAACAAGAAGAATATAGAGAAGAGGAAAAGGTATTAGAGGATTGCCCATATCCTTACTCACCATGCTATTTTGATTCTGATTCTGATGATGACCAATACATTCAAAATGATATTATTATTGATAATAGCTTTGAAAGTGATGAGGAATTTGGTTTAGATATTCTATATGATAATGCTTTAGATGATGGTCCTATTTGAGAGCTAGGATCAAACAATAGTGATTTGCTGTCCAGAAAACAGATTCCTAAGCTTCACTGCGAAGAACGTTAAAAATCACAGAAGAGGAATTTTGACCTGATATTTTACGACAGCAATATTCAGTTGTTATTACACATTTCATTAGTTTAAAGTTTTCTGATTTGAGCAACATAAGTGCCTCTAAAAATTCGCTCCTTTCAGGCTGTCCAGTTTTTGACAGATTCTGTTTTTATTTTGCATTAGTCTCATTACTATGTTTTGTGTGGTTCTTTTGATCAAAGAGTAAAACATAACCTTTGTAACAGTAGTTAATGTTTAGAATCAACTCATTATATGTCTTTGCTGTACCTATGAGGATTTAATTTATGGAGACACTAACCCCTCTAATCAAGTTTTATGTTGAGTTTTGTGTAAAGAGAATTTTCAAGTGGAAGAGTTGAGGGTGATGAACAAAGATCAAGAGAGACAAACACTCAAGCTTGGGGATGTTACCCCTAGACTCACCCAACATATATCAAATAAAGACAAGAATTCAAGCTTGGGGATGCCAAGCCACCTCACTCCAACCATCTTGATATCAAGTAAGAAGCCTAGCCACATGGCTATAAAGAAAGCGCTTTACGGGAGGCAACCCGGTTGTTTTTATTTTTTATTTTCTTTGTGTCCTCTTGCTGTAACAAGAGACTTAGTTTTTAATTTTGTTTCTGGAATTTTTAATAAAGTGCCAAGTTTTACCCGTTTTGGTTTGAAAAAGTTGCTATTTGTATTCGGAGATTTTATTCCAGCACGAATCTGTGCATGGTATGATTTTGCATTTCTATTCTGTAACTTCGAATGAGCTGAAATTTTAACTGTAATTGCAACTTTTTATCCTATGTAAGCGTGAATTTTTTCAGAATTTTTTGACATATTTAAGTAGGGTAGAAAAATGCGTTTTGCTACTGCAATTTTTCTGGACAGATTCTGTTCCATTTTGTTTGATGCATTCTTTGAACTTTTAACTTGAATCTTTTTTATCCAATTGAGTTTATAAGTAGGAATACAACATTATATACTTTCTGGACATGTTTCACATTTTTGTTTAAGGATTTTATGCAGCAAGCAATTCATTTGTCTATCACTACTAATGTCACCCCACAGAAAAGAGATGGGAGAAACGGTGTTTTGAAGTTTTTTCACAGGGATTAGAGGAGATGCACCAAGAGTTATCCAAGGATGGTGAAGACCATAAGCTTGGGGATGTGAAGGCAACCCCATTGGACCAACACACTCTCGGTTTGCACACTTCTAACTTCTGTTTTTCGATCAATGCACTTTATCGCATAAACTTGGAGCGTCTTTTATTTTTGTTATTTCGGTTTGGTTTTTATTTGTGAGACCACCACTTTTCATTTATGTTATGAGAGAGCTACTGGAAATTTGGGTTGAATTAAGTTGGATGCTATTAAAAAGATTGGGAAAGGGATGTTTGAGTTGATTCAAAAAGATACATATAGTTGCATGATTCATGTGCTTTTTAATGAGTATTAATTTGCAAGTGTTTTATCAAGAGCTATCTTTTATTCATGTTTTGATGCTAAATGTTACTTTACTTTGTTTAACATGGATTGATTAGTTCTATGGACACTTATGCATGCATTTAGACGGTCAACTTTCTCCCTTTTGCTAGCCCAAAAATTCCAACAAGTAAAAACTTGTTTTCCAACACCTTCAACCAAAGTTTTCCAGTGAGTCCACCATATCTACCTATTAGCTTAATGTTATTCCGAGTATGTTTATCATGTTATATTGTATTATCTATGTTTCAAAATTAAAATGCTTATGTTATTGGAAAGTTGGTTAAAAAACTCTCACGAACTTGATGCACACTTTACTTTTATTGCACTTAATAAACATGAACCATTGTGATTAAAATTATGAAGTTGTATGCTTGACAAGAGTCTTGGTTGGGAGTTAGCTCTTATGTGCTGTCATATGGCAAGCTTTCAACGTGCTCTTAATTATATTTAGTTGATATCATGTACTTTTGTTTATGGATGCTTATCATGGTGCCAAATAATTGCGGAAACTTAGTAAGTTTGAGGAGTTTGTATAAATGGCTAGAGAGCATACCAAAGTGAACATTCAGTGATGCACGTCATAATAAAAAGCTATACAAATAGTAAATAAAAGAGTGCTGAGATTGTTTATTGTCTGTTTGTCTTGTCATTTTGACATGGGCTAGTTTCCATGTCCTGAGGCAAGAGGTACCCCAGTTGACGCTCTTGATGACGCTATTATATTACTTACAATGACTTTAACTTGAACTTTCTTTGTGGACCGAGTTGAGTAACACCGTGGTGTAGGTACTCGTATTCACGGGGCATGAGGCATTCAACCCATACTTTGTCAAGCACACTACTCATATTTGGTTTCACTTTAAACTTTAACCATTCAAAATGCTATGATAGGGGTAATGAGAGCTCCACACCAATGGATACCACATTGCAAACATTAACTTAAGTAGAAACATTTGGAAGCTAGATGAAACTTATTCATGTTTTACCTCTACTTATTTATATATCTTTCCAAAGTGTCCACCTTTTATATTCAGATTTACAAGAATACTCTATGACCATTATAGGATGTTTTTACTTTTTATTATGCATACATTTGGTCCATAAGTACTTTCTTCTATGTTACACTTTGTGAATTATCATTGAACATCCTTACATTGAATATTTGATATCACTTCATAATCTATCTTGTATATTGCTATTCCTTTGAAGAATGAATCATTTGACTCTATGTAGCAATAGTAATCATCTTTGATATCCATTGATAGTACTCCCTCCGATCCATATTAATGGACTCAACTTTGTCTAGATACGAATGAATCTAGTTAAGTGTTTGGACTAGATGCATTCGTATCTAGACAAAGTTAAGTCCATTAATATGGATCGGAGGGAGTATTAAAAAGCAAAGTCCATGTTAGTTTTATCACCTTCATACTCGAGGACGAGTATAGGTTAAGCTTGGGGATGTTGATGCATGTAAAATGCATACATGAACTTTGCATTATATTACTTATATTTCAATCATATTTGCATCATATAAGGGTTATATCATTGTTTTATATTGATTTTGGGAATATTTTACAGTTTCCCTATTTTTCTGGAATTAACCCTGCACTGGCAGAAAACCCTATTTTCTATATTTTGATGTTTCAGGGACCCAAACGACGTCCAAATGACCTAATATTTTGCGGGGATCATTTTTTGGAAGGAACAAAGCGTAGGAGCGAAGGAAGCGAAAAAATGGAAACCCGAGGGCCAAAAGAGGTGGGCCCACGTGGCCAGATTCCTTGGCCGCGTGGGACCCCCTATCCTGGGCCTCGAGCCTCCGATGCCGTCGATCTTCTTCCCCGAGCCTCCGTCTTGACCTAAACACGACTATAAAAATAGTCCCCCGACGGCTTTCGGAAAGGAGCGCCGCAGAAACACAAAAACCACGAAACAGAAGACCTGGAGCTGCAGATTGGAGGGGAAAAGTCCGGCGGGGCGCTGCCGTGGTGGTCTCCATCTTCTCCAACATCTCCACCATCATCACCATGATGAAGGGGGAGTAGTACACTCCCTGGACTTTGGGTTTGTGGTGGTAACTTGATCTAATCTCTCTATGTATGATCATTGTTGAAGTCCATATGATGTGCCTTGCATAAGTATGGATCTATCTATGTAATTCCTATGGTGGATATTTTGGTATGAGATGATATTTGTTATGCATTTACCGTTGTGTTGGATCTTTTATGACTTGTCATACTTTGGAGATATTCTATGATGCATGCGATGGTTCGATTTATGCATAATGCCTTGTTTATCCATGTCATGAGGTGATTGACACCACCAAGTGTAGATAGATGAGAGAGATGTGGTCATGCACACGAAATATGAATCATTGCACTAGTGTTTAGAATATTGTCCATTATGAAGTATGATGTATGTAGGTACGGGATGGCCGATGTGACAACGGCATATGTATTGAGTGACACAATACAGCCCAACATCCTTTATCTGGGGGTAAAAAGGAAGTAGTATGATGTGGGATTGACAACAAACCACGCTAGCCTTACGAGGGTGACCTAGCAACACAAATGATTATTTTCTTTCAACTATGTGTTTTAGGACATGTAGCCGTCATGGAAGTTTACCATTAAAGCATGACAATTGTGTGTACTTTTTATCTATAACATGATAATCACCATAGATGGGAGACAGGATTGAGTGAACCCATGAACCCATGTCCATTGTTCCTATAAGAGAAAACCTTTGTCTTGTCCTCTTGCATTGAAGAGGATTGGGATACTTTTACATTCTTGTTTTGTTACATTAAACTTCCATCCATTAAATCAACCATCTTGTTCTTTAAACTTGTTTAGTGCATAATCAACTAAAACTTGTGACACTTTAGTTGTAGAGAATAGATAACTTTTCCTTCTTGCTCCTGCGGATCGATACCCTACTTCCACATTGAGAGGTGCTACAGTGATCCCCTGCTCTTGGGGGTTAACACATGGTCACATAGCTCTTGCAACAAGGACATTTTGGAATGACCCGGCCAAGGCAAAGGCTCAACTTGATCGAACAAGCAATCCAAGTGGGAAGAAGAGTTTGCTAATAGGATAAAGACTTGCTACAATTGTCATAACAAGCATCACTTCATCAAAGATTGTCCATATGAGAATAGAGAGCAAAACGGTGGAAGGCTTGTCCTCAAGGGCCAATCAAACATGATACAAAAGAAGCCTTTTGTCAAGAGAAGCCATTCTTCAAGAAAGCACCAAGAATTGTGTTGATGACTCAAGAAGAGTATCCTTCCGAGGATTCCGAAGAAGAAGAAGAACCCACTCGTGAGGTGGCCGCTTTGGCCATTGTATCAACTCCACCTCCTTCTCTCTTCGAATCCCCCAATGAGAACCTCTCCATCAACACCGCTCGTTGCCTCATGGCTCACGTCACCGAGGTATCATCTTCTACTCCCAAGACTATGCATGAAATAGATGATAAAACTAGTCTTGTGATTAAGAAAGAACTTGTTGCTTCCGATACTATTGTGGCTAACTTGCAAGGTGAAACTAAGGCATATGTTGAGTCTCTCTTGAGACAACTTGATGCGGCCGAAGAAATCCTTGATGACAAGGGAAAATTGAGAGAGAGGATCTCTCACCATTGCATCCTTGAATGCCTCTCTTCAAGAAGAGAGTGAATATAGAACTCTCTTGAGGAAAGAATTGAGTCTCTTGATGATAAAAATGATGAAATAATTGCTAAAATCATTAAGGATAGAGACCATGTCTTTGCTAAATATAAAGTGATTAAAAAGGAGAAAGCCGAGTTTGTGGTTGCTAATGCTAGACTCCTTGAGGATGTGGAGAAACTTACAAGGCTCACAAGGCCTTGGAAAGTACCCACTCTCTTCTAGTCAAGTCTCATGAGCAACTTCAAACTCAACTTTCTAAATCTAACTCACCTAGCACCTCTACTCCCTCTTGTGATCATGCAAATGTTATTGAGGAAAATGCTAGGTTGAAGGTTGAGCTTGCCAAGGCCACTAGTGCCAAGACCTCTATTCCTAAAGGTAAAGAAAAGGTTGTTGCTCAAATTTTTGAGCAAAAGCCACACAAAGGGAAGGAGGGTCTTGGTTATGTGGCCAAGGCAAAGAAGAAGAAGAGCAACACCAATGCCAAGCCCGCACAAGCCAAGACTTCCATTGCGGTGGTAATGCCACTAGGGGCAAGACCACTCGTAGTGACTTTGCGGGGCATAACAATCCCAACTACATTCTTTATGTTGATTATTATGGGATGTTTATGCAAAATATGTTGGTCCTTATGATGGTTACATTGCTTATTCTATTTGGGTTCCTAAGACCCTTGTTGCTAACAAAAGAGGACCCATTGAGAAATGGGTACCTAAAACCAAGCAATGATTTCTTGTAGGACTATGCTTCCGGTGGGTCTAAATGGGTGGTTGATAGTGGATGCACTAGTCATATGACCGGAAGCAAGGAGATCATGACGGAGTTGGGACCAAATATAAATCAAGCATCCGTCTCCTATGGTGATAAATCAAAAGCGGAGGTAAAGGGTCTCGGCAAGGTGGTAGTTGCAAAGGATATCACCCTTGTAAATGTCATGCTTGTCGAGTCCCTCGGTTACAATCTTATGTCCGTTCGTGCACTTAATAAGATGAATTTTGATGTCCATTTTACTATTGATATGGTGGTACTCTTGAGGAGCAAGACTCTAAAGGTCATGTTCGTTGGGTATGTTGAAAATGAGTTGTTCGTGGTGGACTTTTCGGGGTCTACCAACACTCAAGCAATATGCCTATTCGGAAAGGCCGACGTGGGATGGTTGTGGCATCGCCGCTTGTCCCATGTCAACATGAGAACTTTGCAAAGTCTTCACAAGGGTGGCCACATTCTTGGACTAAAAGACAATGTTTCTTTTTCTAGAGATCGTCTTTGTAGGGCTTGTGTTGAAGGAAAGATGCATGATTCTCCCCATCCAAGCAAGACCATCATTTCATCAAAGAGGATATTGGAACTTCTTCATGTTGATCTCTTTGGTGCCGTGCCTCAACCAGTCTTGGTGGGAAGAAATATTGTTTGGTGATTGTTGATGACTATTCAAGATTTACTTGGGTTTATTTCTTCAAGACGAAGGATGAGACCCAACAAGCCGTCATCGACTTTTCCAATGAAGTTCAACGCCAACACAATGTCCCTATATTGGTCATTAGGAGTGATAATGGCTCCGAGTTCAAGAACTACACCTTAAATGAGTTTCTTAGTGAAGAGGGGATTCGTCATCAATATTCCGCTGCATATACCCCTCAACAAAATGGTGTAGCCGAAAGGAAGAACCGGACTCTCATGGATATGGCAAGGTCTATGTTGGCGGAGTTTAAGTCTCCACTCTTCTATGGGCCGAGGCTATCTCCACGGCGTGTCATTCATCAAACCGGCTATTCTTTCGCGTTGGCAAGAAGTTTACACTTATGAGATGCTCACCGGCAACAAGCCCAATGTCTCCTACTACCGAGTATTTGGTTGTAAGTGTTTCTATAAGAACAAAAGTGTTCGTTTGTCTAAATTTGAATCTAAAGCTTTAGAGGGTGTTTTTGTTGGGTACGGTGCCGAATCTCACACCTATAGAGTCTATGACAAAACCGTTGGGAAAGTCATAGAATCTTGTGATGTGAGGTTCGATGAGAATGACGGCTCCCAAGTGGCGCAATTTCATGTTTGTGATGTAGATAATGAAGAGCCTCAAGATGCTATAAGAAGAATGGGCATTGGTTTCCATCGTCCCGTTGAGATTCATTACGAGTCTCCTCAAGCAAGTCCAAGCTCCATTCAAGTGGAGGCCTCTTCATCACAAGTTGAAACGGCGCCTATCATGGAAGCAAATGATGCACCACCCAAGAACAAGTTCAAGACCCTCCTCATGTTGACCAAGTTGCTATGCAAGAACCAAGTTCTCCTATTGTTGATGCTAGCCAAGGTCATGACCAAGATCAACCCTCTCCTTCCTTTGTTGAAGATGTGCTTCAAGATGATCAAGGTCAACATTCCGGTCAAGACGGGGACTCAAATGATCAAGATGATCAAGAGATACCTCCAAGATGCAATAGAGATATCGAAGCCCGTCGTAAAGCAAGTTGAAGAGACTTTGAAATAAAGAGTCACCATCTAGAAACATCCTTGGTGACCACAAGAGAGGTGTTACCACAAGAAGGCAATTGGCAAGCTTTAGTGAACATCAAGCTCATATTTCCATGGTGGAACCAAAGAAAGTGTTTGAAGCTCTTGAAGATCCGGATTGGTTAGAAGCTATGCATGATGAACTCAATAACTTCAAGCGCAACAAAGTGTGGAATCTAGTTGAGAAGCCAAAAGATTGCCGCAATGTTATAGGCACAAAGTGGATATTCAAGAACAAGCAAGATGAGCATGGAATGGTTGTGAGGAACAAGGCAAGATTGGTTGCACAAGGGTACTCTCAAGTTGAAGGCATTGATTTTGGAGAGACTTATGCACCCGTGGCTCGCCTTGAGTCCATCCGTATCCTTCTTGCATATGCATCACATCATAACTTTAAATTGCAACAAATGGATGTGAAAAGTGCCTTTCTTAATGGTCCTTTAAAGGAGTTGGTATATGTTAAGCAACCACCGGGTTTCGAGGACCCTAAATTCCCTAACCATGTCTACAAGCTTGATAAGGCGCTCTATGGTCTCAAACAAGCACCTCGTGCTTGGTATGAGCACCTAAGAGAGCTATTGCTAGACCGTGGATTTGAATTGGGGCAAATCGATCCCACCTCTTTACCAAGAGGGTCAAAGGGGAGCTTTTCATATGCCAACTTTATGTTGATGATATTATATTTGGCTCATCTAACAAAGCTTTCAATGATGAATTTTCAAAGCTTATGACCGATAGGTTCGAGATGTCTATGATGGGCGAATTGAAGTTCTTTCTCGGTTTTGAGATCAAGCAATTGAATGAAGGGACTTTCATCTCTCAAACCAAATATACCCAAGACATGCTCAAGAGGTTCAATATGCACAATGCTAAGGGAAGCGGTTTCCCATGGACACCAAATGCCATCTTGAACTTAACCCGACGGTATCGATGTTGATCAAAAACTTTATCGCTCTATGATTGGTTCTTTGCTTTATCTTTGTGCATCTAGACCCGATATTGTGTTGAGTGTAGGGGTGTGTGCAAGGTATCAAGCCGCTCCTAAAGAAAGCCACATGGTGGCGGTCAATAGAATCCTTCGATATTTGGTTGATACCCCAAGGTTTGGTTTGTGGTACCCAAAGGGCACTAATTTCTCTCTTGCCGGGTACACGGATTCGGATTGGGCCGGTTGCAAGGATGATAGGAAATCAACTTCCGGGGCATGCCAATTTCTTGGTAGGTCCTTGGTGAGTTGGTCTTCTAAGAAGCAAAATTGCATATCTCTATCCTCCGCCGAAGCCGAGTATGTGGCGGCCGCTAGTGCATGCACTCAATTGTTATGGATGAGGCAAACTTTAAAGGAATACGGTGTCAATTGTGACAAAGTGCCTCTTTTATGTGACAATGAAAGTGCTATCAAGATTGGCCACAATCCGGTGCAACACTCAAGAACGAAGCATATTGAGATTCGTCATCATTTTATTCGGGATCATATTGCCGTGGTGATATTGAGCTTGGCTATATTCCAACCAAAGACCAACTTGCGATATTTTCACGAAGCCTCTTGATGAAGCAAGATTCACTTTTTTGAGGCATGAGCTAAATATCGTGGATTCGAGGAGCTTGACTTGACCATCTTGCATACACACCTATATTTTGACTATTATTTGGTTTAGGTGTAGGCATGGATATAGGGGGAGTGCGGCCCTAATCATTGGACCATCCCTCCCCCCATTATGCCGACATTAAGAAATCATTTGCCTCTATATTCGTGCTATGAATTGTGAGCTTAAATGATAAGTAGTGGTAGTGAACCGAAGATACATCTTCACGGTGTCACGCCACATATACTCTTACATGGTGGCCTAGGCCACCGCCCTCCTCCATATGAGGAGTTGATCTTTTTTGGATCTTATTTGGGTGTTTTAGACCTTTCGCTTTGGGAGAGTGCTCAAGTTTGGCCTTTCGTGTCGATTCTTGCATTTTTGGGCAAAATCTCTCTCTCTGTTTCGATTTACCTTTTATTTCATGCTCTCGGCGAAGTTGACGGTCGGAACCGGTGACAAATTCTTTTTACGGCTTCGTTTGGAGTCATAACAAGTATTTGCCCCCTGGCACCGGTACTACCGGCCCTTGAAGCGGTACTACCGCTGGCTCGGGTGCCTCGGCCCCTTGCCAGCGCGTGGGACCTCTGCCCGGGCCGCGCAGGAATTGGGGGCGGTACTACCGCTGGATCGAGCGGTAGTACCGCTCTTGCGGATTTTTCAGGATAAGAGCTCGGGCGGATGGGTGAAAGTCAAACCTTTCACTTTCCCCATCCGCCCCTCTCTCTCCTCCCTTGATCCGCCGCCGCCGGCCATCCTCACCGCTGGGACCGAGCTTCCCCGGCCGTGGTTCTTGCACTCCCGGCCCGGGACCTCTCGGGCATCTCTCCCTCCCTCGATCCTTTGCCATGAGCACCGGTGGTTCGAGTGGTTCTAAGTCTCGGGGAAAGAAACCAAGGGTTGACGAGATGGACGAGGAGTATGATCCCACGATGGAAGAGGTGTATGGTCCCCCGGTCACCAAGAGCAAGAAGGCTGCTCCGAAGAAGAAAGCTGCAGGCAACAAGAGCAAGAACTTGACAGCTAGTGAATTGTCTGACAAAGATTACACTTCCTTGAGGAAAAGAGATCCCTATGCAGTTGATCGAGTGAATTTGACACCTCAGTTTCGGGGCAACAATCCCTTCTTCTATACCCGCTTTCAAGAGTAGTGCTACAAGGAGATACTTTATCGAAAGCCCAATGACAATGTGCTTGAGCAGAGGTATATTGATATCCCTCACATGGAGAGAAAGCCAGAATACTTTGGAGAAGCCTTGTCTATGTGCCATGAATTTGGGATTGTTCCTTTCATCACCCTCCGACAGAATTATGATGAAGCTCTTGTTTGCCAATTCCTTGCCACAGTCTATTTTGGCACCGAGGAGCCTAGGTACATCACTTGGATGTCTAAAGACATGAAGCTCACCGCTCTATGGAGTGATATTGGCTCGATGCTTGGGTATGAAGATTTTGGTCCTCATTGGACCGATGCCCTCGACGACAAGTACTTCCGGGTTCATGTTAATCCAAGGCCCTTGCCCAAGGATGACCTTGTTCCCCTCTACTCTTGGAAGAGGTACACCGTTGGCTCGGAGGGTCTTTACCCTCCGTATGAGATCATGCATCGCATTTACCGGGAAACCATCAACCCCAAGGTTGGAAATTTGGATCAAATTCACAGCTACCTAGTTACCTTGATGGTCATGACTCATCAATGGAGATCCAAAGGGAAGAAACTGGATGTTATGGACTACCTTTGGAATGAGATATGGAACGTCACCATATACAAGAAGAATGCTTGCTTCCGCCCCCTCATCATGAAGATTATCCTTTGGAAGTGGGCCAACGAGCATCCCGCTGTGGGACTTAGTGACCCCAACACTTGGATCATCCACAAGCCCAAGCAACTCCGTGTCAAAGATCATACCGAGAAGGACAAGGGTACCAAAACTGCTAGAGGCAAGGACAAGGGAGTTGTAGAAGATGAAGGCCCCTCTCGGGCTGCCAAGGAGAGTGGTTTCAATTGGATGGCTCGTCAAATGAAGAAAGTTTTTGGTGTGACCAAGGCTCTTGAGAAGCGCTCTTGGGAACGTGAAGAGAAAGAGAAGCTTGCTCGTCAACTCGACATTCAACGTCGCCGTGAACTAGGTGAACAAGTTGCTTCCGGCTCGGAGAAGAACATTCCAACTTATGAAGAGTGGCAAGCGAAGAACTCCCAAGGAGAAATCTTCACTTGGTCGGACTATGAAGATGTTGAAGAAGAAGTGTCCTCTCGTCGTCGCCCTCGCCCCTCAAGCAACGAGTGAACCCGGGACGTTAGCATCGGTTTCTCTCCTTTTTGGTGTCTTGATGCCAAAGGGGAGAAACATCTATTAGGCCTTCGAAGGGTTTTGCATGGGAAGTTACAAGCTTTGCGCTTCTTGGTTGTTTTTTTATGAGCTTGTGAACTTGGTTTGTCGTTTTATGTTGTGAACCCCGTTTGTTATGCATGGTGTAAGACATGTTGAACCTTAAACTTTTATTCCCATGCTTATGTTGTGCTTTGCTCTATATTTTATTTTGCACGGTTTGTAAAATCTAGGGGGAGTGTTGATCCTATTTGTTGTGCATTTGAGCATTCAAAAGCTATTCTTGAATATGCACACATATAGGGGGAGCTCTGTCTAAATTTTACAAATTGTTTGTGGCAAATCGTTGTATTGTCATCATCCACCAAAAAGGGGGAGATTGAAAGAGCATAATTTGCTCTTACTCATATTTTGGTGATGTTGACAATACAACATGTGCCCCTAACTCATTGTCTAAGTGTGATCAGGTTTATGCAAACATCTCCGTTAATCTCGCATCAAAAAAGGAAGAGAAGGAGTTGTTTCTATCTTCGGGCGGTAGTACCGCCCCTTCGGGCGGTAGTACCGCTGGGTACTCTTTGCCAAAAGTCAGGCGGCAGTACCGCTCGCGGTACCGCCCAAAGTGGGTTCTGGCGCCCATGTGCGGCACTACCAGCGGTACTACGGGCGGTAGTACCGCTGGCTCAGGATGGTCAGCGCTGGAGGATGACCAGCACAGCGGCAGTACCGCTCGCGGTTCTGCCGGACGGAGGTTCGGAAGGCCATGTGCGGTACTACCGGCACTACGGGCGGTAGTACCGCTCATGAGGTTTCGAGGCGCAGTCAGCGCGCTGGTTTGACCGCGGCGCAGAAGGCGCCAGCGGTAGTACCGCCCGGCGCAGCGGTACTACCGCTGGCTCGGGAAAAAGGTCCCAACGGCCAGTTTTTGGGGAGGGCTATTTAATGCCCTCCACCTACCTCCTGCTTGGTAGCTTGACCAAACTTGAAGACTCCATTATTGCAAGCTCAAGAATCACTAGATCTCCCAATCCCTCCACCCAAACTCGTTGATACTTGGAGGATTGAAGGAGAAGGCCCGGATCTACATCTTCACCAAGCCGTTCTTCATTTCCCGCTCATTTACTTGAGGGCCCCTTGGCTAGGATTTCCATTGGGAAAACCTAGCTTCTTATTGTACTCACTTGTTGTCTTTATGACAGATTTGTAGTTGTTCGGGAGCCCCCAATCCTCTTGTGGGTTGTGCCCCGGATCGTTGTTGTAAGGGCTCCGGATTCCACCTTGAAGGATTCCGATAGTGGAAGGTGAACCAAACCTTTGTGGTGCGGTTCATCGGAGAAGAAGGTGACGCCTTTATGGCGATTGAGTTTTGACCTTCGTGGTAGCTCACATCTCTCCAACGAGACGTACTTCCCTAAAAAGGAGGAACTCGGGATTACATCCGTGTCTCCGCGTGCTTTCACTTCGGTTACTTCTATCCTTGTTTATAGTCTTTACTTCGTATATCTTGTTTAGTTGCTAGCTTGTCATATAGGTAAATTCACCTTAGTTGCATATCTAGAGAATTTACCTTTTGTGTCAAGCCTAATTTGAAAAAGTACTAAAATTGGAATAGCACCTATTCACCCCCCCCCCTCTAGGTGTCATACGATCCTTTCAGCCGGCCAATCCAAATCGACAATGCTTCTGCCCTTGTTGAGACTCTTCCGGAATACATCCCATTTTCCGCAACTTTGGATCCTTGTGAAGCAATGTATCATGTTAAAGTTTATCCTTGTTGTTGCTTCGAAGAAAACTTAGCGTATCCATCAACACTTGCAAAAAAAAAGACACACATCAATACATGATAATATGAGTATGCCAAATTCAAGAAAGTTTAGTGGCATGCCGAACAGGCATTGGTGGCGAGCCTAGGTGCCGATGTCGTCGAACGTGAGTGGCGTCTGTGGCAGGACCGATGAGTCGGAGTAGGAGTGGTTGAGGTCGATGGCAATGTCGACTTGACCTTCGTTGACATCAACTGGGACAGAAAACGCCTAGCTAGATTCCACGATAAGTTCCTAGAAATGGAGGAAATGATGCATTCAAAGTTCGCATAATTGCAAGAAAGACAAAAACCTTGAAAGAAAAACCAAACAAGACCAGATGTTCCCTATTGTTATCGGGAACGAGACTAAATGTTCGGCCTTAATGAGATGGACCTTGATTCCTTTCCGGCCAGGAAAAGATGCGGCTCATCTTTGTTCTACTACCTTCATCCCAAGGTGAAACCGGTTGGCTCACCAAACAAGAAGCCGGCCTATTGTTAAATCATTGGTAACCATGCCTAATGGTCGGTCATCTAAGCTATCAGCCCAGGCAAGTGAGAGTTGTTCAAGAGTTGGGGCATATCTTTAGCTCGAGCACCATCCGCTAGCGAAATATGAGTGAAGCTTTAAACAAAGAAGAAGAGCTACGAGTGGAACAACTTCTTCTATTCCTTGTTAGCCTTCAGCTCCTTTTGTCCCTCAATCCTCTTATCTGCCCTTTTTTTACGATTATGCGTGGCATGCCCCTGTTCTTATCTTAGCACGGCAACCTTCTCTTGCAAACAATCCCTTCGTCGTTAACACCGGTAATGCCCCATCCCTTTAATATTACCTTCGAGGAATTTCTCTCGCGTCCCTGTAGTGATAAGAGCGCATTCTCTAACAGCTTCGAAGCCAAGGCAGCCATCCTCTTGCTAATCCTAAACAAAAGAAAGAAAAGCCCTACCCGCCTTTATTGGTTAAGTAAGGGGCATTTACCTATCAGTCCTAGTCCTAAGGCACAATCGGAACACTAAGCCCAATTACTGCTTTACTCTTTAAATTAGACCTCATTCTCCTAGTCGTATTCCTGATTATTATTTCAGATTCTGTGCCTGGGTGGTATCTTCTCACTATTGATTAAACCTCTTCGGGCAAACGTTGTCACTTCCTTAATTTGAAAAAGGGGTCTAGAACTACAGTGATCTGATACCTTCTTCCCTTGGTCTGGGTAGATAGGTTATGTAGGCTACAAGGTCCAAGGTAAGCTGGTTATTGCTAATCCGGAGGAGAATCGTGAACGCGGAGTCGCCACGGCGCACTCTTGCTCTTTGAACTGGCTGCCGCGGTGGTACTCCTTGGCTTCCACGGTGGCTGGTTCATTGCCGGTGTTAGTGTTGAGCCCTTGCAACGTGACGGCTGCCTGTATCGCTATCTTCTTAGCCGTTGCAACGGGGAGCTGCTTGTTGGTGACCGCCTTATTTTGGCCATCTCCAACTCCGAGTCCGCTTGCGACATATCCTCTGACTTCTTTCGGGGCTTGCATCCACGTGGGAGCGGGAGCTCCGACATCGGCGGCGTTGACGAGTGAAATGGGCCGGTGACGGTGTGGGCTGGGCAGGAATAGTAGCAGTAGCGGTAGCAGGAGGGGATGAAATGAGAAGAGGAAGAGGTACTTAAAGAGAAAAGTGAAATGGGGTTTTCGGCTGTGCCAATGAGAGGCTGGCCTGACCTCAAAATCCGTCGTGGTGCCGTTTGTGGGTTGTGTCCAACACTACCAGCCTCACCCTATGGACCGGGGTCGGCATGAAAGTGCCAGGCCATGTATTGGGCCACACCGGATAATTTGCCACTATTGGGAGACCGGCTCGGTGGTTTTTTTGTGTCTGGTGCCTCCAATAGGAAGGACTATTCTAAGCGACCGGTGAAGATGCTCTTAGAACTTAGACTCATAAAGTGTAGATAAAACTTTCGGCGGCAGGGCGGCTACATTAACCCGCTAATCAACACGTCGAGTATAAGCACACAGGAGTACATAAATTGTGAATGGAGCCCGAGCTCTATGGAGCTAGCTCGGTTTACTGAAAAATTCAAAATCGGCAATTTTAAGATTTAAAATTGAAACAAAAATCCTATATGTGTAGATCATGTCGAACCCTATGAGTGTGCAAAATCTCAATGCAACATTTATTTTATTTCAAGCTACACAGAAAAGACAAATATTACAAATTTGAAATTTCTGAAAATGGATAGTGTCGAGGTATGCCCTCGGCAATTCCCATGGTTGCTATACCTAGGGTTGATTGTGTGGTAGAGAACGCGTAGTATCGGTGGAATCGACGGCTGACAAGCTGGATTTACCCAGGTTCAGGGCCCTCGAGTGAGGTAAAACCCCTACTTCCTGCTTGTCTGTATTTATGGTATGAATATGAGGGTTACAAGGGTTCAACGAGCTGCTGATCTCGTCGAGGTTTTGGTGGCTATGGATTCCTCCCCGGTGATCGATCACCCTCCCAGCCTTTATATAGGAGGCTGGGTCTCCGGAAACATAACCGACCAAGGTTTACATGTATGGAAAGTCTTAACCGACCATAACTTGATCTAACTTGGAAAGCACTCTTCGTCTTGGGCCTTCCTTCGTGGGCTTCGATTAATCCTTGGCCTTCTTTGATCATCACGTGCACCAGGTACCTTTACGCTGGGGTCCCCACAGAGTATAACCTCGTCATTAGCCCCCGAGTACTTGCTTGACTCGAAGAATCGAGCATGTGCTCCCTTCATCGTGCACGTCATAGTCTTCTGAGCTTGTTCTTCTGACCCGATGTAGTTCTTCAAGCTCTAATTTGTTTCGATTGTATGTGTATGCTAACCAAGGGATATTGACATAGTAGGCCTGATTCACTCGAATATCGAGCTCAGTTAACTGCTTACTTGAGCAAAAACCTTACTAGTCTTCAGTCAGACTCGAGTCCCTGGACTCGAGCCTGGAACGTAGTCGAAAGATTTTGCCTAGGGATATTGACATAGTAGGCCTGATTCACTCGAAAATCGAGCTCAGTTAACCACACATTTGGGCGAAACCATACTAGCCTTCAATCAGGTTCGAGTCCCCGGACTCGAAGCTGGAACACTTTTGAAACTTTTGCCTAGGGATATTGACATAGTAGGCCTGATTCACTCGAAAATCGAACTCAGTTAACCGCACATTTGGGCGAAACCATACTAGCCTTCAATCAGGTTCGAGTCCCCGGACTCGAAGCTGGAACACTTTTGAAACTTTTGCCTAGGGATATTGACATAGTAGGCCTGATTCACTCGAAAATCGAGCTCAGTTAACCGCACATTTGGGCGAAACCATACTAGCCTTCAATCAGGTTCGAGTCCCCGGACTCGAAGCTGGAACACTTTTGAAACTTTTGCCTAGGGATATTGACATAGTAGGCCTGATTCACTCGAAAATCGAGCTCAGTTAACCGCACATTTGGGCGAAACCATACTAGTCTTCAATCAGGTTCGAGTCCCCGGACTCGAAGCTGGAACACTTTTGAAACTTTTGCCTAGGGATATTGACATAGTAGGCCTGATTCACTCGAAAATCGAGCTCAGTTAACCGCACATTTGGGCGAAACCATACTAGCCTTCAATCAGGTTCGAGTCCCCAGACTCGAAGCTGGAACATACTGGACAGACTCGACTCAGGCCGTTGTAGGTCTTACTGATTCGTTCTGCAGTTTAACTTTTGATACCTAACGCGTTCGTCAGGATTTTTATCATGTCTGTTGACACGGAAAAATTCAAGGGAAAACACTGTTGGAGCGTCCCTCGGCCCAGCTCGATTGCTCAGTGGGTCTTACCTTTGCATTTGCGTAGGCAGCATCCGAAACATCCGCGATTGGCGTAGTCCGGGAATTTATGAAGTATGATTCTAAGATTTCGAAGTACTAAAATGCATTTTAATCGAGTCTGTAGTCGAGTGAGTTTCTTACCTTCTTTTGAGAATTTATGGGAGCGCGACAGCGCTCCCATGGGAGTAGCCCCCGAGATTGTGCTTTATTGTCTTGCAATAGAGGACAATCTCAAATCATCCTTCTATACTGCTTTTTGTCAATCGAAATATTTTGTCTTTGAAATCTATTGGAGCGCGTCAGCGCTCCCATGGGAGTAGCCCCCGAGATTATGCTTTATTTCGTTTGAAGTAGAGGATAATCTCAATAATTTTGCTCCTTTTTGATCAATCGCAAGAAATTTTTGATATGCTCCCATGGGAGTACTTTTGCCAGTCGAACATTTGTATTGACTGTAATCTTGAATCATGTGCTGCTTGTAGTCTTGAATCTTACGCCGATTTTAGTCTTGAACTCATTACTCGAACGTGGGTGCTGTCTTCTCATCTGACGTCATTCTTGACATCGTAGAAATGCGTTTGTTGTTTTGACAAGACCTTCCTATGTGAGACCAATGTTTCCGAGTTTTGATAGTAGAGGACACCGTTTTTATTTTGGATCCGACTTATCGTGGTATAATCGGGGCAGTCCTCGGGTAACACATCTGTGTTTTTGATTTGTGCCAAGTCCCGAGTTTATCGAGTGGGTTTGTGTTTCCTGTTTGACTCAGCCCCGAGCATGTCGAGTGGGGTTTGGGTTTTCTGTTTGACCCAGCCCCCGAGTATGTCGAGTGGGGTTTGGGTTTTCTGGTTGACCCAGCCCCCGAGTATGTCGAGTGGGCCGTAAGTCTTTGTGTTTACTGATTTTTGAGCTAGAATTTTGATGCTTATGTTTTTATGATCGAGCCCCCGAGTGTTTGAGTGGGGTAAAGGCATATATGAGAAATATGGAGGAACATGTATCTTTATTCGAAATATGTGTTCGATCAGCAAGCCGCCTCATTAAAACCTTCCAGTCCCCGTAAGTACCCTGGTAAGGGAAAAGTGTGCGTCTGAAACTTGCTGATTCTTTGACCTTATGCGCTATTACATATGAGGTTAAGAGATCTATGCATAGAACCGACGCAGGTGCGCCACGTTCCATGGGTTTGATGCTACTTCGCCCGTCTTTGCGTTCTTCAATCGATAGGCTCCTCCTTCGATGACTTCTGTGACGATGTAAGGTCCTTCCCATGGTGATGCAAGTTTGTGGACTTTCTTCTGTTTCTCCCGCAGCACCAAGTCTCCCACCATGAAGGACCGTGTGCGTAATCGACGACTATGGTAGTTGCGGAGGTCTTGTTGATAAACGGCCGTTCGTGCCAGAGCCGTATTGCGTGCTTCTTCCAGCAAATCGGCTGCGTCTTCGAGTGCCTTGTTCGCGTCGTTTTCTTCATATGCTTCCACCCGTGGTGCATTAAACTTGACGTCGGATGGTAACACTGCTTCCGCACCATAGACCATGAAGAACGGTGTGTACTGTGTGGAGGCGTTTGGGGTGGTCCTTAAGCTCCATAGTACTGATGGGAGTTCATCTACCCATGCACCCGTGGCCCTTTTGAGTGGTACTAAGAGTCTCTTTTTGATGCCACTGCATACGAGTCCATTGGCCTTTTCGACCTGTCCATTGGATTGTGGATGTGCCACAGAGGCGTAGTTTAGTTTGATGTTTTGTTCCTTGCAAAAGGATTTGAACTCTTCCGCCGTGAAGTTTGTACCGTTATCAGTTATGATGCTATCCATTACTCCAAATCGATACATGATCGATTGTATGATACGAACTGCCGTAGAAGCTGTTGAGCTTGTGATGGGGATAGCTTCGTTCCATTTGGTGAACTTGTCGACTGCCACTAGTAAGTGAGTATGACCTCCTTTTGATGATTTTTTCAGTGGTCCCACCATGTCAAGTCCCCATTGGGCAAAAGGCCATGCTAATGGTATAGTTTTTAGCGCCGATGCGGGTGCATGTGGCTTGGAAGCGAACTTCTGGCAACCAATACATCTTTTGACTATGTCTTCTGCGTCCCTTAGCGCTGTAGGCCAGTAAAACCCTGCTCGGAAGGCTTTGGCTACGAGTGATCGACTGCCCGCGTGGTGCCCGCAGGTACCGGCATGAATGTCCTGAAGGAGATCCTTGCCATCTTCGAGTGCAATGCATCTTTGGAACATACCTGAGGTCCTGCGTTTGTACAACTCACCGTTTATGATGGTGTATGCTTTTGCTCTTCGAGTGACGCGTCTGGCCTCGTTTGTATCTTCTGGTAGTTCATTGCGAAGTATGTATGCGAGGAGAGGTTGAGTCCATATTGGCTCAATGAGAAGTACCTCAATCGGAGGATCCTCTGTGCTTGGCGCTTTGCTCTTGTCTGTAGCTGCTGTCGTGGTCGATGGCCGTTTGTCGATTGACCTACGCTCTATTCGTTCAAAGAAAACACCCGGGGGACTGGTGCTTTTGTGGAAGCAATGTTGGCTAATTTGTCAGCCTCTTCATTGCTTTCTCTCCCTACGTGTCGTAGTTCGCAGCCATCAAAGCTGCCCTCCATTATGTTGTACAAATCCCGATAAGCGATCATGTTGTCTGTGATTGCATCACAGGCCTTCATTGTTTGCTGCACAACTAAGTTAGAGTCGCCATAAATCATTATTCGAGTGCATCCCATGGCTTTTGCCATGCGCATGCCATGGATTAGACCTTTGTATTCGGCCTCGTTATTTGATGGGAACTCGAAACCCATTTGCAAGATATAGCGCAGTTTGTCGCCTTTTGGTGATATGAGTATGACGCCCGCTCCTGCTCCTTCATTCTTTTTGGATCCATCGAAATACATGGTCCAGGAATTTGATACGTCAGGTACCCTTGGCAATTGAGCTTCTACCCACTCGGTGTGAAAATCGGGTAGGACTTGTGATTTGATGGCTTTCGGGTGTTCGTACTTGATTCCTAGTGGTCCCAGCTCGATGAGCCATTTTGCTACTCGCCCCGTTGCGTTGGGGTTTGTGAGGACGTCTCCAATCGCTGATTTATTGACCACCGTTATCGGGTGTTCTGTGAAGTAGTGCGCCAGCTTTCTTGATGTCATAAATACGGCGTACGCCAATTTCTGATATTGCGGGTACCGCTGTTTGGACGGGGAAAGAACTTCACTTACGTAATATACTGGCCTCTGTATGCTTTGACTATATCCTTCTTCCATGTGGTCAACCACCAGCACGGTGCTGACCACTCGATTGGTGGCTGAGATGTATAGGTAGAGTGACTCGTCGTCTGGATCATGATTCGATCTCCCAGGCTCCCAGCCTATCTTCGGTCAGCAATTTCGACTGGAGAGATATTCTTCCCAAAATATCTCACTGGCCGATTCAGTAAAAGTGTAAAACTAGTGGAGTGGCCACTGCTAGACATAACCCAGTGGCGGTGATCTTATCAGACTATGAGAGGCAGATAGACGTATTTGGCCTTTCCATTCGCGAGGCGTCAGCAGCACCAGATGATAATATCTTGCTGGCCCGCGACGGATACTATTACTAGCTTTGCTCCGTTCAGGTTCGGCGGCCAAAAGATAAGTCTTTGACGTCGTCGTCGTTCCAGTTTTCAAAGGGGCCAGGTTCACATCAAACGTTTATTTCGTCCCTCCACCTCCAGTTTCATCTTCAATCTCAGTGACCACTGCTCCGGTGGTCGACCGGTCGTCCCTTCTCAAACACACCGGGGCTCCGGGCCTATTTAGCTTGCCATCTGTAGTCGCAGAGCCCAAATTAGAGATCCGGCGCTACTAACAGTATAGCCTGTACTGTTTGTCGTGGGCTCCTAGCATATATCGGAATTTGGAAAATGGGCGTGAGCACCCGAGCGCACGAGCCCAAGCACGGGCGGCACCACCAAGGACAAGAAGAGCGCGAGGCCGACGCCGACGACGCCGTGGAATCGCCTGCGCTGGCCGCTCTGTACCTGTACGGCGACGTGCTCGAGTCGGTGGTGGACCGCGTGCCGGTGGCCGACCTCGCCGCTACGGCGAAGGTCTCGCGAGAGTGGCTCCGCGCGGTGCGATCCGCGCTGCGCCGCCGCCCGCGGCGGCTTCCCTGGCTCGTCGTCCACCTCCACGGCCGCCGTCGTCGGACCGCGGCGTACGACCCCCACTCCGGCGCGTGGCTGACGGTGCAGGCCCCGCGCCACGCCATGCCGTCGCACGTACGCCTCGTGCGCTGCGCGCGCGGGGACCGCGTCTGCGCGCTTTCCCTCTCTGGCCTCGACGTCGCAGGGGACCCTCTTGGAACGTCTGCGTGCGTCGCCATGAAGGCTCCCAACGTGTGGCGCGTCGACCCGGTGCTTGCCGCGGTGGGTGACCGTGTGGTCGCCCTGGGCGGCGCGTGCCAGCTCGCGCTGGCTGAGGGAGAGTATGCTGCCGCGGTGGAAGTCCACGAGAGCGGCAGCTGGATCGCCTGCGATCCGATGCCGGCGGCTCTCCGGGAGTCCGCGGCTGCCACGTGGCTCTCGGCGGCCGCGACGGATCAGAGAGTCTACGTCGCCTTAGACCAGACGCTGGAGTTTCCACGTGGGCCGTCGCGCCTGGACGTGCCGGCGTCGAGCGGCTGGTCCTGTTCGGGGCAAAGCGCGAAGGCGAGGGAGCGGAGAGCAGTCTCGTCATCCAAGCATGGGAGGTGGACGGCGACGCTCTGGATCTGTCCCCCGGTTCGGCACAAGACACAATGCCGAGCGAGATGTCGGGGAGGCTTTTCCCCCATGACGAGGACGACGAGGAGACGTCCCCATCGATCGGGGTGTGCGGCAACGCCACAGGAGGGTACGTGTACAATGCGGCGGTGCCGGGCAACGGCGCCGTGCTCTACGAGCTGTGGGAGGGGAAGAATGGGAGTGCCGTGGAGCGGTGGGAGTGGGTGCCCTGCGCGCCGGCGGTGAGTGCCGAGCCGCTAGGCCACGCCATCCTTGCGTGCTCGCCGGTGGGGTTGGACGAGCTGTCACGACGGGCATGCAAGGACGCGCACTGAATCGATCAACCACCGCGGTTGAAAAATCAAAGTGTTGCTTTACTCAAAGTTTGCACATATTTAGTATGTTTTCACCCCACGTTTCGCCTCGCATTCCAGCTCTCGCTGTCCGACCTTTCTACAGTTCAGAACAGTCCGTTCTACTATTTGTAACTGCTACTGTCCTCCTTAAAAAAAAATCGACACTCGTTGCATTGTGCACCCCAAGATCACCCCCAAAAGATTATTGGCGTGCCGAAACGGCCACAGTGTCACCCAAGTGTCCGACCCGATCCAATTTATGTACGGCACCCCCGGGACTTAAAACTTGAGGTCAGCATCGGAGGGTGTCGGACCACGCCTGGACATGTCCGCATGCAGCCACAGACAGACAAGCTCTTGTCGTCTGCACACCGGTCACGTCGCGTGGAGCAGCCTTCCCAAGCGTCTTGTCAAGCCAGCGTGGCGGAGACGTGTCGCCGGCATTAAACTAGCACGTTACCCAACAACCCGCCCGTCGGTTCCCGTGCGCCACCGTCTCACGCCGCTTCCCGTCTTACTTTCCCACCCAGTCTGGTGGCTCTAAGAAGCTCCGCGTGCCGCCGCTTCTCGCCGTGCTCTCACATCTCACTGTCGTAGACAACACAACCCAAGTCGTGCCGTCGACAACATGCCACGCCGCCTAGGTACCTTCGGGGCCACCATAACTTAGGACATGTGTCGTTGTTTCCCGACAGAGGACCCAATTCCTCGCGGTTTGACGACGAGCACAACGAGGAGGGCGAGAAGAGTGAGGACGACGTGGAGGAGGGTGAGGAGGAGGAGCCGGAGCCACAACATCAGCCGCAGCCGGAAGCGCCGCTGTGGCCGGGGCAGGTTTCCCGATGAAATCCATCCTCACCGTGCGCGACGAGGAGGCGTACCACCAGGTGAGGGCGGCCCTCCTAGACGCGAACCCGGTGGTAGAGGCTAGCTTCCACCATGGAGAGGTCGCTCGAGACCACGGTGATGGAGGAGCATGCCTGCTCCTCGGTTGCCGTGTCAAAGGCTTCCCCTAGACATACCTGGCTTGCCTTTGTCTGCTGAGAAGCTCACATTAGCCGCTTTCTTCCTGCTCATCGCGAAGGTCGACAAGTAATTGTCTGGGTGGCGAGCCATCCTTCTCTCCACGGCCAGGAGGGTGACGCTGATCAACTTTGTGTTGAATGCCCTCGCCAATGACACCATGGGGGCTATTATGCTCACTCCTGCGCTGGTGCACATCTTGGATGGCCTCCGGCGGGATTTCCTCTGGAACTTACTTGATCAGCCCTCGGGTGCCAAGTGCCTGTTTTCCCGGCGGCAGTTATGTCGGCCTCATCGCGAGAGTGGGCTAGGCATTCGGTGCCTTCTCATGCACAATCGGTGCCTGCAAATCAAACTCCTTCATCACATCCACTCCGACTGCGCTGCTCCATGGTCCAAGTGGGTGTGGGGACTGACGGATGGCCCGGTTGTGCACGAGAAACACTCCATAGTCGCTGGCTGGCACTTGAGCCACCTCGTGGAGCTGATGCCGCTCTAAGAGCATCTCCAGTCATGGTCCCCAAATTCACCCCCAAACTGTCCGGGCATGTGTCCGCGGACCGCCCTAAAAAATGACCTCCTACAACCATGATCCCCAAATATCACTCCATATTGTGGGGACCTTGCATGTGATTAGTGAGAGAATAATTAAAGAAGGACAAAAGAAAGAAAAAGTAGGTGCAAAAATGGTCCAGAGTGGGCATGCGGACACGCCCGGACGCGCCCGGACGCCCCCAAACTCACCCCATATGTGGGGTGAGTTTGGGGTGTGCCAGACGCACGAACACGAAAAAGTCACGACCGGACATGCCCGGACAGAAATAAACCGGTTTGGGGGCTGTTTGAGGGTTGTGGTTGGAGATGCTCTAACACGCCATATCTTTTGTCCATGTTGGAAATGGACGCCACGCCGCCTTCTTGATGGATGCCTGGCTTGGTCAACGAATCTACCAAAGAAGAAAACTTATGGTCGAGTAATCCATAAATCTCGCAATGAAGAACATCATAGACAACCCAAGCCTTTGGAGGCAGCTCCGTCATGACCGCCGCACAACACAGAGATTTGAAACGAGTATCAAACCGACGATGTGGAATCTCTAGGACCAACAAATCTAATATCAATTGTTAGTATAGCTACGAACTACGTTCTAAACCGGCGATGATCAGAGCAGTGGAAATATTCATGGCGGTGGCCGTCCACCCCCTCCTCCCTCGGGAACCTCGTCGTGTCCAGTTCATTGGTAGGTTTGTGATATCCAAATCCTAGCCACCTTCGTCGCTACAGACCAATGAGGGTTAGCGTTCAGTCTAGACCAAAAATTCGGTCTTAAGTTTTCAATCTTTTCGAAATCGGGTCAGCCAAATCTCCAGACCAAATACTACTGACAATTCAAGGATAGAAAATTTTTGTTACTCCGAATTTCGGTCGTGGCCGCATTTTGCACAGAGCTCAGTTGATAGGTCCAAAACATGATGAAATTAACGCGAAAGTTTGTCGATGGTGCACTGATACACCCCTCATGCCTCACCGGATGTCCAACTCGTCATGAGTAGTGACCTAGCGTGCGTTGCCGTGAGCTTCCCCTAAGGCCTAAGCCCGAGTCCAACAACACTACATCTGCAGTAGGTCGCGGCCCAACGGGCAAAAATGGCGGCGTGGTGGCGCAATGGGAGGAGAGACGTAGTGGCGAAAGGTGAGTAGAGGCGTGGTGGCGGAAGGTGGCGAGCGGTTAGGGCGCCGCCGCATCGGGGGAGCGGCGGGCGGGGGAAGGGGATGAGAACATGAACCATCGAGGTATTGATGGTCTCTGGATTAGGTTTTTTTTTTTACTTTTTATATGCTGACTCGGTGCACCATTCGCTGGGACTTGGAGATTGATGAGCCGCTCGTTGCCGGGCCTTGGTGCACAGATCACTGATCATATACTTTCTCTGATCTTACAAAAGTGACGGGAGTTGTATGTAGAAGTTGTACGTGATCAGTACATTTCCAGCGACACTTATACCCGATCAGAGGGTGTATATTGGTTAATTTAGTCTGTTACCTCATAATGGTGACAACATAAATTTTGATCTACAAATTTAAATACCCAAATTTTTACCCGGTGTTTCGGTCCGTTGTTTTCGGTTTTGGTCTCGGTTTTTGGTTTCTGTTTGCGGTCATCGGTTTTTCTACCCACCCTAGTGTTATCGCCGTCGCCGCCACTCACACGGTAATGCACCCAGACTGTATCAACTAAGTGGGCCGGCAGTCTTCGAGTGTGCTGCGGCCTCCTGTTGGCCCATCATCCTCTTAGCCTTGGCCCCCTTCATTGACAACAGGTTGTTGTTGGAAAGGACTGTTGACAGGAGACAAACCCAAAAGTCTAGATATACGGTGGAATGTTACCATTTTTT
Source organism: Poa pratensis (assembly GCA_947311845.1). Taxonomy (NCBI): domain Eukaryota; kingdom Viridiplantae; phylum Streptophyta; class Magnoliopsida; order Poales; family Poaceae; genus Poa; species Poa pratensis. Next base: position 41,487,386 of record CAMZMU010000042.1, read on the forward strand.
TCTCTTTCTGTGATCAGATTGTTACGTTACTTATTTGTTTAGATGGACGATGTTATTGTTTACTGTAGCCGACGTAATGGTCTTTGTAATCATCAGCTGATGTTTTTGCGTCACCGTGGCGTAGATGTCCACCAGCCGCAGTGTCATATCTAAAAGAAAGAGCCTATGCAATTGGGAAGGGTGACGTCACCCTATTGTACATGTCCTAAGCCCAGTTCGACGCAGTATCAAGTAGGATCTTCCAAATTTTCGGGCCACTTACGCCTCATTAATATATTGAGATTCTCGTTTCCAAAAATATAAACCAAATATATCGAGAATTATTTCCTACCACTAATACCATAATATAAATGGCGGTTTAAATGCGCTTTGTTTGGCAGCTGTACAGGGACGCCCAGGCCGACCATGCCAGAGCAACTTGCCATTTTATATAGAGAAGATATACTAGCAGACAGCTATCACCTCTGGCAAGTTGCGAGCAAGAATTGGTAAGTTAATGCCAATTGGGAGGCTGCTCGCTGCCCGGGATCGCTTGCCACGCCGAAACCCTAGCGACCAATGCAAAACCAGATGACCGGCCAGCCGCCAGGACCTCTATATAAGGCCGGACAAGCTCACAGCTACCTCCACAACATCTTTGCTCTAGTTACCTAGGAGTAGCACTCGTGTGTTGATCTTGTTGCTGTGTTGTTTATCCTAGATTCGTGATCTTATTGCTGTGTTCTTGTGTGAGCAGCAGCGTTGGTGCTTCCCTTCCGGGTTTCTTCTTTGAGTTAGCTTTGTTTTTATCCATTGAGCTTTTTCCCCTATGTGAATATGTGATGTTTAGACTTGGCTTTCTTCTCGTTGGTATATACTCCGTATATGCTGGTGCAAAAACTTCCAATCCGGCTGTGACAAATCCCTCTTGGACAGCCCGGCCACCTTTTGCACAGAAGGAAGTGCTCGCTTCACTCAACTACGGAGGCTTGGAGTTCATCAGATTCCAATCCTCTGGTGAAGCAAGCACACATCACCTAATTTGAATCCCTTATTTTTCTTTGCACTGCACAGATGGTTTGTGATCTCCATAGTTGAAAAAGTTCCTTTTTCTTTTCTTTTGCTTTACTCCCTGTCGACGTCGCCCTTTTCTCCAAGGGGTAGGTTTCCATTTGGGAACAAACAAACCAGATCTGCAGTTATCAAGAGATGTGGATGTAGAAATGATGTACAGTACTGCTTCTTGTTTACAGTGGTAGGAAAATGACATAGAATACATATATCCTTAAACATGTCGCTCCAACAAGAACCGAATCCCTAAATGGCTCATGTTTGTATAAACAAAAAATGAAGTAGCCTCACTGATAATAACAAGCCACCTCAAGTGGCACTGAATTTTTCATGACATCTGGAATCTGGCTCCACATGGTCATACTAACACCAGTTGGATACTATGCAAGGACAGGGGGTACTAAGTTCATTGAGATGAACACGAAGACTTCTGTAACAGAAGAAAATTAGTCACAAGCTTTCAGGGAGAACTCTGATTTACTTGCACTGCTGAATTGTTCCAAGTCGTATCAGAGTAACATGTCACCACTCTTCCAAAGTTGCAGTTTAGGTTACATATAACTTCATCAGAATCTTATCTACTAGTCATGGCAAACATATGTATATCGAACTCATGTTTATCCGCTGAATTGTTCCAAGTCGTATAAGAGAACATGTGGTTTAAACCTGCTTGTTTATCTTCACCGAACATTACAAACATATGAAGTGATCTTGTAGGACTCACCAAAAAAACCACTAGAAGTATCTTATACTAGTTTAAGAGAAGTAAACTATGAAAAAAAAGGTGGTTCATGATGCACCTAATATAGTTCTCGAAAAAAAAATGCACCTAAAATTCGAGGTTGCATAGCTGAATTAAGTAGCTTACATGACCAATAGGTCCTCCAAGGCTCCAACGACAGAAAAAGTAAGGGAAAACAGTCGGAAAAGAAGGATCGAGGCTCCTTTTGGTACTACCTCCGTGCCAAAATATAAAATGTTTTGGTAGGCCATTTTAGGCTACGAAAACGTCTTATATTTGGAACAGAGGTAATAGCTAGTAATCTCAGGATAAATACTCCAATAGGGTAGGTTCAATTATAATGACGCGAAGAAAGTCCACTTATCATTCCTAAACTTTTCGCGAAGTTCGCTTTTTGTTCTAAAACTTATGTTTGGTCTGAAATTAACCCTTAAATTCTGGAAAACTCCATAACACATCTAACTCGAGAAATATGCGCCTGGGCAACATTAGCAAAATAAAAATAAACAAGCAGAACTGAAACATGATCTTGATCGGCTATTCCACCGTAGCAACCTCCCCATCTCGACTCTAAATCCCCAAACCTTCAGAGCACCTGCAACGCCCCCACTCTGATGTCGTCGTCCCGCTATTCCACATCGCCCTGCTCTTGCACGGTCCTCGAGCTTGTCCGACCCATCCACAACCCAACTCACCCGTGTCCCCAGCCCGTTCGTACCTACGGACCTCCATACTCGTGCATACTAGTGTCAAGCTCAACGTTGTTGTTGCACTCATCGTCGGCATCCCTTCATCAGCACGCTCGTCGAAGGGATCACATGGTCAATCCATGCCGACATGCTCGTTCCTTCAAGCTGGGCAGCACAACTAGTCCGTTAGCTTTAAGAGGGTGAAGCGATTCGGCAGTACACATCACCGTTTTCCTTGGGTCAGATGGAGTGTGAACTTTTTCAAGAGTTCAAGGTTCGTTTTGGACCAAACAAAACTTTTAGAATGAAAAGTAAACTTCCTGGAGAGTTCAGGGATGAAAAGTGGACTTTTTTGAATGACGCACTGGACTACCGTTTTGTTGCAAACAAGCATATTATTTCTGTTCTTTACAATGTAAATAAACACTGTAGCCTGTAGGACGGGTGGAGCCTTAAGGTAAAAACAATCTACCTTCAGTCAAAATTAGTCGAGCTTGTGAAGCCAAGTATTTGATCGACAGGAGCATATAGAAATGGTATGCATCGACATCCTACAGCGACAGGGTCGCCTCTCTTATTTTCAGTTACTCTCAGTTCCAGACCTACGAATTGGACAATTTCTCTGCAGTACCTCAGCTGAAGAAGTTTAATCCCTAAACCAAAGGTGTTGTAACCTCTGCAGACATGTCAAGTTGCAATTTACAGTGGGGAGGCTAATAGTTTGAACTAGTGTAAGCACTGTTTCAGCTGCTACAAGTCAAGGATCTGGAATGTCTGAAGATGGAAGAAACCTCATCAGGAAGCTCGAGAGTGACCATACACAGATAACACCAAGAATCTGAAGGACAGTCAGTAGTGCCCCTAAGGAGTTCATAATAGCCAAAGTTTGGTTTGTTGCCTCAGTTGCTCTAACAGAAAAGGTGAGTGCTGTCACTAGCTGAGCTGCCCTGTTCAGTTGGTGAAGCATGTATACCTGGAAGATGGGAAAAGTAAAGGTAAATGGGACATGCTAAGAACTACTGAAATACTTCACTCGAAGAATAACGTTAATTAAATGTAAATGTGTGTCATTCCAGAAAAAAAATGATGTAATGATTTGTTGAAATGAAGATGAGCTGAGTAGAGTAGATGGCACCAGATTTGAAAAAGGGCAGCCCCGGTACAGTAGCTCCCGCTTGCGCAGGGTCCGGGGAAGGGTCCGACCACTTTGGGTCTTTAGTACGCAGCCTTTCCCTGCATTTCTGCAAGAGGCTGTTTCCAGGACTTGAACCCGTGACCTCATGGTCACAAGGCAGCAGCTTTTACCGCTGCGCCAAGGCTCCCCTTCAAGATTTGAAGATGAAATGAAAATAGCATGGTTCACAGAAACAAGATTACAAACCAGCTGGCTTTCTTCTACATATGTATACTGCAGAACGTATCAGGTACTCCCAAGCGTAAGGTACTGCTGGTACTCCCAAATTGGAAAATGACATCATGAAAGTTGGGAACAATTCTACGAAAATATGACGACGTAGATAGAATGTGTCAATCATGTCACAAAAAAACGAGTCCAAGTTCCAAACATAACCCTTGAAATAAAAAAGACAAATATAGCTATGAACAGTAGTTACTTCAAATTGGCCCATTAACGTAGCAACGCTGAATACGTCTTTTTGTTTCCCAAGCTACATATCAACTTTGGAGCTGAAACATTGCGACATAATAGATAAAAGTATTATTAGTGTTACGAATCTATTTCACATTTTTTAGCAACTTTTAAAAATAACAAATAATACGGGTTCATCGGGAGTACTTGAACGACTGGGAGTACACCATACATTCTTGTCTATAAACAGTTCTTTTTTTCATTTCACAACAGCAGTAGTCGTTGGAAGAAAGGTAGGCAATTCTAGTGTATGGTGTGAACTGTAGGCAATCCAGAAATAACAGATAGTTAAGCATCACTAGGCTCCTGGGATGTCCACTGATGTATTTTTGTTTTACTCGCTTTACCTCCTCGAAGGCTTAAACAGCACTTCTGTAACACCCCCTTCTATTCAATAAAATGAAACGCAAAGGCATTTTGCGTTTTCCCGAAGAAAAAGCATCACTAGGCTAAGCTTTACTTACTAATGAAATGAAATAAACATAGTCAGCTGAGGGAACAGGTTGTTAGTCTAGAATCGGTATTGAATACTGACCACTATAACGAGGACTGGACACTCTATTCTGAATAATGTGTTTGTCACTTGTGCCTAAAACCCAACAAGAACAGAATTCATACATGAACTAAGCAATTAAGTAATTTATTGGGTGCACATCCTATTGTTTCCCATAAATATTAGGACTTCTTCTCTTTTTTTTCTTCCTTTTTTTTTGGCCTAAATGGTACAAAGTTATTACTATTCTCAAGGATGGATGATAGAGCAGGGAGTATTATATGGTTGGATGAGCAAACCTGTGAGTAACAATGTAGCTGATAACTTCAAGGTTTGAGAATATTATCTGCTAGCCTCTTTTATTTGGACCTTCAATGCTCCTAAACTCAGTTACTACTCTTCGTTATTCGCACACTATGCACAAGGCAGCCAGCCCTTACATCCAAGCAAATAAGGACACCCAACAAAATATGGATCTTATTGTAAGTAAAGTAGGGATTACTTGTTATTTGTAAGGGGATTGTGATTTATTTGATTTGGGTAGCTTAAATATTGCCTGCAGGAGGCCCACATAAATGGAAGGGGCTATATGATGTCCATTGTAATAACCAAGCAAGCAGTAGAATAATCTCCCAGCTTCGCTAGAATAGTTAGGCAAGTTATCCCATAACATGTGGCATTGGAGCTTTAATTTTCATTTTCACAACGAGCAAGCTTCGCAACATCTCCCCAACGTGGGGCTGCAAAGGTTGCAACCATCATCTACAAAAAAGGGTTGCGGCCATAGCCTGTCGAGGATCGTGTCAAGGATGAGGTGCCTGTCGAGGATCCGTGATGAGAACAAGGCATCAGGCCCTACCATTTAACAGAATATGGATATCAACCACAAATGTTAGGAAAGTAGGGGCTAATTGTACTTTGTTAAGGACTAGAGTTAGTTCCTTGTTGTACATTTGTACTAGTATCAGAGAGTGTCCCACGACCTATATAAAGGGAGCTACCAGTTCGAACCAGGCAGTGAATCAGTTGGTTTACTATCTCCTACCATAGCCAGTCTAGGTATCTCATAATGTATATACACTTCTTGACTTCTTCAAACGTCCCCACGTTACCCAAGACTGATAAATAAAAATTCAAAACCTCAGGTCACACTAATGAGTAATTACTACCATCTTAAGAGATTGCATAAGCGATTTGTACATTTCCACCGAATCAGAGGGCGCAGGTATCTCACTACATATTTGTGGAAATTAAAAGTACCACTTAAGATTAAGATCTTTTATGGTTCCTTCATGGGAAGGTGTTACTCACTAAAGATGACCTGGTTAAAAGGCGTTGGTCAGGTTGTACTAAATGTGTGTTTTGCCATGAAAAAGAGTCTGTTCATCATCTATTCATATCATGTTCTTTTGCTCGCAATATTTGGAGACTCATTCATTTTACTTTTAATATCTCGCCACCTACCAGCATTGCGAATATGTTTGGTTCGTGGCTTAATGGAATTGACTCTAAAACCAAAGCAAGGATACGTATAGGCGTGTCTGCTTTGCTTTGGTCAATATGGAAGAAATGATATTGTGTTTAACAAATCAAATATTGCTCATTACTTGCAGGTTATCAACAAGGCAATCTACTGGATTCACACATGGTCCTTACTTCTACCTGTGGATGGATCAGAGGGCGCTTATGGATACCGGATGTACCCGCATGCTGGTGGTCGTGCCGTCTATCTTGTGCCCGGAGGATCGTTAAATCCTAGAAGGCTAAATGTGTAGATTTGCGATCTTCATTTGGCTCTTTTTTGTATCCACGTTGTGTGACCCATAAACTGTAATAGGCTGAATGTTTACTCTTCAAACGTTTGATTAATATAAAAATAAGGCTGTGTGCATCACTTTGATGCAGAGGCCGGGGATCCCCCATTTAGAAAAAAAAATTTCCACCGAATCACACTTGACTATAACCAGAAAGGGCAACTTCAGGATCTAAGCAATAACAGGATAAGTTAAGAACCACATTACCTTAAAGATAATAGGGATAACTGGCCAAGAAGGTGATTTCCGATGCCGAGCATACTGCTCAAATGCGAACTGTACAACAAGACCTACCAAATAAGGTGCAAGAGTAGCTGAAGCTGCTGGTCCAGTCCAGGGCCAAACCATCCCCATTGTTAGAAGCGGTATTATCAGGCTCAAAACCATTGTTGTTACTGAAGAAATCCGAAAAAATCTAGCTGTTGACCAGATGTAGCTCTTAGGTGCTACTTGCTGCAAAGGCCTCCAGACTTTATCAATTAACAGGACAAAGATCCCAACTCCTCCGTAGAAAAGAGCCTCAGTGAAGAATAGTATAAGGAAATCTGCAGACAACAATAAAAATCTATCATGTGTAATGCAGCTATGACTTCATACATTTATTTATTGTGAATGTTGCCTAGACTTCATCTAGATGGGGAATAGTATATGTATTCTCCTTGGGGTAGAGGAGTGAATATCACATGAATGAATGATGTATACCAGTGTTCATTTAAGCGAAATAAAATGTTATGAGGTGTATGGGAATGATCAGATCAGATGTACATTTTTCAAGTAACAACAACTATATGCCTTCAGTGGAATAAATGCCAGCAACAGGCACATATATATGATACATTTAAGTGGTAATCAACAAAGTTGACTTTCCTAAATTATTAAAAGGTGGGACTGGGAGGTGGTTCTGCAAAAAATTACTACGATATAAAAGATACTATCAGCATTGCTGAAACAAAATCCAAGAACGCATTCTTGAATTACAAGAGAAAGGATACCTGTCAACAGGGAATCCTCAAACACGGCTGAGAGTACTTTGCGCAGGTACAGAGACGGGAGAACCAAGAAAGCCACAAGGATAGTTGGACCAACAAACCATACTAATCTAGATGCTTCCTTGCCAGGATGAGGCACACTCTCGACAGTTATCGCTTGAGAGCTGCCGCCATGAAATGAAATGAATCCCGACTTACCAACACCCCTCTCATTAGAATAGGAGGAGCCAGACGCAGAGGAATCTGCGGTACTACTACTCTCGGTATCTTCTATCACCGTCGTGACCGAGGAAGGTGAAGCAATTGCCTCCTGTTTGTCTGTAGCAGCGAAGGAAATAAGTCGTTTGATATGAAACCGTCCATCATGGTTGCTGGAGCTTGTAAGAACTTGTCCTGTTAACATGGTAAGTCAGCGTAAAGGGCTTTGCAAATTCGATAAAGGGCTTTTGAGAAAGAATATGGACCAAGGATTTTATTTTTACCTTTTGGAGTATCCAAGTAGTGCATCCTACTTCCATTTACCCTCTGAACAGCAAATGACCTTGCAAGCTGAGAGATAAACCTTGTCATTACGTTTTCAAGTTCATAGCATCCAGAATCACACACACAAGTATATGGAGCATAAAGTAGGTACACAAAGTAATTGTTTCGTACTGAACAACTTTAGGTTTTGTATCTGAAAAAACATTTCTACCATTAATGAGTTTGTCAAAGCTAATTGGGACGTTGACATCACAATCGAATAGAGGGAATAAAATCTTCTCTTTCGAAGTATGCAAATGGGGACTTCCACCAGCAGCTAATTATAACCCTACCTAATCAACGACAAAGCAAACAACCTCCCCTCAAGAGTTGACAAACACAGGAAAATTCGTAGGCGTTTGAGGAAGAGGAGGAGGGGATTGCCTTGGGATAGGAGGAAGCTACGGAGCTGACGCGGCAGCGAGGAGAGGCGGAGAAGGCCGGCGCGGAAGGGGAGGCGGCCCTGGGGCGGAGCCGGAGGACGGCCGGGCTTGCCACGGCGGCCATGGGTTTCTGCCTTCCGTTACGCTATCTGGCAGCGGGGTGGGGGTGGACGGACGGCGCGGCCGCTTGGCCCGGCACGCTTGGTGTGGCGGTGACCAGACCCGACTACCGGACGAGGAGAACACTGACGAGCGTTGGGACCCAGCTGTCATAGTCTGGTCGAACAGAGTCATAGTTTTTTTTTAGGGATTTTTCTTTTCTTTTTATTTTTTCTGAGAATTTTTCTTTTATTTTTTTAGTTTTTCCTTTTTTAGTTGAGGCATCGTCTCTACGGCTGGACTACAATTTATGGAAGGCAGGCCAGAATCCGAGACCTTATTCGTTGTGTCGGCCCGCCCTAGATGCACAGTAGCAATTGGGCCTGTCCATATGCTTCAGCCCATCATTCTACGTGTAGCAATTGGGACATTGCAAATATGGACTAGATACAAAAAATTCTCAAAAAAAAAGATACGAAAAGGAATGAAATGGACACGTCTACATACATACAAGCAAATAACTACAAGCCAGGAATCATTTTCGACGGCCAGAGTCGTCCACGAGCAGCTGCAGGACCATTGCCGCCGCCATCCAGCAGGGAGCGGTAGGGAGCGCATTCGAGCTATGGGCGCCGGTGCGAGCACCGTCTGTGCCGCGCACTGCGGAGTGAGGAGTGAGAAGGAAGCGACGACAGTGCAAAGACAATTGAGGGGTCGCTAGGGTGGCCGCCCGTGGGTTGGCTAGGCCTAACGGTGGCACGGCGCAACATGTCGGGGAGGAAGCATGGTGGATTGAGGCTCGGTTGGGCCAAGTTTTTCTCTCCGTTTTTCTTCTGAAATGACCTCAGGGCAATTCAGGTACTTGACTAAAAACCTGACAAGTTTTTCCTATGAATTAAGGTGAGCTGACATATGTGTCATTTTTGGAACGGGACCACTTGTTTGATCACATTTTGGAACGACGCAAATTCAATGGCATTCTCAAATTAGACAACCGTTTGATGGCATTTAAAGAATCTTCTCTTCATCGTGAGATCAGGTTGAAGTCATATCTCATCTCTGACCATGCGATTGTTTATTAGAGTGCACCAAAGTTAAGATTTAGCATTTCCTTCAACAGCAAAGAAAATAAGATCTGTTTCAGATTCTGATGTTGTGTTATGTTGTAATGAACATGAATGGTGACTGACTGCCGTACGTAAGAGCAGAAGCTGGTTCTGATAGTTTTCCATCAGCGATAAAAGCAATATGGACGAATCTTGGAGATAATTTTGGCATCTCAATCAATAGTATATCACGTCTCACAAAACAAATTTTTATTTCTCAGCCATAAAACATCAAGATAGTATTTCACGTCTCCCAAAACAACATTGTATCTTTCAAACATACATACATAAACAACAAGGTATTAAGGCAAGCGAGCAAACCAAATGTAAAGCATAGAATTAGCTCATGTGGAAAAACCAACGTACGTACTACTGTACAAACCCGGCCCTGCGACGACCTATGGGGATTCTTCTTACACCCCAGCCGGCGACCCCTCGACGGGGACGGTGTGCCTTGACTGGCTGCCGGAACTCCGCCCGGCCTCGCGGTGGCTGTTCTCCCCGAAACGCGCTGCTGAGGCGTTGTACCCTTTCTCCCTCTCCTGCTCGGTCCACTCCCCGTTGTAGTAATCCTCCGCCGTTACCCCCGGCCGCGGCCCCATGAACATGCCGCCCCACATCGGGAAGTAGATGAACGCGAGGGGCAGCGTGCACGCGATGATCATGATCCCCATGTACATGATCCCCGTCTCCGTCTTGTAGTGGGCGCCGCGGAAGAATATGACCTGCGTCAGCACGGCGCCCACGTTGCCGCCGCCGCCGGTCATGCCGGAGATGAGCCCCAGGGACCTCCGCGACACGAACGGCACGATGCCGAAGGAGAGCCCGCAAGCCGCCTGACAGAAGAAGGAGAATAGTATCATGACGAGCACCGACGCGCCGTAGGAGTAGTCGACGACGCCGAGCACCACGCACAGGACTCCGCCGATGGTCTGCACGATCCACAGCCCCCATAGCCTGCCGCGCATGCCGAACCGGTCGGAAAGCCAGTCGGACATGAGCCCTCCACCGGGACGGGTGAAGAAGTTGGCCATCCCGAAGCTGGCGGCGATAAGCCCGGCGGTATGGAGGTTGACGTCGAAGCGGTCGTAGAAGTACTGCGCGATGATGTTGTCGACGGCGAGCTCGACGCCGAAGCAGTAGCCGTAGTGAGCGCCAGGATCCATGCGCGGTAGTTGGTGACCGCGTGGCGCAGCACGTTGGCGAAGCTGTCCTTGTGCATCTCCCCGACTTGTGCAGATTTTTGTAGTTGCCGTCGGGCATGTCCTGCCCGAACGCCAGCACAGCGATGGCCGAGAATGTCTGCATCACGCCCGGGATGAAGAAGGAGATGCGCCACGCAACGAACGGCGTGCTCCCGATCTTGAGGACGGCCTCATACACCAGCGGCATGAGTAGCTGCACGGCGCCCCCGCCGAGGTTTCCCCAGCCGCCGGCGACGCCGTTAGCCAGCCCCACCTTGGGCGGCGAGAACATAGAGCTCATCCAGAACTGCGTGGACACGAAGGAGGCGAGCGAGAAGCCCGTGAAAAAGCGCACGAGAAGGAACGATGTCGGCCCGGTGATGATGGCGGAGCAGTACACCGCCGGGGTGGTGAGCAGTATGATCGCCGCGGACGACAGGCGGGGACCGACCAGGTCGCAGGCCGTGCCCATTGCGAGACGCGCGAACACGGCGCCTGACACGGACGCGATCCCGGCGTTGCCGATGTCCTTGGCCGTGAGGCCGAGCGTGTCCCGGATGAGCGGCAGCAGCGGTGGCGCCGCGAAGGTGGAGACGAAGCAGCAGAAGAAGGAGAACCACGAGAGGTGGAAAGCGCTCATGTGAGGCCTCACGAAGGAGAAAAGCCAGAACTCCGTGGCCTGGTTGTCGGAGTCCACCGGGATCCTGAACTTGCCCTTGGGCGCCGCCTGCACCTCCATCGCCGCCGGCTTTGGCTGTCGCTCCATCTCACTAGCTGCCTTGCTGCTACAGCTGTGTTGGGACTCGGTGTGTAATGCTGTACGTGCCGGTGCTGCTGGTACAGCCTCAGCGGCGGGCCGTGTTTATATAGCCCAGCCGGGAGCGGCGTTCGACCTGCTCCGGGCGCGGCGTGTCGTCCGAAACGATTGGGAACGGTGAGAGGGTAGACGAATAAAGATTTGGCTGCTGATCTTACGGTGTCAGTGGAAGGCCGGCAGGGCTGTGGCGTCGCGGTTCTACGAGGCCGATGCGGGGTTTTGTTGGCCAACTGGTCTGGTACTACATTGCTGTCGCTGTAAGGTTGGGGGAGATCCTAACCTCTGACTTTGGAGGCCAACTTCAGTTCCTCGGGTAGTGGAGCTTCGTCAGCAACCCCGGATTCCCTGAACCCCTCTCCCTTCATTTTTTAGCGGAGTGCATAACAGTAGCAATGTTCATATCAACGCGATAGAGTGAAAAGATCGGCTAACGCCCAGGATTACTTCGAATCTTGCTTTTTCTGTCTTCCTCCAAGGTTAACAAATTCAAAGAGGAACTTCCCTTTCCCCTCCTCTCCTGCTACAGTAGAGAAGGCGCAAGGGAGGCGACCAAGTTTTCCCCTCGGTCCGCCGGCGAGGCCGCCGGTTTCCTCACCCTCCGTTCGCCGCTCCGGCGGCGGGTGGGGAAACCCCGGTTCTCGTTCGGCTTGTAGATAGAGGTAGGAGTAGGTTCGTGGGCGGCGCTGCCGAGGTGGGGAGGACGGCGTCGAAGCGAATAAGGTGCGCTGCAGCTTCCCCTCCTTCTCGGCGTCGTCTTCGACGGAGTCGACAAGCTGCTGCGTCTGTGTGCTCGCAGATCGGCGGATCTGGTGAGCTTTCGTGTCTTTGCCATGGCGGCGAGGCGGATGTGCCGGCCATGGTGTGGACTTTTGTCCTCCAGCCTTGTCTCCGCTCTACCGACGCTCTCTCCGGCGTCGGTGGGAGGCTTGTGAGGGGTGTACAGGAGGGAGTCGTGCTCGGCTCCGCAGGAATTTTCGGAAGGATTTCGTCGTCGCTGCTGGCGGGTGCGGTGGTCTGCAGGTGAGGGATCTGGCCACCTCTGGCGGGGTGGTGTGCCGTTGGCCCAGATCCGGTGCGGAAGCTGTTTGGGGGTGCGTCCCCGGCCGATGGACTTTCGACGTCCTCAGATCCAGTTCCATGGAACTGGTGGTTGCTGCGTCTCGACAACGCCTTCGGGCTAGGAACTCTTCTTGCACTGCGGGGCGACTTGGCGGGTGGCGTCCTCTTCTTCGTTTGGCGAGAGGTCGGCTGACTCGGAGGTCGCGAGGAAGAAGAAGGACCGGTGTGCTTTTCTGGGTCTTTGGAGGTCCTTTGTGTAAAAGTGGGCCAGCTGTGGCTTTGTGCGTATCCTTTCCGTATGTTTGTACTTGTAACTGCTCCTGTAATGTTTTCCTTAGCGTATGAATACAAGTATGAAAAAAAAAAAATCAAAGAGATACAGTTTCAATCTTCGTGGAGCTTAAGTAAAATACACCGTATATTTATGTACTACTCGTTCCGTTGTTTCCCGATTGTCAAACACAAACCGTGGTATTTGGTGTGCTAGCCGCCGTTTCGCTCCACACAACTCGCGTCACTGGATGAACAAATCAAGATATTTAAATGAACGACCAAATCAATAATGCATTTGAAAAGATCATCACCGGCCTACCACAGCTAAGATTACTTCTGAAAAGATCATGGCGCGGCCTATCACAACTTTAATTCCGTGCCAATTGCGTTTGGCAAGGTTATCTTTTGTAAGAATTACACCTCGACGAAGATACCACGTGAACACCTTAGTTTTAGCGAGATCTTCATCTTCCAAATTTTGTTATTATCCTTAATATCGACTGGTACTTCGGGTAAGATTAATGCTCTATACATAGAATCAACCGAGAATTTACCATTCTTCGTAAGATTCTATTGAAATTTATCTGAACCTTCCGACAATTGGATGGTTTCCAAACGGATGAGCAAGGCATTCCAAGATGTTTGTCTTGTTCCAAGTAAACTTATTCTGAACGAAACATTTGGTGGGTAAGTACCCAACATCTTAGCGATCGTGTCGCGCTTGTTTCGCACAATAGTATACAGAGCCGGATATTGTTCTCGGAGAGTGGAATGGCCTAGCCATTTATCCTCCAGAATTGAATTTCCGATCCATCCCTAATTGAGAAAGATCCTTGTGGGAAAAAGAACTTCTTCATAGCCATGAGGCCTGCCCAGAAGTGTGAATCGCCAGGTTTCCAAAGAACCTGAGATACTGCTTGAGTTCCCACATACTTTCTCCTAAGAAGGGTTTGCCAAACTCTATCTTCAGAAAGAAATTTGAAGAGCTATTTACCCAGTAAAACTCTGTTCTTGACCTCAAGGTCATGAACTCCGAGCCCTCCTTGGTCTTTAGGGCAGCAAACCACACTCCACTTAGTCAGCCGATTTTTTTTTTCTCACAATCCCCTTGCCAAAAGAATCTAGACCAGAAGTAATCCAATCTTTTTAAGACTCCTTTGGGTAATTGGAAGAATGAAATCATATACAGTACCATGTTCGTTAGTACCGAGTTTATGAGAACTAGTCTTCCACCCAGGGATAAGAGTTTGCCTTTCCAGCTATTTAAACGTAATTGAAGTCTTTCCTCCACTTTTTTCCACCCAGCATTTGTAAGTCTCCGATAATGAACCGGAATACCCAAATAGTTGATAGGAAATTGTCCTTGCTCACAGCCGAAAAGTACAGCATACAAGGCGACGTTTTCTTGAGCCTCGCCAAAGCAAAACAATTCACTTTTATGGAAATTTATCTTAAGACCCGAAAGTTACTCGAAGGCTGACAAAATCAGCTTTAGGTTGCGAGCTTTTTCGATATCATGTTCCATAAACAGAATTGTGTCATCGGCATATTGAAGAATCGATAGACCACCATCGACTAGATGTGGAATCACTCCTTCAATTTGGCCCTCAGATTTAGCGCGTTCGATCAAGATAGCCAACATATCAGCCACTATATTAAATAGTATTGGCGATAGCGGGTCACCTTGTCTAAGACCTTTTTTTGTTTGAAAGTATTTGCCAGTTTCATCATTGACTTTAATGGCTACACTTCCTCCCGAAACAAAGCTATCTACTAACGCTCTCCACTCAGTAGAAAAACCTTTCATTCTGAGGATCTGCTGAAGAAAAGACCAATTGACTTTATCATAAGCTTTCTCAAAATCAATTTTAAGAATTACCCAGTTTAGCTTTTTCCTATGTAGTTCGTGCACTGTTTCATGTAAAATCGCCACCCCATCAAGGATGTTGCGACCTTGCATAAAAGCTGTCTGAGACGGACGAACCACATGATCAGCCACACTGTTCAGTCGCATCGTAGAAACTTTGGTAAATATTTTAAACTAACATTAGGAAGGCATATAGGTCTGAATTGTTGAATCCTTTCTGCCTCATTAAACTTAGGTAATAAAATTATCTCACGAAAATTGAGACAAAACAACTCTAGTTGTCTATCGTGGGCGTCCTACTATGGTGCTCCTGCTCAGCATGTGGCTGTGCCCTATGGCTCCACCTCGTCATCAGCATATGGAGCTTCCATGCACTATGGGGCATCATCGGCGTCCTACCCGCTGCCGTCCGCGGCCCCCGCTGCTGTCCCGTCCGCGGAGCTGGCACTTCCTGCCCCTCCCTCGGGTCCCTATGTGCCGCATCATGCCCTGCCCGTACCAATGGAGCACGCCGTGCCGCCGCAGCCGTTCTACTTTGCGCATCTTATCCCGGTCCAATTGAAACCGGATAACTACCTGTCGTGGCGTTCGCAGGTGCTGCCACTTCTTCGGAGCCGCTACTTGGAGGGTTTTTTCGACGGTACCCTGCCGTGCCCTCCGCCGCATCGTCCGGCATATCATGCATGGGTGGCCCAGGATCAGGCCATCCTCTCTTCTATCCAGTCCTCGCTCACATAGGGTGTGGCATCGCTTGTCCTCTTCACCGCTACGTCTCGGGATGCGTTGGCTGCTCTCCACACCAGCTTTGTGTCCCAGTCGTAGGCGCAAGCCCATGCTATCCGTACACAGCTCGGCGAGGTGAAACTGCTCGACCTCACCATCACCGACTTCTTCGCCAAGGTCACGGGCTTGGCCGATACTCTCGCCTCCATTGGACAGCCGCTTCGCCCCAAGGACTTCACCTCCTATGTTCTCAATGGGCTGGACAGCGACTATGACAACCTCATGGAGAACATTGATGGTCGTGACACGCCTATTCAGCCACGCGAGTTGTATTCTCGCCTTCTTGCGACGGAACAGCGCGTCAAGACTCGTCGCTCGACTCCCGCTTTTGCGTCGGCCAACGCAGCATCACGTGGCGCTGGCAAGCCCTACAAGCCACCGACCACGGGTGGCAAACCGACGCCCCCGCCCCCGACCGTGCCGCAGCAGACTTCTGGGCCTCCCAGCCTCACCACGGGTGGTCGCCCGCGCGCCTGCTGCCCCTGGTGTGGTGTTCAGCTTTCCTGTCAGCTGTGTGGTCTTGAGGGTCATATTGCATCCCGCTGCCATCGACGCTTCAAGCAGGATTTCTTGGGCATCGGCAACAATGGAAAAGGCAATGACAAACAGGCTGCTTTGCGCGAGTCATGAGCATGGCCACACTCCTTCCTATCCCATTTATCCGACTTGGTACGGGAGCTACCAATCACCTGACGAGTGAGATGGGAAAGCTCGCTACTCAGGAACCATATCGCGGTCATGATCAGGTTCGCACCGCCAATGGCGCAGGTATGCACATCTCACATATTGGTCAGGCTTCCCTTCTTGCTCATATTCAAAAAAGTTGCATCTTCTAAATGTCCTTCGTGTTCCTTCAGCTGCACGTAGTTTGTTGTCCGTTCCTCAGCTTACTCGTGACAATAATGTCTTTGCTGAATTTCATCGTTTCCATTTTTTTGTTAAGGATCGGGACACGAAGGACGTACTACTTAGAGGTCGACTACGTCATGGTCTTTATGCGCTTGATGTGCCGCCAGTCTCTCAGGTTTTCAGCGGTGTTCGTGTGTCGTCGTCCAATTGGCACACTCGTCTTGGTCATCCTGTCGTTCCCATAGTTCGCCACGTTCTCCACCGCCATGAGCTTCCATTTGTGTCCAATAATAATGCTGCTACCATTTGTGATGCGTGTCAGCAAGGCAAGAGTCATCAACTTCCTTTTTCTGAGTCGAGTCGTGTAGTCAACACTCCACTTGAGCTTGTGTTTTTCGATGTATGGGGCCCTGCCCAGACTTCTGTTAGTGGTCATGATTATTATGTCAGTTTATTGATGCTTATAGTCGCTTTACTTGGCTTTATCTTCTCAAGCGCAAATCTGATGTATTCAATGTTTTTCTGCAATTTTAAGCGCATGTTGAGCGTCTCCTTAAGCATAAGATTATTCATGTTCAGTCTGATTGGGGGGTGAGTATCACAACCTCAATGCTTTTTTACCAAGCTTGGTATTTCACACAGTGTGTCCTGTCCTCATACACATCAACAAAACGGTTCAGCTGAACGGAAGCATCGCCACATTGTAGAAACTGGCTTAACTCTGTTAGCTCTTGCCTCCGTTCCTTTTCGGTTTTGGAGTGATGCTTTTTCGACAGCCTGTTTTCTGATTAATAGGCTTCCTACACGACTTCTTGAAATGAAAACACCACTTGAACTCTTGCTCAATGAAACTCCAGATTATACGTTCCTTAAAGTGTTTGGATTTGCGTGCTGGCCTCACCTTCGTCCATATAACAAACGTAAGCTAGATTTTTGGTCTAAAAAGTGGGTCTTTCTTGGGTACAGTTCCCTTCATAAAGGGTACAAATGCCTTCATGTTCTCTCCAATCGGGTCTACATTTCTCGGGATGTTGTGTTTGATGAAAATGTTTTCCCCTTTTCCGCACTTCGACCACTTCCACCACTCCCATACCGCACGTACACTCTTTTTTACCTTCGCCTGATCAATTTGTAGATGTTGCGTATACCCCTGCTTTGCTACCTAAACATGCCGCAGGTACTGGTCGAGGAGCGCAACTTCAGCTGCTGGATGATCCCGTCTCGACTCGGGCGGATCCTGTGCCGGACGTGCCTGGCGCATGCACGCGTGACGTCGCTGTGTCGGACGTGCATGGCGCATGCACGTCTGGCGATCGCCCCGACCGGCCACTGGCTCCCTTGGCTGGGCCGTCGTCGCCACGCTCAGCGTCTTCGGCCTCCCCTGCTGCGCCCGCGGATGGGCCTTCGTCGCTCATCGATGGGCCTCCATCACCCGCGCCTGGATCGGCTTCGCCGTGCGCGGCGCCCAGCTCCCCACCGCCCAGTGCCGCGCCCGCGTCTCAATCTCTCTCGCTGACTGGGCCGTCTTCGCCTGGCCCATGTTCTCCGCTCCAGGCTGCTCCATCGAGTGCTGCGTCCAGCCCTGCTTCATCGACTGCTCACGCACCTGTGTCGGTGCTTGAGCCGACTCCAGTTGCTCCCGTCGCTCGGCGTCCACGTACGCGTAGCCAAAACGGTATTTTCCGCCCGCTCGACCGCAAAGATGGTACAGTTGCATGGATTGCAGCATGCACGGCACAAGCTGATGCCGATCCCACTGCTGAACCTCGGCATTTTCAGGCCGCTCTTGGTATTCCACACTGGCGTAGTGCTATGGAACAGGAGTTTCAGGCTCTTTTGAAAAATGATACTTGGCAGCTGGTTCCTCCTATTTCTGGGGTTAATGTTATTGACTCCAAGTGGGTGTTCAAAGTCAAGAAACATGCTGATGGTTCCATTGAACGCTACAAGGCACGGTTAGTAGCCAAGGGATTTAAACAGAGATATGGTCTTGATTACGAGGATACTTTTAGTCCAGTCGTTAAGCCTACCACTATTCGGGTATTGCTCTCTTTGGCTGTTACACGAGGCTGGTATTTGCGTCAGCTGGATGTTCAGAATGCCTTTCTTCATGTAGTTTTGAAAGAAGAGGTAGATATGCGTCAGCCTTCAGGGTTTGTTGATTCTGCCCGTCCGCATCACTTATGTCGCCTTGTTAAAGCTCTCTATGAACTTAAGCAGGCTCCTCGTGCTTGGCATGCACGTCTTGGCTCAGTTCTTCGGGCTCATGGGTTTGTTCCATCCACTGCTGATACGTCACTGTTTCTTCTTCAGCGTCCTGAGGTAACTATGTATCTGCTGGTATATGTCGATGACATTATTCTTATTAGTTCCTCTGTTGCCGCTGCTGATCGCCTCCTTGCTGGTTTGAGTGGTGACTTTGCTGTGAAGGACTTGGGCACCTTGCATTACTTCCTGGGTCTGGAAGTCTCTCAGTCGTCTGATGGCCTGACTCTTTCTCAGCACAAATATTCTATGGATTTGTTGCGCCGTGCTGGTATGCTTAAGTGCAAACATGCTACTACTCCTATGTCAGACACCGATCGGTTATTTGCTCTTGCTGGAGATCCACTCTCTTCTGATGATGCCACTGAGTACCGCAGCGTCGTTGGTGGACTACAGTACTTGACTATCACTCGGCCTGATATCTCCTATGCAGTTAATCGTGTGTGTCAGTATCTTCATGCTCCTCGGACTTCACATTGGTCAGCTGTGAAGCGCATACTGCGATATATATGTCTCACTGCTTCCTGTGGCTTGTATCTTCGGCCTGCCCCCTCTGGAGTTCTCTCGGCGTTCTCCGATGCAGATTGGGCTGGCAGCCCTGATGACAGGCGATACACGGGGGGCTATGCAGTCTTCTTCGGTCCTAACTTGATCGCCTGGAGTGCTCGCAAACAGGCTACAGTGTCTCGCAGTAGTACTGAAGCTGAGTACAAGGCGGTTGCCAATGCCATAGCTGAGCTTATATGGGTACATTCCTTATTGAGAGAGTTGAGAGTCTCTCAAGATCAGCCACCGGTCCTTTGGTGTGATAACATCGGTGCAACTTACCTTTCGTCAAATCCGGTATTCCATGCCCGAACGAAACACATCGAAGTTGACTATCATTTTGTGCGAGAACGAGTTGCACAGAAGCTACTTCTCATCAAGTTCATCTCCTCCAAAGATCAACTTGCTGACATATTCACGAAGCCGTTGTCACATCCACTGTTCGAGGGTTGTAGACGCAATCTTAACTTGCTTTGTACTTCAGGCCACAGTTAAGATTGAGGGAGGGTGTTAGATTGTATTTTACACATAGCTTTTGTATTCTGTATTTGTACGTTCCAATCGTACCCATATATAAACTGTGAGCCACACCCCGTTATGGGTGTCGAGCTATTGTCCAATTCATTGTCTAATATCATACCCATATATAAACTTGCTGACATCTAAATTAATGCACACTTTTCCCTTGGATTGGATAACAGATTCCGTTTCACTACCATTTTCAATCGAGAAAAGGATCAACTGATCCACCCACCTCTTGCATTTTCTCATTACTTGCTTAGTCTTCCACCCGGAGAAAATAACTTAATTCGACCGTTGGCAAGAATTGGTCTAGGACCCACATCAAACATGCAACTGTTTGTCACACACTCCTGCTACTCCTTAACAAACATGAACCGGATTTTTCTTATCCTAGAGTTTATCTTAATATACTAACTTAGTAAAAAGAACATTAAGAAAATTTAGTGGAAATTCAAATATATAAGTATAAAAATATGTGAAAACAATCATGCATGAAAATATATGTATATTTTCGAGAAGGAGGATAACACACGGCATGTGCATCGAGTCCGAGGATCAGCTAGCACTAACCCTATGATAAAAGGCAAAAATAAAGAGAAAATACACAACTCTTAGGCAAAATATTTAAGAAGAAATCGCCGCACGTGCGTCGATAATGATGAGTCACCAGCTTTAATAAGGGCACAACGTAAGCACGTGTTGACATTGTTAGATCATAATTAACCAAGTGTTTTGAATCCGAAGTGTGCAAACTCGTTGTTGGAACCGCTTCCGCCATCTCTTATCCGACCAACAGCTCATAACCGGATGCCGTTGGAGAAGAAACTGGAAGATGATGACGTCCCATACCGCCACGCCTCTAGCCACTATCGCACCACTTTCGATCAAGTAGTAATAGGCATGACTTGACATCCGGGAGAAGACATCGTATGACTATGACAGTAGGGTTCGTTGATGATTTGCTAACATGGGCGGAGCTACTTGGGGACATGGGTGTACACATTATTTCTGGGGAAAAACCTTGAATATATACCTTTGTATAGTTCACATATCCTGAACAAGATACATCAAATGAATTAGAATTCTAAGTAAAACAACGGTCCTAGTACACCCATTGTTTGAATGTTAGCTCCGCCAATGTTTGCTAACATATTTACAATGTATTCTTGGTTTCAGTTATAAACTTAGATTAAATGATGAAAGTTTAGAGGTGCTAATTCCCCGTACGAATAATTCTACTTTTGTTTCCTTGTTTGCGAGGGTGGTACATTTTTGTTGAACCGATTGAAAAAGGTAATTTTATTAGGAGTGACATCATCCGGAAATACGGTAGTGTTATCAGTGTCCTAGCATAAATAGATTTCTTTCTGAAAATCACAAGTCGTAAGAGTTCAATCGTGGAAGCATTGACTTTGTTTTGCTCGAATAACAACGGGCAGCAGTATGTCTCTAGTGGTAGCCGATATTTTATGAACAAATTTGATAATTCTTGAGAGATTCCGTGATACCCTTTATAGAAAAAAAAAGAACAGGAGATTCTGCTAGATGGATGCACCGAAAGGTTGGCCTGTCACCAAGTGGCAATATGGTAAGGACGCTGGATTCTCACTGTGAACTGGTGTCACCCATGCCGTTGGTGGGAGCACGAAAGATTCTTCCTCTGACTTTGGGATCTTGCGTCACTTCATTGGAGGCCTTGCTTTTCGCTCGGAAAAAGTACTAATAACGAGTATAATTAATGTGCTCTGAAGTCTAGATTCAGGGTATTTGGATCCCCGGTCTGTACGGAAGCAAGCTGATCCCAAGACCGGGAGCCAGCCATGATCTCCCAAGGGTTTGTGCTTTCATTTGTTACTGGTCATAAACTTCGAGCCATGCGATTCTTTTGCTGTCAAATACTCCTTTTAGGAACTTTTAGGAAAGCAGAATGTCCATCAGATTTTAGCCATCTGTACTGCCCGTGCTCCTGAGTGATTCTAGCCGTGTGTATTTGTTCTCAGCTAGTGTTGCGGTTTGGTACTCTTTTCGCCTCTAGCCTAGTAACAAAAAGGATGAGCATATATTCCTTTGGGTCCGATATTTCCTCGTTGTGTGCATGCAAGTTTTGTCTTTCAATTTGGTCAGTACTGGCAGACTACAGCTAGCCTCTGCTACATGACAACAAGACTTCGCTGTTACCAAATTGTCAAAACTCCAAAGTCTCCCATGGATGCAATTGGCTGATTGCTCCATGGAGCTGATGGAGACGGGATGGCCTTCAGCGCCGGCATACCGGTGCTCCCAACAGGCGAATGTGGCAACTCGGTGCCCCGGCCGGCTGCAATAGTTTCGCACCAATCCCCTGCTCTTATTACTTGCGTCACTGTTATGCCATGCTGGGTTTGAGCTATCCCATGGCGCCTTGTTTATACTAGGTACCTGTCATGTTGTGCGACGACTTTGATTTGATATTAGATTCATGGGCTGGGTATCCACTCGGCGCCTATAGCCGTTGATTCTTGTAATTTCTCTCTCTTCAAATATGAGCTCATTTACTTAGTTAAGTGCGTGACAGGCTGTTGGACCAGTACAGTTTACCTTCTTTTTTTTCTTTTTTTTGATAATACACATACTTGTATTAGATAGA
The DNA here is from genome assembly GCA_947311845.1 of Poa pratensis. Classification (NCBI taxonomy): domain Eukaryota; kingdom Viridiplantae; phylum Streptophyta; class Magnoliopsida; order Poales; family Poaceae; genus Poa; species Poa pratensis. The sequence goes on from CAMZMU010000042.1 coordinate 41,509,712, forward strand.
TGAAACCAGAGTATAGAACCAAATACAAGCAAAGAAAAAACAGAGAAGAAACAAGAACAGCAACTGGCTCAACCCAACTTCATCCTCGAGGTCACCAAGCGCTCGATCTCTCCACCGTCGAAGACGCCAAAGAACCCAGACGCCAGAAGCACCCACCATGGGAGCAGAGGAACTCCTAGCCCAAAGGGCCGCAGTATCCACCAGCTCCGTGGAGCTGGATCTGAAGACGAAGCAGCAGTATCGGCCGTGGGGCCTCCCCAAGCTCGATCTGCTCCAGATCTGGGGTCTGCACCGCCCCACCTCACCGGAGATGGTCAGATCTTCCACCTGCACGCCACGAGCCCGCACAGCCGCCGTCTTGAAACTTCTCCGCCGGCCTTCTACACACTCGCCACCAATCTGCCGTCGCCGCCGGAGATAACGACAGCAGATGGGTGGCTCACCCGCAGCTCGGCAGCGCCGTCGACGACAACGCCGGATCGGGGGAGCCGCAGAGCACCAAAAGGTCGACGCCGATGACCCCACCACACCAGCGCCTCCCACAAACCGCCTATCTACACGCCGGAGCGCAGATCCGGGGATTCCCCACCCTCCCGCCGCCGTTGCGGCCGGCGGAGGGTGAGGAATCCCGCGGATACGCCGGCGGCCGCCGGGGGATCCCGAGTCGCCTCTGAGGTCGCCTCTGAGCACTGTAGAAGGAGGGGGGTTTCCAGAAATCGGGCGAGTGGCTCTGACCTTTCATTACAGTTTACCTTCTAAGAGCAAGGATAATAGTACTGTCGGCTGCCGGCTCTGAATCGATTACATGTCATCAAAAAGTGATCTTATAGCCAAGCCATACAATAAGCTAGCTATACACTGGCTACTAGGTTGGAATCTTTAAAAAAAATAATCACTAAGCTTGCATGTAGCGGTCACAAACGATTGGAGGAAAAAGCCAAAAGCTAGCATGCATGGTTGCATGCAGCTCTAATCCTTTGGGCCTTGTGCTGCAGCCCGTCGCTTCACCAAGAGCCCGCGCGTGTCTCTCTCCTACTTTCTCTCTCTTACAGCTCAGATTTTTGCTTACGTGGATTCCTTGTAGCCAGCTGACTCAGCCTATTGTACTTGCTCTAATCATATTAACATATGCCCATTGGTTGTAAAAAAAAAACAGTATAAGGCATCGATAATTTGCGACAGAAAAAAATTGAGACAGCATAATAGGTCTTCTCCTGCAACGATAATTTTTTTATTGAATCTAGCGTTGTGGACGATTTTTTTTAAACGGGGGCATTTTTTTCCCAATCTATCAATTAAGAAAAGTGTTGACAAGAAATTAAAAGAAAAAAATTAGCTAAGACGATCAAAATTGTTAGGATTTAATTAATCATTTAATTAAGCTGTAATCCTCTCTTGTAAAACAGCACGTCGGTTGCCTATAGGGAACCGTCGCGCCTGTTCCTTTGCGTCCCCACGATCGGACTTACGTCCCTTCACCTTGTATATATACCCTGATCATCGATGGAATAAACAGTTGTTCGATTCATTCGTTTTCACTCGCAACACGTTATCAGCACCTTGACTCTGCCGAGAGAGCGAACAGAGCCAAAAGAAGAACTCCGACGATTGCCGGACGATTGCCGGAGCAAGAATAGAAGAACAGGAACGGAAAGAGAAGAAGAAAGAAAGGTAAGAAAATGCCTGCAGGAGGATTACTTGGTTTCTTCCTTCGACTTCTTCACCAGCACGGCCGACGGAGCCGCCGCATTGCTCGTCGTCGCCGCCATGGTACCGGTGGCCGTCGCCGCCATTATCGGAACCGTGGCGACAACACCCATCAAGGCCACCGCTACCGTCACTACTACATCCGCCGGCTCCGCTGGTTAGAAAGTCGCCGTCGCTGTCAGGACATCCGCCGCGGTGGTGGTGATGGCGCTGGGCCATCCGGCACCCATGCCGAACCACCCGCGCCGGTGGAGATGCCGGAGGCGCAGCCACTTCCGGCGTGGATTCTGGCTGGGCCGACAGCGCCAAACCTCTACGCCGACGAGGAGATGGAGATCGACGATCCGGCGCTCGCGGCTCCTCCTCCACCAACGCCTTGCCCCATCCATGACTGGGCCTGCCCACGCCTTGTACATGCGGCACCCATCGAGGAGGAGGCCGAGCTTGTGGCGCCGGCGGCGCCCTCGCCACCAAGGTCGCCGGACCTGCCATCTCCAACCCCGGCGCATGAACCCTCGGACGCCGGGAACGCTCCGTCGAGTGCCGGCCTTGGGACGCGCCTCTCCAATGGCCACTCCAATGGCGTGGCACCCGGGACGCATCTCCCCGGCGGCTCTTCTTCAGAGGAGGAGGAGGACGCGGCGCAGGGACGTTCGGCCGCTCGCCGTTGAGAGACGGCAACCGGGGGCGGGCGGATGCGGCGGTGCCAGAGGAGCGCTGCCGCTAATGGGGGATTGGGGAACGGTTTCCGTCATGGACGAGATAACCGCCTCGTCCTGCCTTATCCGCTCGTCCAGGAGCGTGCGACTTGGCCAGGCACTAAGGCCTTGTTCACGTCCGTGAAAAGAAAAGAAAAAAAAAGAGCAGAACGAAAAAAGGGATGGCTGAGCCACCCGTATTGGGATGTAAATTGAGCCCAGTACATAGATTTCGTTTCTCTTTTCTGTTTAGCATTTTAGCTGTCAGTTTTTATGAATACATGTTTGTTAGTATTTCTAGCAATGACTATGTAGAGTCTGCATTTAAATGTCAACATATGATTTTGTTGGCAATTTTATTTGCTCTATGTTGACTATGCTTGAAATAATATGACTTCTTTCATTTTTTGCATAACTTTGTTCACAACTAAAGGTCTACACCATATTGTGGTGATTACCTATAATGTGTTTTAACCAACACAAGGTTGTGCAAAGTAACATGAGGAAAGGTCTACACTACCAAGTAGTGATTACCTCCATGTGTTCAGAGCAAAAAAAAGTGAAAGGACACGGATTATGGCATGAATATAGCCATAGGAGTGAGGTGTATGTCATTTGTTGGCAATTACCTCGATCGTGTTCTACAAAACGAAGATCTACGCCATGTTATGGTGATTATCTTTTTGTGGAAAGTCATATTTAAACAAGCATGTTGTTACACACACAATTAATTTACTCGATGGTAAATTAATGGGCATGATTTTATTCATGCAGGATATGAGTAACATATCCAAGAAAGAATTTGCTGAGCTTGCCATAGATGGCAGAAACTATCTGACATGGGCCATGGATTTGAAGATTAACTTGGCGTCTAGAAATCTGATCGGCACTATAACCACACCTACTCAGGGTGCTCCTGCTATACCAGATGCGGCAAAGTTTGCTGCTTTGCACTTCATTCGACACCACCTTGACCCTACTCTGAAAGAAGAGTACATGATGGAGGAAAATCCTAAAAATCTTTGGGACTCCTTAAAGGAGCGCTATGATCAACAAAGGTCGGTGATGTTGCCTGAAGCGCAAAGAGAATGGGCACTTATCCGTTTTCAGGATTTTAAGTCCGTTGCAGCATACAATTCCGCTGTCCATCAAATCAACTCTAAGTTGAGATTCTGCAACAGTGCAGTTTCGGATGCGGATCTCATTGAAAAGACACTCTCCACTTTTAATCCTAATATGAGGATACTTGCTGAACAACATCGTCAGCAGAAGTATACGAAGTATTCTGAGTTGATTTATGCACTTCTTCAGGCAGAAAAGCACAGTGAAATTCTTGATAAGAATAATCTGTCCCGTCCAACGGGAACACTGCCGCTTCCTGAAGCACATTTCAATTCTCAGAATACTCGTAAGTCTCGTGGTTTCAAAAAGAACCATGGGAAGTTTAAAGGAAAGTGGAGACGTGATGAGAACCAGAATAGCAATGGAGTCCAAAAGAACAAGAATCATTTCAAGAGAAATGATAAGGGTAGCACCTCTAAAGGTTGCTACAGGTGTGGTTGTACTACTCATCTTGCAAAGAAGTGTACAACTTCTAAGCATTTGGTGACGTTGTATCAGCAGTCAGTTAAGGGCAAGAAGGCTCAAGGGAACCAGTTTGAAGCTCACTTCACTGGTCCGATGATCGAGAGTTCCCAAGGCGTTCATGAGAACACGGAGAACCAGGATCAGACTCAGCAGAAGGAAGGACCTTCACTCCATGTTGAAGACATGTTGGTGGATTTCACTTCGACGAGTGACATATATGGAGATCAACTTTAATAAGTTGATTATGTCATAAGTATTGTGATAATGTCCTTAGATATATTGTGTGTTGTAAAATTATTATGTCAAGAGACATATGGTATTGTAATAATTATGTGAGCAAACATAATGTATTATAATATGTAAGCAGACATACGTCGTATGTAATGTATGTGTTAATTCTATATGAGTTGAGATATGTAATGAATTTTATTATTTACTCTATAGATATCTTCAATGAACATTCCAATGGAGGAGGAAATTTGTTTAGCGGATAGTGGTTCCACTAACACAATATTACGGGAAGTTAAATACTTCCAAACTCTCAAGAAAAGTAAAGGGACTGTCATGACAATTGGTGGTCGTGACACGGTAATTGTTGGTTCTGGTCAGGCCACATTTACACTCCCAAATGGTACAAAACTTGAAATCCAGGAGGCATTATTGTATCCGGATTCTACCCGTACCTTGCTGAGTTTTAAGGATATCCGTATGAATGGCTACCACATTGAAACTCATGAAGAGAATGCGGTTGAAAGCCTACTCATAAGTCAGCAAAAGGGATCGAAAAAGGAAATCCTTGAGAGACTTCCTGCTCTATCTTCTGGATTGTATTACACATACATAAAGCCAGAGCCACATTTGGCGTATAAAATTATTTTTCAGAATCTTGACAAGTTCAAGATATGGCATGATCGCCTGGGTCATCCTGGTGTGGGGATGATGAGAAAAATTATTGATGGTTCAACTGGACACAACATAACGGTTGCTAATTTTCCCAAATCTTCGGATTTTGTATGCACGGCATGTGCAACGGGGAAATTGATCACAAGACCTTCATACACGAAGATCAAGAGTGAGCCACTTAGTTTTCTTGAACGAATTCAAGGAGATATATGTGGTCCAATTCAACCGTTATCGGGGCCTTTCAGATACTTTATGGTGCTCATTGATGCATCTACAAGATGGTCCAATGTGTGTCTTATATCAACAAGGAACCATGCTTTTGCAAAGCTGATCACTCAAATCATAAAACTGAGGGCAAATCATCCTGAGCACAGGATAAAATCCATCAGAATGGATAATGCTGCTGAATTTAGTTCACGAGCATTCAACGATTACTGCCTAGCTTTGGGCATAACTGTGGAGCATTCTGTACCGTATGTACACACACAAAATGGTCTTGCGGAATCACTTATCAAGAGGATTAAATTGATAGCAAGACCACTCCTACAGAATTGTAATCTCCCAACATCTTGTTGGGGACATGCGGTGTTACATGCCGCGGAATTAATACAAATTCGACCAACTGCTTATCATACGGCCTCCCCGTTGCAGTTAGTACGTGGAAACCACCCAAGTATTTCCCATCTTCGAAGATTCGGTTGCGCTGTGTATGTACCGATATCACCACCTCAGCGTACATCGATGGGTCCACATAGAAAAATGGGGATCTATGTGGGGTACAATTCTCCGTCGATTATAAAGTACCTGGAGCCCTTAACAGGGGATCTATTTACAGCCCGGTACGCTGATTGTATCTTCGATGAGGACAATTTTCCGGCATTAGGGGGAGAAAAGAACCACAAAGAATGTCGGGAAATAGATTGGAATGTTGAAGGCATTCAGTCCATAGATCCACGTACGAATGAATCTGAACTGGAAGTTCAAAGGATTATTAATTTGCAAAATATTGCAAATAACCTGCCAGATGCATTTACTGATTATAAAGGTGTCACTAAATCTCATATTCCCGCTATGAATGTTCCAGAGAGGGTTGAGGTAACTCAAAAGACCACTCAACCGCCCAAGAGGGGGAGAAAACTGGACAAAAAGGACAAGGCTTCTCAGAAGCGTCCGCGGGGAGTGAGGAACCCTCAAACAGTAAATGTAGGTCAACCGCAAGTTGACGTTCAACCTAGTGTTGAAGGACACCTGGAGGATGTTCAGCATCCAGAGCCCAACACGAATGTGCACACAGATAAAGGTGTTGGGACATCGGAACACCTTGACTCAATTGTTGTGGGAAATCACGATGAGTCGGAAGGTATTGAAGAAATTTCCACAAACTATGTTGAATCAGGAGAATCATTCAATAGAAAGACTACTAATGTCGACATATTTTTCTCCTCAAAGATTGCAAATGACCTAGCAATGGACCGTGAACCTAAGTCCATGGCAGAGTGTATGAAACGCTCAGACTGGTCCAGCTGGAAGGTCGCAATAGAGGATGAATTGCGCTCGCTTGCCAAGAGAGGGGTATTAACTGCAGTAATACCTACTCCTAAGCATGTTTCCCCCGTGGGGGCGAAATGGGTTTTTGTTCGTAAGAGGAACGAAAACAATGAGGTGGTGAGGTATAAGGCGAGGCTGGTAGCACAAGGGTTTACACAGAAACCCGGCATCGATTACGATGAGACATATTCTCCTGTGATGAGTGGAATCACGTTCCGATACTTGATATCGCTGGCAGTGCAAATGAATTTGTATATCCAATTGATGGATGTGGTGACTGCATATTTGTATGGGTCACTGGATACGGATATCTATATGAAAGTTCCAGAGGGACTAAATATTCCGGATCCTAAGGCTAATCGCAACATGTATTGCGTGAAGCTACAGAAGTCGTTATACGGCTTGAAGCAGTCGGGTAGAATGTGGTACAACCGGCTGAGTGAGTTCCTTATGCAGAAAGGTTACTCTAACAACGATGATTGCCCATGTGTGTTTATCAAGAAGTCCACTAATGGATTTTGTATAATTTCTGTGTATGTTGATGACTTGAATATCATTGGAACTACACAAGATATACATGAGGCAAGTAGTCATCTGAAGACGGAATTCGAGATGAAAGATTTGGGTAACCAAATTTTGTCTTGGTCTGCAACTTGAGCATGTTCCTTCAGGAATACTTGTTCATCAGTCGGCTTATACCGAAAAGATACTGGAAAAATTCAGTATGGATAAAGCACACGCATCAAAAACACCTATGGTTGTAAGATCTCTTGAAAGAGAAAAGGACCCATTTAGGCCAAAGGATGACGATGAGGAGGTATTGGGACCCGAGTTTCCATATCTCAGTGCCATTGGTGCACTAATGTACCTAGCAAACTGCACTAGACCTGACATATCGTTTGCAGTGAATTTACTAGCTAGATACAGCGCATCGCCAACGAAAAGGCATTGGGTTGGTGTGAAGAATATTCTCAGATATCTTCAGGGCACCAAAGATCTTGGTTTGTTCTATCAGAAAAATCAAGAGAGAACCATGGTGGGGTATTGTGATGCTGGATACATGTCAGATCCCCATAATGCCAGATCACAGACTGGCTTTGTCTTCTTACATGGAGGTACTGCCTTCTCTTGGAAGTCGACAAAGCAAACACTAGTGGCTACATCCACTAATCATTCTGGAATAATTGCTTTGTACGAAGCATCACGGGAATGTGTATGGCTTCGAAGGATGATGAACTTTGTCCAGAGTTCAAGTGGGATTGGTTCACTGGAATCACCCACCATTATCTACGAAGATAATGCTGCTTGTATTGTACAAATGCAGACAGGTTATATTAAGAGCAATATTACAAAGCATATTGCTCCTAAGCTATTTTATCCCCATGAACTACAGAAGAAGGGGCAAATAAGAATTTTGCAAACGAAGTCATGCGATAACCTCGCCGATTTATTTACCAAGTCCTTACCAAGTTCTTTGTTCAATAAATATATGAAGGGAATTGGTATGAGGAGACTTCGTGACTTGCAAAATTCAGGGGGAGAAATCTCCTAAGTTATAACTTGTTGAAAATCATGAGATTTTCGGTGTTGCACTCTTTTCCTTTGTGAGTTTTCCTGAAGGTTTCTCATGTAAGGTTTTTAATGAGGCAATAGTAGTACAAGCATGGACGATATATGTCGATTTCTCCTCATTTTCCCACAGGGTTTTTAGAAGGAGTTTTTCAGGGCATATTGTGTATTTCCTCTATTTTTCCCACAGGGTTTTTGGAGGAGATGATGATTCCAAAGGTTTTTGGAAGAGAGATGATTCCAAATGATGATTAAACGCAAAGGACAAGCAAGGATTAGGGGGAGTGTTAGGATTTAATTAATCATTTAATTAAGCTGTAATCCTCTCTTGTAAAACAGCACGTCGGTTGCCTATAGGGAACCGTCGCGCCTGTTCCTTTGCGTCCCCACGATCGGACTTACGTCCCTTCACCTTGTATATATACCCTGATCATCGATGGAATAAACAGTTGTTCGATTCATTCGTTTTCACTCGCAACAAAAATAAGTGGCATGCCATCCCAAATTTCCTAAGAGATGAGCAAGCTGAGAATAGGTAAAGCCCTTTCGGTTGGGAGTCGAGCCATTCCACATTTTGTGCCACCAACTCTTGATAGTGTGCGCTGGTCATTGATGAAGATAGCAAGCAAGAAGATCTATCCAATCTTGTATGAAAAGCCCCAAGAACGAATGGTGAAGCGAAAATTGACGAATAGGTGAGTGAATGATTATGCGGCTCTTTTGCATAAAGGGCATGCATAGTCCACAATTTGTCATCCTCGTTTTTCTAAACTATCGGATCTGCATAGACTATTTTTGGATTTGCATGATAAGGGAAGAACTAGATTTTTAGTGTGTGATGGTGGGGGAGCAAAATTTCCAAACAATTCTATTAATGATGGTGGATGCAGCTCCAAAAAATTACGACTCGTGGGCTGCTGCCACCGAGTATTGCCCACCTGCGGAAATCGTGCAAACAATTTAATCCTCATCGCTATTATAAAGGGTGTGTTCGGTTGAGTGGCTATGAAAAACTTGTTGGGGGCACCCAAAGATCCACGGATTGGATAACATGGGCCATTGAATATCCAAGCACACAACTTCTTCTTATAGGCCAAGAAAATGAGTGGGGCTATGTGCTTCGGCTTCTTTCCATTCAGCCACGGGGCATCCCGAAAATGGATTTTTGTCCATCACCCGTTGAGATAGAAGCGGAAGCGCAGATCAAGTCCATATCCGTGTCGGTGCACGGTTTCCCGACCCAACCCAAAAAATTGTCGAATCCGTCATCATAAGCGACAACCATACGAGAAACAACTCCCAAGTTATTTAACTACTAAATACAGTTTTTCACTATTGTCTGATGACCGTTTCTTGGATCACGCTGCTGGATCCATGCACGTTGTTGCCTCGCTAGCCCTCACGTGGCATTCGCTCCTCCGCAACTGCGCAGGCTATCTGACTATTCGGCGGTAGTTCGGGTGCCACCCACTTGGTTTTGGTCGAGCCATGGCTCACGGCGGCGAGGCTAGGAGCTCCCACACCGCCACTCCAGTACCAACACGAGGTGTGGGATGTCCTTGTTGACCGCATGGGACGCCCGCTAATGCCTCGTCCGCTCTCTGATGGTGGCTCGGCCCTGCACAGCTTTGGACGAGCCACGACCCATTACAGTGATCGAGGCAGGAAGCTCACGTGTCGCCGCTCCCATCCCAACACGAGGCCTGCCACGCCTCCGCATACCATCTCCGGTGGCCACGTGAGACGTGTGGCAACGCCTCACCCGCTCCTCCATAGTTTCCATTGAAGGGGATCGTATGTAGAAAACATTTTTTTCTAACAACGATAACCTAAATAGCCAAGATCTATTACTATGCAGATATAGAGTAACATAGTAGATCGATGAACATACCCTTGTAGACGAACAACACCTTGTAGCTCTACACACGTACGGTGTAGACGACGACCCCCGGGCTCCAGTTCCAGTGAAGCAGCGGAAGCAAAAGACTTGGACCCCAGCAGCACAGCGGTGTGCGTATGGTGGAGAGAACTCCCTCAACCCGTGCGCAGCTCCAATTGCGGAGTCACGTCTTAAACGGATGAGAGAAAGAGAGGAAGGATGCATTTTCCAAGGGTAATGGGCACCCCTATATAAAGGCGGAGGAGGGCTGCCAACCTTGGTGGCTTGGCCATGTGGGATTATTCCCACATGGCCAGCCGCACCAGGTGGTGCGCCGGCCCTAGGTGGGCCCCTTGTGGCTCACCTAGGCCGGCCGGCCTCCCTCCCCTTTGTGGGGTGCGGTTCCCCCTCCCCCAATGGGCTTTTGACCTCCGGTCAAAGCCCATTTAAGGTGGGCTGCCATTTAAATTCGAAATAAATAAAAGTAAAAATATATTTAATCATTAATTACATTATTAATATTAAATACACATTATCTAATTTATTCGACCTCCGAAACATGTTTCGTTGCCCTCCGAACTTCATCGGATATGTCCCGGAACCATTCCGGAACCCTTCTCAATTTTTCTCTTCGATACCCAATCTAAGTTAAACCGTCGTCTACCCTTAAGTGTGCCACCCTACGGTTCGGGATCACTCCAGACATGATCGAGACATCTCTCCGATCAATGACTAACATCGGGATCTGGAAACCCATGATAGCCCCTGTGCGTCCACGAATATCTTTATCGTCTGAACCTTAAACGTCAAGTCCCATACCTTTTCCTGGCGATACTTAGATTGTTCGAGACTCGTTCTACGGTATCCTGATACCTAGCTTGATCTCGTTATTGAAAATACTATGTTTACTCGTCTGTGATATTACATCCTCGTGACCAAGTCACATGCTTGCAAGCTCATTGATGCGATCTCACCGAGTGGGCCCAGAGTATCTATCCTGCTATGTGGATTGGCAAATCCCGCTCTTGATCCTACGCCTCAACCTATTCCTTCGGATACCTGATATGCGACACCTTTATTGTCAACCTATTTAAAGTATGACGTTTGATGCAATCAAGCCACCCTCCAGAGATAGTGATTAAATAGATCTCACGGTCGAAGGTTTGAGTACTACGTTCTCCTATATATTGGGTGTGCGTCCATCACATCATTCACCTAATGATATGACTCCATTATCAATTGACATCCATGTCCATGATCAGAAAACCTTGATCATCCGTTGATCTCAATGGACTAGTAAAGAGGCTACGAGGGACCTGGTTATTTACATACCACACGTGTATTAATGTTTCCGCTCAATACAGTTATAGCATGGTATAAAACATATTATGAACAATCGAGATATGACAAATAAAATATCTTTATTAATTGCATCTAGGGCATATCTCCAACAACCATGGCCCTACACGGGTTTGGCTGAGCCACGACACATGAAGGTGCTGCCAGAGGCCCTACGCGGGTTCCATGGCCCTCCGTACGCGCCGCCGCTCCTTCGCTTATGTTCTCATCCAATGTGAGGAGTGTCGCACCTCATCGCTTGTGCCCATGTGGGACGCGCGACAACGCCTCACCCGCTCCATTGGTGGCACCACCAATTGTACCATCTCGCCTGCATCTCTGGCTGAGCACACTCCTACCCCGAGGAGCAGGGGACAACGCCATACCTACTTTAGCATGGAGGTGCTGCCAGAGTGCGAAAGGGGATGGATCCTCGTGAGTGCTATTGCGGGTCGACCTTAGAGGTGGAGCGCAAATGTACATCTACCCCACCCCCTACGATGCCGACAAGAAGTTCTACTAAGACATGCAACGGGAGACCAGCTAGTCGAAAGTATCTTAGAATTTGCTATAAGCTTTGATGCACTCCCAAGAATTCGAAACTTGTTTTCACCGGTCATGGTCCAACTAGTATGTTTATGTTGAACTTAGCATCTCAATTATGTGTATGCACTATGTTGAACTTTATATGTATGTTTTCTATGTCGTTTAAGTTATTTGCTTGATGAATATTGTGTGTAAAATAATGTATTTTTTTCTAGTTTTTATTTGCACAACTTAGAATTTAGTTTGAGTAGTTCGGCTAAAAAAGATGTGATAAGTAGAAGATCAAAATATGGGAATTATTTTAATTCACATTATTTATTCTTCATGTTTGATGGGGGGATGCCCAACCGGGTAGGCCCAGGACCCCGAGTCGGCTCACAAGGCCGGGTGGCCCAAAGCCCACCCGGAGAGCATCTTCCAGGATACCGGGTCCCCGAGGATCCCGGTACGTCGGCTCGGGAAGGCGGCAGCGGATATCTCCGAATCGGTTTACGATCTGCGTATCCCGAAGAGTGCGCCTCAAGCAGCCGCACTTGTAGGCAGGATAGCTAGCGCCGCCAGCGGCACCCGTCATTTCCCTGTAAACCCTAGCCGGCTCCCTATATAAAGCCGGCAAGGTGCAACCCTAGAGGTAGACGCATCTCATTCCACAGCCTTCGGAGCACCCGCAAGCTCTGTTGCGCACACCATTGTACACCCCATTCAGATCCAATACATACAAGCAGGAGTAGGTCTTTACCTCATACGGAGGGGCCGAACGTGGGTAACTCTGCGTGTGCTACCTCTTCGTGAATCCTACATCGCCTGGCTCACACCCGAGTTAAGCCACCCCCTATGGCATCTGCCGTGACTAACCCACGACAGTTGGCGCCCACCGTGGGGCCAGCGATCGCTGGAGATTACTTCGCGAAGAGTCCTGAACCCGGCACTGGCGTCATCTTCGGCCGCCAGGCCACGCCGAACCGCGGCGACATCATCACCGACACCTACTTCGAGCACGGAGGGATCAGCTACGTCGCTGACCCGCACACTTGGGGCAAGCCCAATTACAGGCCCATCACACGCTCGATGGTGATCCCCTTCGGGACGGCTGTCACCGCCTACGTCGGCTTCTGCGGTGTGGACGGAGGCGTCATCGTCGACGATAATGACAACGCCTCCTCTCGCCTCGACATGACGGACTACGTCGTCATCAACACCATGGATGCGAATCTCACCGCACCCGCTTCACCCGCTGAGACCGTCCAGATCTCGGACGACGACGACAGCGGGTCGATCTTGCCCGTCCTCGACTATGACTCGGAGGGTCGACCGATCTGGCCTCAGACGGCTCGGCCACACCCGCCTTCATCGGCATGACGGGTGAGGCGGCTAAACCGCCGACAACACTGCTGCTGCAACGGAGGCTGACCTGCAGAAGTAGGCACAAGAAAAGCAGACGCGCGAGCGTCAGCAAGCTTAGCACGAACAGGCGCTACGCGAGCAGGAGGCTCGCAACAAACAGAGCGCTCAAGACTCCCTTGATGCGCTCAGGGGACAAGTGAGTCGGGTCCCTGACCCGCTCGCTACTCCAATCACGCCGGCGAACGCCGCCACCCATGCCACGCAGCTCGAGCGGCTGCGCCTGGACATGGCTCGCCAGCAGGAGAAGATCCGCCAGAAGGAGCTGGAGGTGGATGCCCAGACCACCGCCCTGTCTGCAGTGACCAGGCAACACAAGAGCCGCCAATCGCGGCTTAACCCAGACGCGCATCGCCAGATGCCTTCTCGCGTGCTCGACGACGCTTTCGCACGCGAGACCGATTTGGAGATGCAGCGCGATGAGTGTCGCAGGTCTCAGCCTGGCGGCTCGAATCAGCCGCCACCTCAGCCTCGACCAGCGATGCCGCCTCCGGCGCCACGACCCCAGTCGAACCCGGCTCGACCTAAACCTCAGCCGCGGAACGACGACGACGCCGACCTTGCCGTCTTCAGCACACCGGTCGACTGCATGACCGCTGCCGCCTCCCTCTTCAAGAGGATACGCGTCAAGGACAACCCCTAATGGTCCAAGGGGTGCAAGCTGGTGGACAAGGCGCTAGAACTGCAGGAGAACATGTCGCAATCGAGCGGCAAGCTCTACTCCAAGTCGCCACCTAGCGAGAAGACGGCTTCGGCGCAACGCCCAAGCCAGGGGAACAGAGACCACCCCAGGCACGACGCCGCTCCGCCGCAGCCGCGCAGCCGGCACGAGGAGCCGGCGGTGTCGAGCAACGCGGGAGCTGGAGGCAACCCGCCTCGGCTCGCCCGCAACGACGCCCGGCACACCATCAACAACAACCAGGCGCAGGCACGCTCCAACCATTCCGCTCCGGACCTGCGCCTCCACCTCAACGACAAGCACGCCCAGACGGCGCGCAACAGCGACGACGACGACTGATACGTCCAAAACGTATCTACTTTCCCGAACACTTTTGCTATTGTTTTACCTCTAACTTGTATGTTTTGAATACAACTAATGCGGACTAACGCTGTTTTCAGCAGAATTGCCCTGGTGTCTTGTTTTTGTGCAGAAAGTCAATTTTCGGGAAAAACACCAGAAAAGATCGCAAACCTCCTATTTTACCAGAAGACTCACGGAGCCAGAAGGGGAGGCGGAGATGGGCCACGAGTGGCCCAAACCACAGGGCGGCGCGGCCAGGGGGCCCACCGCGCCAGCCACTGAGGAGGGCGCCTCGGCCACCTCCCCGAGTCCATCTTTCGACTACTTAACCCTTCTGACCTAAAAACGTCGGGGGGTTGTCCACTTCATCCAGAAACATCACCGTACGCCGCCACCATCGCGAAACCTATTTCGGGGACCAGAAACTCCGTTCTGGCACTCCGCCGGGACGGGGAATTGGAGGAGATCATCGCCATCATCATCACCGACGCTTCTCCATCGACCATCCATGTTTCCCCCATCCATGTGTGAGTAATTCCCTGCTGTAGGCTGAGGGGGATGGTAGGGATTGGATGAGATTGTTCATGTAATAAGCTATAAGATCATTAGGGCATGGTGCCCAGTATCCGTTGTTAGTACTTATTGATGTTGTTGCAACTTGTTGAGCTTAATGCTTGTCACTAGGGCCCGAGTGCCATGATTTCAGATCTGAACATGTTATTGTTTCATAATGATATGCACTGTTTATTGATCATACCTGCAAGTTGTATACACATATTGTTGTCCGGAACCCGCGGTCCCAAAGTGACAACAATTGGGACAGCCGAGGGGAATGGCTGCGATGTGAGGATCACATGTGTTCACGGCGTGTTAATGCTTTGCTCCGGTACTTTATTAAAAGGAGTACCTTAATTACCAGTAGATTCCCTTGAGGCCGGCTGCCACCGGCTGGTAGGACAGAAGATGTTGTACAAGTTTCTCATTGCGAGCACGTACGACTATATACGGAACACATGCCTACGTTTACTTAGTACTTGGATGCTTTATCATTATTATCTGCAATGCCTATGTCTTGATTATTATATGAGCTATCTTATCCATGCAGCGCCCGTTCATCCATCCCTATGCCTACAGTGTTTTAATCCTACTGTTTACTGCAATCACTACTGCTGTCTCTGTTTACTGCTGCTATTGTTTCACCGCTACTACTGCTATAAAACTGTTGCTACTGATAATCTGTGTCGAGCAAGACTATTCACAGGTGCAGCTGAATTGACAACTCCGCTGTTAAGGCTCTCAAGTATTCTTTGGCTCCCCTTGTGTCGAATCAATAAATTGGGTTTTACTTCCCTCAAAGACTGTTGCCATCCCCTATACTTGTGGGTCATCAAGACTATTTTCTGGCGTCGTTGCCGGGGAGCATAGCTTTGTTTGGGAGTTCACTTGTGATCTATATTGCCCGCTGAAATTTATTCATCATGGGTAAAGCTCGTGATGAGAGGGTCCATGTATTGCCATCCACTACAAGAAAAGGTACGACACTTAGTACCTCTGCTGCTCTTGACTCACCATCTGTATTGAGTCAACTTGTTACACCACCACAATCTTCACGTGTTGGTACTACTGCTGAATCTGAAATTGCCTCTGATAATATTGATGATGCTTCTACTGTGATTGATGAGAATATTTCATTAGGTCCACTTTTAGATGCTGCTATTGCTAAGTCTAAACAACTTGAAAATACTAGAACACCTAATGAAAGTCCTACTACTCCTGTTTATTCACCTGAGTTAAGGGATTATACTTGTGATGATGATCCTGATGAAACTTATGTGGAACTTGATGATGATTTTATTGATAAATGTAATGCTACTACTGGTGCAAGTAATATGAGAAATTTTCTTGCACAACATGCTGTTAAATACAAGTTGTCACCTGATCCTAAGTTTGCCACTTCTCCTATAAACATTAAAGATAAGGATTATGATTTTTCTCTTGATTTATCTCATATATCTATTGTTGAGAAAACTCCTTTTTGTGGCACTAAGAGTGAAAGTGCTGTAGAGCACATGAATGAGCTCTCTACTTTGAGTGGCTTATTTTCTGATGATATTAAGAAGCGTAGCTATTTTGTTGCTAAGATTTTTCCTTTCTCATTAAAAGATGATGCTAAAGCTTGGTATAACAACTTGTCTCCTGGTTCTATTACTAGTCCTACTGGTTTGCTTAATGTTTTCTTTCAGAAATATTTCCCTGCTAGTGCTCAACATGATGCTTTGCAGAGAATTTATAACTTTGACCAGGAAGATGAAGAGAAACTTCCAGAGGCATGGACAAGGTTTTGCTCTCTTATCAGAGCTCGGCCTGGACATGATTTGGAAAAGCATGATCTACTTGATATATTTTACAGTGGACTAACTATTGAATCTAGAGCATATCTGGATAGCTGTGCTAGTTGTGTTTTCAGGAAAAGAACCCCTGAAGAAGCTGAAGAATTATTGGCTAAAATCAGCCAGAATTATGATGATTGGACTCTACCTGCGCCGACCCCCACACCTACACTGACACCAATATCAAAGAAGAGGGGAGGTATGATTGAATTGAATGATGAAACAATGAGGGAGGCCAAGAAGATTCTCATTGAGAAGGGTATTAAATCTGAAGATGTGAAGAACCTCCCACCTATTGAAGATTTGTGTAGGCCAATTCCTCATCCATCCATAATTGAGGTTCACTCTCTCCACAGGTTTGATGAAGGAGATATTCCCTACTCTAAACCACCTGATCAATGCTTAGATGAATTTGATAATTATGTTATTAAGCAAGATAATTTTAATATCAGAGTAGAGAATCATTTGCATGAAAACTCTCTAGCTATTAGTAAGTTGCATGATATTGCGGAGAGAACCTCCAATGATGTTAAGATGCTTATTAACCATTTCCATATGGTTCAAACTCAAATTGATCAACTCACTAAAGTGCAACAAGACATGTTAGCTAATGTGTCGTGGTGGGATCACGGCAGATGCCATGGGTATGGCTTAGTTGGGGCCGAATGGTCGTTGGGGGAATCCGGGGAGGGTTTATGCACTCAAGACGTGCACAAGCAAGAACATGCAAGAAACCACAAGAACATGGACAAGAAACCAAGAAAGCCAAGAGCACAAAAGACACCGCGATGTACCCAGGTTCGGGGCCTTCGTGAGGAAGTAAAACCCCTACTCCTGCCTTGCCTCTCTCAATATATCAGTGTGGTTCTCAGGTACAAGGTGCTCCTCGAGCTGTATGTTGCTACCAAAGTGAGAGCTCGAGGTAGAAGGTGAAACTACGAAGGGGGAAATGAACTAGGGTTTTTGCCGTCCTCCTCCCTGGAGGTAGAGATGCCGCATATATACATAGGCCGAAGTACAGTTTTACCCCTGCCTACCGCTAACAATGGCATGGCCAAAAGGTAGAAGACAAGCCTCTGCCTCCTGCCAGCTCAATGGCCGGACTGTCAGGCCGGACAGGCCTAGCTTTCCTCTTCCGGTCATACTTCAGTAGCCTGCCGAGGTCTAGCCTGTAGACCTTTCCTGAAATGGCCAAGTCAGCTCCTAGGCCCCCGAGCTTCCGGGAAACCCGTGGACGGACCTCGCCGTCCTCTGAAGCCTCGGGCTACGAGCTCTGCGGCGCCCGTGACCTCTCTGACATGCCTCGATCCTTGCTGCCAACCTCGGATAACACTCCTGATCCTATACCTCGGTAGAGAATACCTTATTCCTGTGGTAGCTAGCTGACTACCCCGAGATTGATACCTCGGAGGATATACCTCGGAGAATATACCACGGACGTACACCTTACGTCGGATGACGCCTCCTGCGTTCTTGCTCAATCGTTACCTCGGA
Source organism: Poa pratensis (assembly GCA_947311845.1). NCBI lineage: Eukaryota > Viridiplantae > Streptophyta > Magnoliopsida > Poales > Poaceae > Poa > Poa pratensis. Next base: position 41,527,793 of record CAMZMU010000042.1, read on the forward strand.
CAGCTTACTACCTTAACCTTACATGTCTTTACCTCATCTTTACCCTACCCGGGGGTAACCCCCCGACAGTAGTCCCCGAAGCTGATGTGGTCTTGCAGCCTCGGATGAAAGGCCGCATCAGGTTCAACCCGAAACCACATGCGCTACAATGTTTTGCAGGTCTCCGAACCAATACCCCGAAAGATCCATCGGTCTGTTCCTCGGGCCATGCTGCTTGTCCGAAGTATCCGCCGAGATCTCGGACGTCAACCCCTCGATTCCTGCATCCTTACTGACTTCGGTCAGAGAACACTGTTCACGTGTCCCATCCGTCACTTCCTGGTCCACGGCAGTCAAAGCACTCGAGTGCTTTCCACCACGCGGCCCACGTCAGCGGAGATTCCCCGCTCGCGCTCCAGTAACCGCACCGCCCGACGGTTTGCCTCCTGCAACCGATCCTGTGGCCTGCTCGCCCACCGCTATCTTCGTGCCACGTGGGCCATTGTGCACAAACGATCCCACTCGCCGCTCCGATAACCGCGCGGTAGTGCGCAGTTACCGCCCGCGGTTATAAGTACAGGCCCAGGGCCCTGCATCCCTCTTCTTCCTCATCCACTTGCCGTTTCGCCTCCATCGCAACCAGCGCCGCCGCTTCCGGTCGAGAAGAAACGCATTCCCGCCGCCGCCGACGAGCAGCTCCTTCGTCGCCGTTGCGAACGCGTCACCGGCGCCGCCCTTCAGCACCTCATTTTCACGGTATGTACTCCCTTTCTTGATACCCTAGGCATTGCTCTAGGTTTCTTCCTCTTCGCGCTTTGGTTCTTCATATGTTCTTGAATAAAACTCTATTTACCTCCTCCGGTAGATCTTACTCGCATACTCTTTTGGGTAGAAATTAGTTTCATGCCTCGGACAGATGTTCGCCTAGCATAGATATGCCTCTATGTACATTAGATAGCCGCCCAACTCCTCCTGAGTTAGCCAGATATAGCCTTAGATTCCAGATTTACTTTTTCCTTTGCTAAACTTCTGTGCATTTTCTGCAGATTGATTCTGCCGAGATGTCTCCTCCTGAGAGTTCGGAACAAACCGAGGTTCTAGACCTCGAACTGGAGGTCGGAGAACGAGCCGGCTGGGAAGGTTCGGATGTAACTCCGGACGAAATCCAGTGGCTCAGGGCGACTCGGCGGATTCCCGCCGGGGTAGAGTGTCGCCTGCCAGAGGGCGAACTCGAGCCTCAAGTCAAGCAAGGGGAACGGGTGGTCTTCGTCGCGCACTTCCAGCGCGGCTTCGGACTGCCCATTAGTGATTTCTTCCGGAGCTTCCTCGACAAGTTCGGACTCCAGGTTCATCACCTCCCTGCCAACGCCATCACCACTCTCTCCTGCATCGTTTCTTTCTCTGAGGGATACCTCGGCCTCAAAGCCACGGTAGACCTCTTTTCTCGCTACTTCCAACTTAAGCGGCAAGTGATCCCGGCTCCAAAAAACAAGGATCTGCCCAAGCAACTAACCGCCTGCGGAGCTGCCACCATAGCTCCTCGCCGAAACTCCATCTTCCCACGTATCACTACTCCGGACACCGTTCGCAAGTGGCTCCGGACGTGGTTTTACGTGAAGAACTCCGGCGAAGAGGACTTCCTCAACCTGCCGGCGTTTAACCTCAGCCCTCCTACAGAACAGCTCAACTGGGACTACACTCCCCCTCACACCGGCGAACTCAAGTCCATCCATGGGTATATTGCGAAATGGCAGGACCCGGAGGACCCCGCGAACGACGGGAAAGTCCTGACGGCTGACGACCTGGCCTGCACGTTCGTGAAGCGCAGGGTCTCCCCTCTCCAGGCGAGGTCTCACAAGATCTGCCACATGAGCGGTCTTTATGACCCCACCCGACATACGCATATTGCACTGGACAATGCAGCGGTAGCTCGGCGAGTCCGAGCTATCACCAAGTCCAAGATCTCTGATGCTTGGACATGGGGAAGGGAGCCCCACTACAGGACCAAGCCAGCGAAACAGGTACGCTATTCCGACGTTTTCTTCGATACTCCTTTACCACCGAGGTCTTGCTACCGACGTTCATCTTGATAATTTTCTTCCTAACTCCTTTTCATATGTCCGCCATACAGCTGTTCGCCCGCCAGACCGCCGAGGATGGAGTCCATCCTGCGGACCACTTCGGCGAGGATCTCCCTGTTGAGAACCCACCATCCAACGTGGACCCTGACGACGAGGATTTTATGCCCATTGCCTCGGCCCGCATCACCACCGCGGGTAAGCCTCAAGCACAAGCTTCAGTTCAAGAGATTTCGGATGACGAGGAGGGGTTTCTCGTCATGGAACCAATAAACGCGGTACCTATCTCCTGCCTTCCTCACCTTCCGAACTTTACTCCAGCAACCAGCCGGAAACGTGCTGGTGCCGCAACTCCGACCGCCGAACCCTCCGCCACTGGAGCCTCCGGACCCGCTGAGGCTCCGGTCAAGAGACGTCGGCTGAAGAAGTCCGGACATCCTCCTCATGCCCGGGGGGGCAAGAGGTTTCCTACCTCGGATGGGTAATGCTTTGCTTCTATAGCCAACCATGTTTGTTGCTTAAACATATTACCCGGTATTAACACTCGACCATCTTCCTTGCGTTGCAGTGCCCCCATAGACGTGGATCAGGAGGTATCCTCCATGACTGCACCCGTTGGTGCCTCTGAAGCCACGACCTCCCCGACGAACTCTCGCCCCGGATCTCCTCCACCGAGGTCTGGCCCGGCGTTGGGGAAATCTGCCCCCACCCGAAACACATGACACGATAGCAATACGCCCCGTACGGGGTAATAAAGGCAGTCTTTATTTGATCATCAGTGTTCAGTGGTATCTGGTGAAAACCAGAATATGCATCAATAAAAGACAACAGCTCACATCCAGCCGTAGAATCGATCACTTGATCAATCCGAGGTAAAGGAAAGGGATCCTTCGGGCACGCCTTGTTCAGGTTGGTGAAGTCAATGCACATGCGCCACACCTTGACTACCGCCGGTTCGTCCTTCTTTTTCTCCACGAGGACTGGATTAGATATCCAGTCCGGATGCAGCACTTCCATGATGAAGCCTGCAGCCAGTAACTTCGCCAGTTCTTCGAGTACCACCTTTCTTCGGTCATCTGAGAGCCGCCGCGTCGGTTGACGCACTGGTTTCACCTCTGGCCGAACAAACAAAGAGTGCTCTGCCAACTCCCTCGGAACACCTGGCAGGTCTTTAGCCGACCATGCAAAAATGTCCCGATTCTCACGGAGGAAGTGACAGAGCGCGCTTTCCTATTTCTCGTCCATGCCAGTACCAATGATGGCGAAACGCTCCGGGTTCTCCGAGTCCAGCGGGATTTTCTTGGTCTCCTTGGGCACCTCGAATGAAGCGCTCATGTCCGGAGTAATTAGTCCGGACATGCCGAGCTGAGTAGACTGCGCCATTGCCACCACCTTCTGAAGTTGCTTCTTCTCCGCCGCGATCACCAAGGACTCGGCTAAACTAGATCCCGCCGAGGCACATTGCATAGCCTTCTTGTAGTCACCAGAAATGGTTATTATTCCCTTGGGCCCCGGCATTTTCATCTTTAGGTAAGCCACATGAGTGGAGATCATGAACTTGGCCAAGGCTGGCCTTCCCAGCAAGGCATGGTAAGGGCTCTGCAAGTCCACAACCTCGAACTCAAGACTTTCAACTCGGCTGTTATCTCGGGTACCAAAACCCACGTCGACCCAAATCTTTCCCATAGGTGCACAAGAGACCCCGGGCACAATACCGTGAAATGTACAGCTGCTAGGCTGCAACTGGTTCGGTGAGTATCCCAGCTTGACCATTGTGTCTCGGTACATGATATTTATGGCACTCCCATTGTCCACCAAGACTCGGGTGAATCTCACATTGTTGGTCGGCCCACAAAACGTCGGATCCACCACCAGTGCATAGTTTCCAGGGCTCGGCATGATCCGAGGTGTATCTTGCCTGCTCCAAGTGATCTCTTGCTCGGACCAGTTCATGTATTTCACCACCGCCGGAGATACTGCATTCACCTCCTTGGCACGCCTCAGCATACTCTTCTTATCAGTTGACTCAGTCACAAACACCACGTAGCTCTGATGTACTTCCCTATAATCATTACCGGGGTTCTCATACCTCTGATTCTCAAAGGACCACGTTTGGCTTTGGCCGGCACCACCGTTGTTGTTGTTGCCCTGGGCACTCACTGCATTCACCGGTTTCGCCTGCACCGTCTTCTGGTTTTGGGCCGCATGCACCGGGGTTGAATTTGCTCCGGTTAAGCTCTGATTCTGCGCCGCTATGGTCGGCTTATGCTGCTGCTGCGTGTTCGGATATTGAGGTCTACGCCATTGGTTCGGTGGCCCACTCCGGTTTGCCCCAGCTTTCGCCCCTTCTGCAGCGGTTCGGTGATGAAAACTACACTGCAGAGTGGTATGGTTGGGTTTCTGCCATTCCTGCCATGATAGATACATGGTCCATTCACCAATGACTCGTAAGTCACAGGTGGTCCGGCCTCCTGCCACTGCTTCGCACCACCTCCCTGATTCTGGTTCTGGTTCGGAGTCCACGCCTGACCCTCAGTCTTCGGTTTCTGGGCGCCTCCAGGTCCGGACTGACTTGGGTTTACAGCATTGACTTGGAAATCTGGTTCCTCCTCTTCTGCCCGAACTCTTGACGGTTATCAAACCTCGGTCCGTTGTTGCGGTTGTTCATCGGATTCCTCCTGTTCCGGGCATTCCCATCCAGCAGAGGCTGCATCGGATCGCCAAGGGCATAGGAATCAGCTATCCGAATCGTCTCGGCCAGAGTCTTTGGCATATCTCTCTGGAGCCTCTGCCACAACATGCTACCATACCGACATCCATCAGCAAACCACGCTATAGCCTGTGCTTCGATAACTCCCTCACAGGAGTTCCGAACATTGCTCCACCGAGTCAAGAATTCTCGGTCAGTCTCATTGTCCTCTGCTTGCACGCCTGCAAAAGCTGAGGTCGGTTTGGCCTCCTGTAAGTGCTGGCGAAGTTGCTATTGAATGCCTCCTCTAAATCCAGCCAGCAATCGATGCTATTCTCCGGCAATTGTTCAGCCAGATCCGAGCAGGACCTTCCAACATGTGCGGGAGATACCGGACCGCCCATCGGCGATTGCCCCCCGCAATGTATACTGCTGAAACATAATCAGCTAGCCAATCTTGCGGCTTGGTGCTCCCATTGTACGGCCTGGTACTCCGACCCAACTGAAACTGAGACACTGGTGGAGGTGGTTCCTTCATGATCCGAGGTCCAAAACACGCCGGACCAGGAGGGCCTTCCTCCTCCAATTTCTCGGACATGTAAATCCGATCTAGCTTGTAGCGCGCATCACCTGTAGGCAACGTCCGAGCTCCGATACGTTCTCCCAATGCACCATCCACTCTATAGAATCCAGCCCGCTCCATGGCTGAATTTCCATCATCATATCGGTCGCCACCTCGACCGACGTTCTTCGGCTGCGGAACATACTCCGGCTCTTGCTGATACTGCTCCTGCGGCCGGGGTTGCTGCTGATGCCTCGGGGGCTGAGGTGGTTTACCTCGGCCAGCCGACGCTGCTTGCCCACCGTTCTGATTTCCCTGAGCTGAACGGCCCTTAGCTCGGCTTGCATCACCTGGGCCGGGGTCTCCATTGGCTCGGCTAGCGTTGCCGACCTTTTGCTTCCCAGCTAACACCGGATCGTACACTTGCAGCTGCATCTCCTTGTTCCGACCTGAAGTGACACTCCGGGCACGATCGGCTCCTCCGACGTGTGGAGACGAGGCTTGCCCCTTGGACCCCTGGCTAACTGGCCTAATCGAATGGACCGCCTGCGAACCGCCAAGCCCGGCCTTGCGGAGGGCTTCATTTTGCTTGCTGGCCACATGCACTAACTCATTGAGCCGCTTCTGCTGCTCACGCCATGCATCTCCGGTCAACTCCGATAGCCCGGCCCTTACTGCTTCGGCTGCTCTAAGGTTCTTAGCTGGTGAACTATACACCGGCCTACCAGTAGCCGACCTGCTACTTGTTGCCTTACTCGAGCCCGAGACTGCAGCCCTAGCCATTTCCCCATAGAGGTCCTTGCCTCGGTTGAGCAGAGCAGCTTTCTTACGCCGCACAACCGGAGTAAAACCATCCTCTATACCATGTGCAGCATTGTACTCCTTCTGCTCCATATCGAACTGCTGCTTAGCCTCGGCCAGCAACCGAGCTTCTCTCAGCACCCTCTGGCGCTCTGCCTCTAACCCGGCCACCGTATGCTCCACACTTGCCTCTACTGCGAGTGGCCGAGCTAACCTATCAACGATAGCTTCTAAGGGAACTTCTTCCCTTGGCATGCCCAACTGCTCATTCTGACTAGGTTTCTCATACGGAAACTTCGCCGTCCGACCTGATTTCTCAGGCAGCGCGGTTGGCGTCGCCTCCACCTCGGCTAGCGCGACCTTGCCAGCATCTGCCTTGCTAGCTGCAGGCTGGTACCAGCCATCATCACCTCCACACACCTCGGAGGGCGAGTGACACGCTGGCCCAAAGCCGCCAGGAGAGGAGTTTCGTCGTCCACGAGCACCTGCTCCGGGTACTCGCGAACCACCTGACAGCAACGTATGTGGGGAAGCTGCCGAGCATCATGAGGAAGCCATTGGTGGGGAAAGGCTTGCCGGCGAAGCACCCCGCATTGTCGCTCACAAAGGCGAACTCGCCGATCTTGGCAACAAGGCCAGAAAGAACACACTCAGAGGAGCCCGTCCGGATGGAAACTCCACCCAACGCCTCAATCTGCCCCACGGTGGGCGCCAACTGTCGTGGTGGGATCACGGCAGATGCCATGGGTATGGCTTAGTTGGGGCCGAATGGTCGTTGGGGGAATCCGGGGAGGGTTTATGCACTCAAGACGTGCACAAGCAAGAACATGCAAGAAACCACAAGAACATGAACAAGAAACCAAGAAAGCCAAGAACACAAAAGACACCACGATGTACCCAGGTTCGGGGCCTTCGTGAGGAAGTAAAACCCCTACTCCTGCCTTGCCTCTCTCAATATATCAGTGTGGTTCTCAGGTACAAGGTGCTCCTCGAGCTGTATGTTGCTACCAAAGTGAGAGCTCGAGGTAGAAGGTGAAACTACGAAGGGGGAAATGAACTAGGGTTTTTGCCGTCCTCCTCCCTGGAGGTAGAGATGCCGCATATATACATAGGCCGAAGTACAGTTTTACCCCTGCCTACCGCTAACAATGGCATGGCCAAAAGGTAGAAGACAAGCCTCTGCCTCCTGCCAGCTCAACGGCCGGACTGTCAGGCCGGACAGGCCTAGCTTTCCTCTTCCGGTCATACTTCAGTAGCCTGCCGAGGTCTAGCCTGTAGACCTTTCCTGAAATGGCCAAGTCAGCTCCTAGGCCCCCGAGCTTCCGGGAAACCCGTGGACGGACCTCGCCGTCCTCTGAAGCCTCGGGCTACGAGCTCTGCGGCGCCCGTGACCTCTCTGACATGCCTCGTTCCTTGCTGCCAACCTCGGATAACACTCCTGATCCTATACCTCGGTAGAGAATACCTTATTCCTGTGGTAGCTAGCTGACTACCCCGAGATTGATACCTCGGAGGATATACCTCGGAAAATATACCTCAGACGTACACCTTACGTCGGATGACGCCTCCTGCGTTCTTGCTCAATCGTTACCTCGGACAGCTTACTACCTTAACCTTACATGTCTTACCTCATCTTTACCCTACCCGGGGGTAACCCCCCGACATAATGCTTCTAAAGAAAATTAAAACCTGTCTATGTTAGCACTAGAAGTGGAGCTCATACTCAGGATCCTTTATATCCTGAGGGACACCCTAAAAGAATTGAACAAGATTCTCAACTAGCTGAAAATCCGTTTTCCTTCTAAGAAAAAAGAAGAAGAAGAAGCATAAAAATGTTGTAGAATCCTCTGAAACTGTTAATGATCCTAATATATATCTATCTCTGATGCTGAAACTGAAAGTGGTAATGAACTTGATAGTGATAAGGATAAAAATGATGCTCTTGATAAAGAAGTTAGTGAAAAGGAACCTGAAAAGCATACTAAAAACACAAAGTACACTAAGGAAGATTTCATTGCTAAGAAACATGGTAATGAAAGGGAACCTTGGGTTCAAAAGCAAATGCCTTTTCCAACTAAGAAACTAAAATCAAAGGAAGAAGAACATTATAATAAATTTTGTGAATGGATGAAACCCTTGTTCTTGCAAATTCCTTTGACTGATGCTATTAAATTGCCTCCTTACTCAAAGTATATGAAAGATATTGTTTCTAACAAGAGGAAATTTCTACTATGCTTGCTAATTATTCTTTCAATGGCAGGTTCCTAAGAAGCTTGGAGATCCAGGTATACCAACCATCCCTTGCTCCATCAAGAATAATTATGTTAGAACTGCTTTATGTGATTTGGGAGCAGGAGTTACTGTTATGCCTTTTTCTCTTTATAAGAGACTCTATCTTAATAAATTGATACCTACTGATATATCTTTGCAAATGGGCTAAATCTACTGTTGTTCCTGTTGGCATTTGTGAGGATTGTCCCTGTTCAAGTGGCTAACAATTGTTTAATTTTGACTGACTTTGTTGTTCTTGAAATGCCTGAAGATGATAATATGTCTATTATTCTTGGAAGACCTTTTCTAAATACTGCAGGTGCTGTTATTGATTGCAATAAAGCAAAAGTAACTTTCAATGTTAATGATAAAGAACATACTGTTTATTTCCCCAAGAAAGTTGACAAGATTTATGGAGTCAATACCATCTCCAATTTTAAAACTATCAAAGTGGGAAGTATTGATTGCCCTATATATGATCATCAAGAAGGATATCAAAACATTATGATTGGATCCATATCAATACAATACAAGGTAACATGAGTGTTTAATGATGTTTAAATCATTTGTGTCATGTAAATTTATTTGGTGCCAAGACTTGATCAACCTTGTTATCAAATGTATTTGCATACATAAAAGAGCTAAACAGCATTTCTTTCTTCAACTTTGTTTTACCTCCTGTAGTGATAATTAGGTTGCAAAAGTTTAGTTGTTTTGAATTTTAAAATAATTTTTCTGCTCAAGTTTTATTAATTTAAATATCCAGATTTCATGCAAATTGAAAGTTTTCAAAAATCTGTAAAAATTATACCATTGGTCCTATTTTTCAAAGAGCATCGTGGGAGTGCCTGGTGCTGACCAAGGGACCCACCATGGGGCCAAACCACATGGTGGCGCGGCTGCCCCCTTGGCCGCGCCAGCCACTGAGGTGGGGCACCCTTGGCCCTCCAGCAGTTCCCCCACCTACCACTTCTTCCTCTTGCATCACTTAGCTCGTTTTCCTCTCTCACACTCGAGTTCTTGCTGTTCTTCCTCGCGATTTCGATCTCTTTGTTCAGCCATCTCAGCTGCTGAGATTTGGAGCATTTGCTCTCCGGTATGTGACTCCTCCATGTATCCAAGTAGAATTTTGTTTAGTAAAGTATACCTTGAGTATTTTGCTGCTGTAGGTGACTTGTTAAGTGAGTATGCATGCTTGTTCTATGTTGATATAATCAGTTTTGATGCATGTTTAGTCCTCTAGCAAGTTCATATAGTAGTTCCCCTCATTTGTATGCTTCAAAGATAATCTTTTATGATATGTGTCAAAAATTTCAGAGGATGGAGGGAAATGAACACCAACTAAATCATTATGAATTGCTGGTTCCTGAGGTCATGGGGATCCATCGTGAAGAAGGAGTGTTCCCATCCTGCTATCCATGCTTGGAATTCATGAGAAGTTCGGGGATCTTGCGTGATTTTCGTACTCTTGTCTCTAATACAGGATTGAGTAATTTGTAGAGGGAGAACCCTACCAATATGCAAAGCTAACTATGTCTGTGGTGCAGGACTTTAGATTTGATTGGTCTTCACCTAACCCTATGGTTCACTATAAAATTTACAACAAAAGTGTCCACTTGCCTTTTGATGCTTTTTGTGCAGCAATTAGGGTGCCGCAATGGGGATCACGAGGGAAGATACATGGGCAACCCAAGCATTTGACGGACCTATACGAGGTAATATGTCAAGGAAGAACCTACTCAGATGAAAGTGGTAAAATTCGAAGTATTCAATTTCCATGCATTCGATATTTTGCTTACTTCATCACGAGGTGTGTACTGCTAGGAAGAATGCAAATAAATTATCCATTCCTGATTTAGCTTTCCTAGCAGCAGCCTTGCAACATGATAAGAGTTATAATTTGGGTGCCTTGATAGCCTTTCGCATTGCTGCCAATCGCGAGAAAGGGATTTTGTGGAGGACTCATTGCTTCTCGTTTATTAGCTATGCATGGTGTAGTAGCTCTCCCTAATGATTTGCAGCTTCCTTTAGAGAGGCTCGATTTTGCTTCCATGGGGAGGCATGGCTTTGTTACTAGTTGGTCTACTTTGAATAATCTATCTTATGAGGTGCCTTTTGCCAAGAAGGGGGGTGGAAAATGGTTAAATCTGAGCGAATAGTCACTTTGCCTGCACCACGTTTATTTGATCTTGGTTTCAGGAATGTTTGGTCAGTCACCGAGGATGAATTCGATGCATACTTGAGGGAACATGCCCTGCACACAGAGGATGATGGAGAATGGGCGGACGAGGACTCCACTCAGTTTCCGGGACTGGGGGCTCGCGCCCTGTCGGAGAATGACTCCCACGAAACAGGGGCAGTCACACTCGCGAAGAGAGTTCGTGTAAGGGGCTGAACACGACGTCAATCAACCCTCATCCGGCGCGGCGACGCTGCTCGTCGTGCCTGAGGAGGGACATCACGGCAGAGAGAGACACGGCGCGTACCCAGGTTCACGGCCCTCTTGTGGAGGTAAAACCGCTACGTCCTGCCTGTCTGTATTGCTGCTTGTAGAGGTTACAGTACAGCGTGCTTGCCGAGGCAGTTGTGGCAATGGCGCGTACAAGGGGAGGGAAACTACTGTCTTCTTCTCCCTTGCGCGCAAGTAGCTAGACTAGGAGTAAAATGTGTTCGATCCCCTCTTAGGGTGGTGCACCAGCTCCTTTTATAGCGCCCCGGGCCTCCTCCCTGTCCTTGTGCAGCGGAGGGCTACCACATGGCGACAACGGTCGGGAGCACGGTGCACCGCTGCTTGGGCGTCCATGAGCGCGGTCCATGGGCACAAAAGCTGAGGCCGCAGCAGAGAGGCCGCCGTCCATCCAGGACGGCCAGCTGCGCCGCAGAGGAGCGGGGAGTCCCCACGGTGACGTCGCGTTTGGCGCGTAGCGCCGGCCTGCTCCCTTATCACCAAAGAGGAAAGCTTGGTGGTCTGCGCCGTTGCCCCTGCTTTGTTGACTCCTTTATCACCAAAGTGGGACTGTAGCTCCGTCGTCACCTGCGCAGAGGCGCGGTCACTCTGCGGCCGCTGCGGAAGCCATGTGCGCTCCGCAGAGCTTGCTTTACAGTGAAGGAACCCTCGCGTGGGCGGGAACGCCCTGTGGAGGATTCTGCGTTGACTTCCCTTCAGGGAAACTTCCTTGGAGAGGAGGCAGCGGAGTAGAGGCTCCACAGGCCCTAGCTGCCTCCTCAGGCCTCCGCGAGGCGATTCTGCCCCGCGGGCCCCAGGCTTGCAGGCCTGGTCCTTAGCGAGATTCACTCGCCGAGTGTTGAGGGTTATAGAGGCCTGGCCCAGTACACCCTGGTTCTTACTGGGCTGACAGTAGCCCCCGGGCCCATGACGGGCACGACGCGGTCCAGGGGGCGCAGGCGAAGCGTCATGGGCCCAAAGTGTCCGGCCGGCCCGAGACACGTGGCGAGCGGTTGGTGCGTCTCGGCTTCTCCGGAGGAGGTGGGCGTCGTGGTGGGACCCACGACGCCTCGGAAACCGCTCTGAGGTGATATAAAGGCTGCCGCGGCTGTGCCGGCAGCAGTTCCGCCGCATTTACGCCTTTTCCTTCTTGCATACACCTCCGGTGCTCCACTACTCCGGCGATTTCCGTTCTTCTCCGAGCTCTTCCGCCGCCCTTCCTTCGCGAGCCATGGGCCCCAAGAAAGGCAAGGCGGCGATGGTGGAGGCCTCCGCTGAAGCGCAGCGGGAGGAGGAGCTTGCGCCGGCTCTCATCGGCACTCGCGTCTCCACAGCGGAGGCGCTGGATAGGCTGAAGGTCCTCGTCGCCGGGAGGAATAATGAGCATGGCGCCAGCGGCGTCAAGGCGGCGCGCTTCGGCAAGCTGGCGGCGGGGTGGTACCCCATTTTCGTCCACACGCTGTTCGCGGCTTGGTGCCGCCGTTCTCTCCCTTCCTTGCGGAGGTGCTGGCTTTCTATCAGATCCAGCTCCTGCACCTCCACCCGAACTCCATCCTGATTCTCGCCATCTTCGCCTATCTCTGCGAGGCGTATCTGGGAGTGATGCCTCCGTGGCCTTCTTCCGGAGCTTCTACGCGCTCCGCAACACGGCGCCCGGCGAGCGGTCTGGGTGCGTGTCTTTCCGCATCGCAGACGGGATGGGCGCCGTCTACATCCCCATGTCGTGGGATGGCGACAAGGCCGTTACGAGGGTGACGAAGAAGGTGGAGGACTTCCGCCAGAAGTGGGTCCTCGTCGACGCCAAGGAGCGGAATGCCTTCTTCGATGAGCCTGAGGCGCCGCCGCTGAAGAACTCAAATTGGTCCAGCGAGAAGTTCCAGCACCAGAAGATTGCCCACTTGGTCTCGCGCATGAAGCTCGTCCGCGAGGCTGGCCTCACGGGGCAGATGGTCGCTGAGGACTTCGTGAGGCGGCGCATCGCTCCCCTCCAGGCGCACACGAAGCCGGTGTGGATGTACTCCGGCCCGGCAGATCCAATGCGCTTGCACCTCAGCGCCCACGCGCCAGACGACGTCGCCTCCATCTTAGGCACGCTCTTCATCGCCCCGGAGATCCCTGTTCCGGGCACTGAGCACCTGAGGCCCCTCCACCAGCTCACTCCAAAGAAGCGCCTCGCAGTTCTGGAGATGATGCCGACGTTCACGCCAGAGGGCTTGGAGGGAGAAGAGGCGAAGGGGGCTGCGGCGCCTGTGGTGGAGGAAGACTTGTTTGGCGAGTCCTCTGCTGCTTCAGACGCCGAAGCTGACGCCGCCGGAGGAGTCAACCCCTCGTAGGGGAGGCGAGCTCTTCAAAGCAGGCGGCCCCTGAGGAGGAGATCCTGGAGGTATCGTCCGATGTGGACGAGGATTTTGTGGTGGCCCCGTCACGACGGGCCACAGAAGAAGAAGACGAAGACGGGACGATAGCGGCCCGGAGGCCGCGGCAAAGCGGTGCGAGCCCCGCACCAAGGCCATCCACGACGGGCCGCCAGAAGCCTGGAGAGCACTCCTCTCAAGAGGAAAGCTGGGCGGCCCCTGAGGAGCCCAGCGCTGGAGCCTCAACAGGCCTGCGGCGCTCGCCAACAAGGTGTGGGTGGACACCCGCGCCAAGTCATCTGGGTGAGTACTGCTTCTTCTTGACTCGTTCTTGCTTATCGAGAGTTCTTGCCTTTCTCGAGGATCTCACTGTCTTGATTATCAGGGGTCTGGTTCATGCGAAGCGCCGCCGACTCCGCAAGGCTGCGGACGTGCGGCGCGACGCTACGACCGTTGTTGAGGGGCCTACAGCGCCCCTTGGAGAGAGACTGAGGAGCCCGTGGTGACAGTCACCACGGGCCCGGCTGTTGACGAGGCCATGAGGCCTGTGGGGAGACGCCCCTTGAAGAAGCAACTGCCTCGCCACCTCCTGCCGAGAGTCAGTTTGAGGAGGCGGCGAAGACTCCGTCGCCGCCGCGCCCTGATGCTCCACTGGAGCCCCCAGAGACACCCGCCGTGGAACGGCGGGGACCAGCACACAGCGCCGGGAGGCGCCGACGTCGAGATGGAGGAGGGAACTCCTCCGCCGCCCCCTCCAAATTCCGAGCCTGAGGGGGAGGCCACTTCTTCTGAGGCCGCAGCAGGCGAGGCTGCGGTTGAGCCTCTGGTGGCTAGGCCTCCCTCGCCAGCCCCCGCGGCCCACGAGGAGGTCGTCGTGGAGAACAACGACGCACAAGACGGTGGGGGCCCGCTCCTGTGGCCCCGTGCTGACCCTGGTCCAAGCACTGTGCTTTCTGCACCAGAGGCTGGCGCTGGGGCGGAGGACGTTGCGCCACGTGAGGGCTCTTGGGCCTTGGTCTTGAGCGACCGGAGCCGGAGCGGCGCGAGCCGCCAAGCTGCCCTCCGTTTGGTGAGGGGCACCCTAGACGGGCTAGAGACCCAACTTGCCCTTGAGGAGGCGGAGCTTGGCAGGAGGTATGACGCCCTTGCTGCTGACTGGGCCCGCTTCTTCGAAGTCAGGCGGCGGAGTGGCCCTGACGACCAAGCTCTTCAGGCGCAGCGCGACGAGGCGACGCGGCAGGCCCAGGAGATCCGCGAGAACGCGGAGCGCGAGGCGCAAGAGGCCTTGGCGCCGGTCCAGGCGGAGCGCAAGGCGGCTGCAGAGGATCGGGAGGCGGCTGTGGCGGAGCGCCAGGCTGCAGCCTCCGACCGAGCGGCTATCGAGACCTCCCTCGCCGACCAGCGCAAGGAGCTGGCCAGCCGCGAGGAGAAGATAATTTCTGAAGCTGAGGTGGTGAGGAAGTCTCTGGAGCAGCATCGTCTGTCGCTGGAGGCTCGCGAGCAGGCCATGACGACACGCGAAGCTGAGGTGCTCAAGCGTGAGGAGAAACTGGAGCAGGCGGAAACTGACATGAACAGAGAGCGTGAGGCCTTGGAGTCCCGCGAGAGCAGCTTGGCTGAGGCCATGGGCAAGCACGACAAGGAGGTGGAGCGGCACCGGGAGCTTGTGGAGAAGGCCAACCAAAAGCTTGCCGAGAAGAAAAAGGAGGCAGAGGCGGAGGCCCTCACCAAGCAAAAAGAGTACCGCACTGCTGTCACACAGGCCGTCTCCCGGGAGTATGCTGGGAAGTTCAAGAAGCAGGAGGACGGCTTCCAGAAAAAGCGCAGAGAGCTCGGCAAGCGCATTCGCCAGCTGGAGGAGTGGAACGCCAACTTGAAATCCTCGCTGAAGCGCGCCAAGGACGCTAATCTCCGCACGGAGCAGGCCCTCGAGCGCTCGGAGCAGGACCTCACAGCCCTGATGGCAGACATGCAGGAGCTGAATGCGCAGGTGGCCCCTGTTGTGGAGAGGGTCGAGGAGGCTGAGCAGAGCGCGGTGGCGGCACGGGTCTTGACGCAGCAGCGGGAGCGTATGTTCCGATCTTTGGTGACGCGCGGGAACGCTCTTGCTGCGAAGCTGGGGGTGGATGCTCCTGCCGTCCCCGTCCACGGGAACGCCGACGTGCCACGTATCTGACCTACTTCGACCAGCTCTTCTCCGTCCTTGAGGGCCCTGTGGCGGAACTCGACGATGTTGTCGACGAGGAGTGCCGCAAGCTCCTGCTGGTGGCGGTCGAGCGCGTCTTCGTCAACCTCAAGCGCCTATATCCATGCTTCGACTTCGAGTCCGTGACCGAGCCCATGGGGATGCTCAGACCGAGACGCGCCTCTTCAACTCGCTGCGGGAGGAGATCAACGACTATGTCAACCGCTTCAAGAGGGTCGCTGAAGAGCCGGCCTCTGGCGAGGAGGAAGACGTCGAGGAGGAAGGCGCGGGGAGGATGACGCTGAGGAGGATGAGGCCGCCAAGACTTCTGCTTAAGCTGCTCCTGCCACAAGTCGCGCCTGAGGCGCAAGTTATCTTTGTTTAAAGACTTTGTTTCATTTGTGATGGTCTGTAAAACACTTTATTGTGCTGCAATGTGCGTGTGCCCCTCGACGGGCATTTTATCCCTATTCCATGCCTTTTTCGCTTTACGTCGTCAGGACCCGTCTCTTAGCGCTATGACTCCGCCACTACGGTATGCCAGAGCAATGACTCAGCAAGGCCGGGGGGTGTTTAAGGCTTAGAGAGGTAAGAGCTCTCGAGTCGCGATGCTCGAGGGCTCCCCTTTGACGCTCAAGCAGTCCATGAAATGCGAAGGAGAAAATACCCGCCCGAGGGACGGAAGTTGCTCGTGAGAGGAAAAACACAACGCCTGAGGTGTAAGCGCAGGACTTAGCTTAGCGAGGTTCTGCCTCGTGGAGGGCGTTGATTTCCCTGAAGATGTGCTTCCCTCTTTGGGTCTGGAGCGTGACTCCACGAGCCTTGGGGGGACTCTTGTTCCCTGTGTAGGTTAGAGGTGGAACCAAAGCAAACATGGTAGAGAAACTCATGCGCGCTTATAGGTTTCCTCATGGGTGCCTCGCGAGGAGAGTAAGTACCAAAGGTCCTTAGGTGAGGTGGCAGGTTTGGGAGCAAGCCCCTGGGCCAGAGCTCTTTGGTGAGGTAACAGGCGTGAGAGCGTGCTCACGTGTTAGAGCTCGGATCCTTTTGGTTTTGCGGTGCTGCTGGGATGCTCCCGAGGCACAGTCACCGTACTCAGCCCCCGCTCGCGAGGTGCGCAAGGGGAAAGATATGAGCGCGAATGAAAACACAGAGTAATGAGAACTAAAACTCACCCCCAAAATATTACATAGCGGCGCCGCAGCGCAATGTTTCACTAGGAAACGAATTGGTTCGTTACACTTGGGCTTGCCAAGATAAAGTTTCCATGTCGAGGCATGGGGACCACATTCAGTGGCTGAGACTCTTCACGGCCTGCGGCGGCACGTTACAGGAAGAGCTCAGAGGGACTGGCCCTCAGAGAGAGAAGCTTTTGTGAAGCTTGGAGGTGAAGCTGTGCGCTTTCCTCTAGAGACAAAAAATGCCTGGTGTGATAGAGATCACGGGTAGAACTTGCGTAGATGCGCGATGTTCCAAGGGTTCTTGACCGGGATGCCGTCCTCCGTCTCGAGGCGCACCGCGCCAGGTCTGGCGACATGCGCGACCCTGTAGGGGCCTTCCCACATGGGCGAGAGCTTGTGGAGACCTTCCCTGGAGAGGATCCTCCTGAGGACAAGGTCGCCTGTCTCGAGAGTGCGCGGACGTATGTGGCGGCTGTGGTAGCGTCGCAGGTCTTGCTGGTATTTTGCCGCTCTGAGGGCGGCTGGCGGCGCAACCCGTCGAGGAACAGCAGGTCGTCGTTGTGGAGGTCTTCTTGATTGTCCTCATTGAAGGCAAGGACCCTTGCGGACCCGTGCTTGATCTCTGTGGGGAGGACTGCTTCGGCTCCATACACCAGGGCGAATGGCGTCTCACCAGTGGGCTTTGTAGGGTTCGTGCGGATGGACCAGAGCACGGAGGGGAGCTCATCGATCCAGCCCTTGCCGTAGCCCTTGAGGCGGTTGAAACTTCTCGTCTTGAGGCCCTTGAGGACCTCAGCATTTGCTCGCTCGGCTTGACCATTGCTCTGTGGGTGAGCTACCGAGGCGAAACAGAGCTTGGTGCCGAGGCTCTCGCAGTAAGCCCTGAAGATGCCGCTGGTGAACTGTGAGCCATTGTCGGTGATGATGCGGTTTGGCACACCAAAGCGGCAGACCAGGCCTCTGATGAACTTCACGGCTGCCCTGGCAGGGATGGTGCGCACCGCTTCAACCTCTGCCCATTTGGTGAACTTGTCAACAGCCACGAAGAGGAAACGGTAGCCCCCTTGCGATCTCGGGAAGGGTCCCAAGATGTCCAGCCCCCAGACCGCGAACGGCCAGGAGAGCGGGATGGTCTGGAGTCCCAGTGCAGGCTGATGGACTTGCTTGGCGTGGAACTGGCATGCATCGCAAGACTGAACGATGGTGACGGCATCTTGAAGCACTTGAGGCCAGTAGAAACCGCTCCTGAAGACCTTGCCGGCGAGGGTGCGCGCGCAGGAATGGTGGCCGCACTCTCCACTGTGTATGTCCCTGAGGAGCATGCGTCCTTCCTCAGGAGGCACACACTTGAGGGCAATGCCATTTGGGCGCTTGCGGTATAGGTCTCCCTCAGGATGTAATAGGATTTCGCTTGTCGAGCGACTCGTTCTGCCTCTGCGTCTTCCTCGGGAAGGACTCCTTTTAGCAAGTAGTCCTTGAGCTCGTCAACCCAGCCTGTTTCTTGGTGCACCATGGTTAGCATCAGCGCTCCCCTGAGGTGGGCCACAGTTGGGTGCGCCACCTGTGGGAGGTGGTGGGAGTACTTCGTCTGTGCTTGTAGCTGGTGCTTGCAGCGGCTGCTTTATGGATGCCTTGGAGAGCCTCTCTTCAAAGACACCTGCGGGCTGGGCCTCCCTTCGCGATGCGCGCTTGGCGATGTCATCTGCTTCCTGGTTCTCCTTGCGCGGGATGTGCATGAGCTCCATGCCCCTGAAGTGCTTCTCGAGCTTGCGGACCTCTTCAAGGTAGGCAGCCATATGGCTGTCTTTAGGGGTGTAGCTCTTGTTGGAGAAGTTGACCAGGAGCTGGGAGTCGCCTTTGATGAGTAGGTGCTTGACACCGAGGGCAATGGCAGCTCTGAGCCCGGCGAGGAGGCCTTCATATTCAGCGATGTTGTTGGAGATCTTGTCCATCGTGAAGCACAACTGGACGGCATAGTGGAGCTTGTCGCCTTTAGGCGAGGTCAGGACAACGCCAGCGCCTCCGTTGCGGCAGGAGAAAGCTCCATCGAAGTGCATGGTCCAGTGGCTTGGCGTCGTATCTCCAGGCGGTATAGTTTCTGCTTCAGGAGGCTCTTCAGGAGCATCTCTTAGCACAGTACTGACATAGTAAACTGGATGCTCGACAAGGGTTGTGGAGGGTGACGCAGTGTTGCCTCCCTCGAGGGACTCCTCAGGCCCTTTGGCGAGGTTTCCTTGTGGAGGAGTCTCAGCAGGGGTGCCTGAAGTAGGCTCGACAGCTGGCTGTGGGTCTGGCTCTGGGCCTGGAGGGACTTTTTCCTTGTCGGGAGGCTCTGGACTTGGAGTGGCTGCACTTTTCTTGGGGAGGACTGGCTCTTCTCTTTCGACCACCAGGATGGCGCTTGCGGTTTGTGGAGTGGCTGCAAGGTACAGCTTTAGATGCTCGCCCGTCCTGGGGGCTACCATAACTGGTGCGCTAGCCAAGTACTTCTTCAAGTCCTCAAATGCCTTGTCTGCCTCTGGAGTCCACTTGAAGGTGCCGGACTTCTTCATGATCTTGAAAAATGGCAGGGCCCTCTCGCCAAACTTGGAGATGAAGCGGCCCAAGCTGGCCATGCACCCAGCTAGGCGCTGCATGTCCTTGAGGCGGCGGGGTGGCTGCATTTCTTCTATGGCCTTGATCTTGTCAGGGTTTGCTTCTATGCCGCGATGGGACACGAGGAACCCGAGGAGTTTGCCTGAAGGTACCCCGAAGACGCACTTGGCGGGGTTTAGCTTGATGTTCACCTTGCGCAGGCTGGCGAAGGTCTCCTCGAGGTCCTTCAAGAGAGTGTCTCCCTCGCGAGACTTGACTACGATGTCGTCAACATATGCCTCTGCATTTCTTCCCATCTGAGCCCCCAGGGCGATCCTCATGAGCCTCTGGAAGGTGGCGCCGGCGTTCTTCAACCCGAAGGGCATGCAAGTGTAGCAATACACGCCACAGGGGTGAGGAACGCTGTTTTCTCCTCGTCCTCTTTAGCCATTTTGATCTGGTGGTAGCCTGAGAAGGCGTCCAGAAAACAGAGGAGATCACAGCCGGCTGTGGAGTCCACGATCTGATCGATCCTTGGCATGGGGTATGGGTCCTTGGGGCAGGCTTTATTTACATCAGTGTAATCGATGCAGAGCCGGCCTCCCCCATTGGTTTTGGGACAACCACGCCATTAGAGACCCAGGTGGGGTGGGCAACTTCTCGAATAATGTCTGCTGCTTTTAGCTTTTCTACTTCTTTGATGATGAAGGCTTGCTTCTCAGGGGCTTGTTTCCGTGCCTTCTGCTTGACGGGGCGTGCGTTTGGACACACAGCTAAGTGGTGCTCGATCACCTCCCTTGGTACGCCGGACATTTCTGACGGAGTCCATGCGAACATGTCAGAATTTGCCCGAAGGAAGGCGACGAGCGCGCTTTCCTATTTGGGAGGTAAGCCAGCGCCTATGGTGACGCTAGCCCCCGAGCCCTCAGCCCCCGAATCGCTGGTGCTCAGCGACACCTTCTTTGTAGCAGCCTGCTCCTGAGAGAACAGCTGCTTCTTCTTCTTGGGCCTCGCGAGGGGCTCCAGGTCTTCGTCAGCAGGGAACGCCATGGCAGCAGCTTTGTAGGCGAGCTCGACAGCGCGTGTAGCGTCCTGTACGTGACCATGGATGGTGATGGTGCCGCCGCTGCCAGGGATCTTGACCATGTTGTAGGCGTGATGCGTGACGGCCATGAACTTCGCGAGGGCGGGGTAGCCGAGGATGGCGTTGTAGGGCAGGCCAATGTGCGCAACGTCGAAGTCGATGAGCTCGGTGCGATAGTTTTGCTGCGTGCCAAAGGTGACTGCAAGCCTCACTTGCCCCAGAGGCGAGATTGAGCCGCTGGTGACCCCTGTGAAGGGCCTGGAGGGCATAAGCCACTCGTAGGGCACTTGAAGCGTCTCAAAGGTCTCGACAGAGATGACGTTCAGGCCTGCACCCCCATCAATGAGCGTTTTGCCGACGGCGATATTGTTGATGGTGGGGGTGCACACCAGCGGGAGGGTGCCTACAGTCTTGGTGGACTTGGGGTGGTCCTTGGCGTCGAAAGCGATGGTGTACTGAGACCACTTGAGGGGACGCGATGTCTCCACCCCGGGCAGCGCTGCGTTGAGCTCGCGGGCGAACTGCTTGAACTGATTGTTGGACTTGGGCGCCTGAGCCCCGCCGAGGATGCACGCCATGGCGCCTCTAGGGGCCTGGTAGCCCCCAGGCTCCTCGTCAGGGAGATTGTTGTTCTTCTCAGCGGCGTTGGCCTGAGTCCCTTGAGGCTTCTGGTAGCCACCTTTGCGTCCGCCCTTGCGGTAGTTACGGCCTCTGCCGCGACCACCGCTGCCTTCTTCCTGCTCGCGCTTCTTGCTCAGTTGCTTGAGGTCGTAACAGTTCTCTATCGCGTGGCCGCGCCTGTTGTGGTAGATGCAGAAGGGACGGTTGTCGATCTTCCTCTCGCCATCCTCTGCAGAGTCCTCCCGAGCGTGCTTAGCGCCGGGCTCAGCAGCCAGCACCGCAGTAGGCTTGCGCTTGGTCTCGTCACGCTTCTTGTGGGCCTTGGATCCCTCTGGGGGGTCATCTGCAGAGGCCACCTTGGTGAAGAGGAGACCCTCTTCAGCCTTGGCACACTTGTCTGCGATGTCGAAGAGCTTCACGACAGAGGAGAGGGTATCATGAATGCCGAGCTTCTCAAGCATCCTGCGGTTGGTGACGCCCTCTCTGAAGGCAGCAATGACGTGCGAGTCAGGGATGTTGGGGATTTTGTTGCGGACTTGGCTGAAGCGCTGGATGTACTTGCGGAGAGTCTCGCCAGACTTCTGGCGTACGGCGCGCAGGTCGTTGTAGGTGAGGGCGCGCTCGTACGTGCCCTTGAAGTTCGCAACGAACTGCTTGCAGAGGTCCTCCCAGGAGTCGATGGAGTCCTCAGGGAGGTTCAGGAGCCACGACAGGGCAGAGTCCCTGAGGGCGTGCGAGAACCAGTTCGCCATGACCTTGTCGTCTCCTCCCGCAGCCTGGATGGAGGTGGTGTAGAGCTGCAGGAACTCGATGGGGTTGTTCGTGCCATCGTAGCCCTTGGGGAGGTCTGGCCTGAACTTCTGCGGCCAGACGACGCGCGCAGGTTGCGGGTGAAGGCCGTGCAGCCAGTGGCGTACGTGGCCACACCGCCCTGGAGAGCTCTGCGGTTTTGGCGCCCGGCCTGGCCAATTTCCTCGACGATGCGCTTCTGGAGGTCCCGCTGGCGCTCCATCTCCACCCGCGCATCCGGCGGCGTCCGCTGCACGATTTGACAATCATGCGGCGAGGACGCGTGAGAGGCGGCTTTGTTTGCCGCAGCCGGAGGTGGTCCTGGCGGAGGCGGAGGCGGAGGCGCTCCATGCGCGGCGGTGCCTGCGCGCCCGGAGTTGTGGTGCACCAGGGAGCGCGAAGGTGCTGGAACCGCGCGCGGCGCAGCCGCGATGTCGACGAGGTGCTGGAGACGGCCAAGCCAGTTGTCGTGCGCCTCGGCGGTGGGGCGGTAGCGGAAGAGCTCTGCTGCCATGAGCAGCGCAGTGTTTGGGCTGGGCGCCGGGCGTCCAAGCGTGGACGCGCTTTGGCGCCGAATGGATGCGAGGACTCAGCGTCCTCGCTGTGCTCGTGGTCGACGTCTTCGTCGTAGCGGTCGTCCTCATCCTCGGGGTGCTCCACGCGTGGCTCCGCAGTAGTGCGCCCGAAGCGCGGTTGGTGCGCGGACGGCCGCGTGGCCTGGCGGCGTGGACGACGGGCTCGGTCTCAGCTCGGCCTGACGCGCGCCGGTTGGCGCGAGCAGCGCGAGTGTCCGCCATGGCGTTGAGGTCGATGGAGGTTGAATGTGCGCCTCAGCCCCCTACCTGGCGCGCCAATTGTCGGAGAATGACTCCCACGAAACAGGGGCAGTCACACTCGCGAAGAGAGTTCGTGTAAGGGGCTGAACACGACGTCAATCAACCCTCATCCGGCGCGGCGACGCTGCTCGTCGTGCCTGAGGAGGGACATCACGGCAGAGAGAGACACGACGCGTACCCAGGTTCACGGCCCTCTTGTGGGGTAAAACCGCTACGTCCTGCCTATCTGTATTGCTGCTTGTAGAGGTTACAGTACAGCGTGCTTGCCGAAGGCACTGTTGTGGCAATGGGCGTACAAGGGGAGGGAAACTACTGTCTTCTTCTCCCTTGCGCGCAAGTAGCTAGACCAGGAGTAAAATGTGTTCGATCCCCCTCTTAGGGTGGTGCACCAGCTCCTTTTATAAGCGCCCCGGGCCTCCTCCCTGTCCTTGTGCAGCGGGGAGCTACCACATGGCGACAACGGTCGGGAGCACGGTGCACCGCTGCTTGGGCGTCCATGAGCGCGGTCCATGGGCACAAAAGCTGAGGCCGCAGCAGAGAGGCCGCCGTCCATCCAGGACGGCCAGCTGCCGCCGCAGAGGAGCGGGGAGAAGTCCCCACGGTGACGTCGCGTTTGGCGCGTAGCGCCGGCCTGCTCCCTTATCACCAAAGAGGAAAGCTTGGTGGTCTGCGCCGTTGCCCCTGCTTTGTTGACTCCTTTATCACCAAAGTGGGACTGTAGCTCCGTCGTCACTCTGCGCAGAGGCGCGGTCACTCTGCGGCCACTGCGGAAGCCATGTGCGCTCCGCAGAGCTTGCTTTACAGTGAAGGAACCCTCGCGTGGGCGGGAACGCCCTGTGGAGGATTCTGCGTTGACTTCCCTTCAGGGAAAACTTCCTTGGAGAGGAGGCAGCGGAGTAGAGGCTCCACAGGCCCTAGCTGCCTCCTCAGGCCTCCGCGAGGCGATTCTGCCCGCGGGCACCCCAGGCTTGCAGGCCTGGTCCTTAGCGAGATTCACTCGCCGAGTGTGTTGAGGGTTATAGAGGCCTGGCCCAGTACACCCTGGTTCTTACTGGGCTGACACGCCCCTATCCTGGGGATGCTGGACCCTCTGCCTCATCTTCCTCAGCGGAGCCGGATGTTGAGCACGCCCAGTATGACCCGTCGGCTTGGAGTTCCTACCGCGTTATTATTAGTCTCCACTTAGGCCAAAAGCCTAAGCTTGGGGGGAGGTATATCGACATCTCACTCATTTACATATCATATCTTGTCGATACTTTGTATATCCATGTTGCAGTTTCCTTTCTTTCTTTCTTTTTAATTGTTCACCTTCTATTGCTGCATTCCAAAAACACAAAAAGACAAAAATATTTCTGTTGTTTCTCTTCATTTGTTTCTTTAAGTTTCAGTATTAGTTTGCTTAGTTTTAAAATTCGGTTTGTTATTCAAAAATCTAAAAATATTTTGCTTTATTGATTTTTTTTTTTGCTCTTGTTTCAAAAACTCGAAAACCCAAAAATATTTGTTGTTTCTTTTTGGTTTTGTATAGTGTTTTCAGAGTTGGACAGCCATCCGTGACTCCGATGGAGCTTGGTTTTCATTCTTATCATTCGAAGCAACACAAGTGAAAAAGCAATAAGGATGATCTACAACAACTTGAGTTGGGGTGAGAGGCTGGTATGAACTCTATTTGTTTTCATTTTTGTACATATACTCATCTATGTGAGCATGCTTAGTTGGTTCATGTGAGGTATATGTCATTTAGTGGATGCTTAGTAGTTCTTGTTCTCTCATGACCGGTCCCAATTTATTAATAGTGGTAGCATGTTATGTTGATGTTTGCTTGCATTGTTCTATTCATAGAGGGTATATGACATTGTGGTATCCTCCTCTGAATAATTCATTCGAATTGACTTGGACATGCTCATGCATGCGTATGACTGAAAAACAAAAGTCAATTAAGCCTTGATGATTTATTTTGACTCAGAGTTCTTGTATCACTTTTATGTCTCAATTAATTTCATTTTGTCGCAAGCTGATTATGACGGTTATTGCTCTCTTGATTGTCGTTCCAGTCTATTGCTAGCCTTCACTTGTACTGAGCGGGAATGCTGCTCGTGCTTCCAAAACCATGAAAACCAAGTTATTCCAAAGTGTCCACCATAAATACTATGCATGGCATTTCGAACCATTCAAGTAAATTTCATGTGCTACCTTTAAAACCTTCAAAGTACTTCTCAATTTGTGTCAATGTTTTATAGCTCATGAGGAAGTATGTGGTGTTTTATCTTTCAATCTTGTCATTTACTTCTGACAGACTTTCACCAATGGACTAGTGGCATATATATCCGCTTATCCAATAATTTTGCAAAAAGAGCTGGCAACGGGGTTCCAGCCCCAATTAATTACAACTTTCATTAATAATTCTCTTCACATGTTTTGCCCTGATTTATCAGTAAGCAACTTAATTTGCAAATAGACACTCCTCCATGGTATGTGAATGTTGGAAGGCACCCGAGGATTCGGTTAGCCATGGCTTGTGCAAGCAAAGGTTGGGGGGAGTGTCACCCATAATGAAACTAAAATACATGTGTAAACAAAAGAGAAGAGGGATGATCTACCTTGCTGGTAGAAATAACGTCCTTCATGGGAGCCGCTCTTGAAAGTCTGGTTGACAAGGGGGTTAGAGTACCCGCTACCATTCGTTGACAACAACAAACACTTCCCAAAACAATTTTGCTTCTGTTTTGAAAATAAAAAGCTCTAGCACATGATAATCCCTGCTTCCCTCTGCGAAGGGCCAATCTCTTACTTTCATGTTGAGTCACCATCCTTTCTTTGAGTACTTTCTCGAGAGCATAGTTGTCATTCTTAGTGTATGTGCTTGTCCCAGAATGTGGTTAACTGTGATATAACTTTGATGCTTTTATCTTTGATATCTTTGATTCTAGTCTTCCCATGAACTTCAGAGGTGCCTGGGCATTTATATTTTGCTGTACAAAAACGGGCAAGCGAGATACCATCTTATCATATCCTATTATGAGCATTACAATCTTGTGAATTAATATGTTTCATGTTTGTCGCTATTAGTATGTTGGTATCTTTTTCATGGTTTACATGCCTATTGAGTGACATTATTTGCATTTGCCTCATCTTGAATTGCCTAAGCATTTGTACATATAGTGAGAATATATGCATCATATGAAGCAAATGTGTTCGTGAAAGTCTTTTATCGCACTCAGTTGTTAACTGAATTGCTTGAGGACAAGCAATAAGCTAAGCTTGGGGGGAGTTGATACGTCCAAAACGTATCTACTTTCCCGAACACTTTTGCTATTGTTTTACCTCTAACTTGTGTGTTTTGAATACAACTAATGCGGACTAACGCTGTTTTCAGCAGAATTGCCCTGGTGTCTTGTTTTTGTGCAGAAAGTCAACTTTTGGGAAAAACACCAGAAAAGATCGCAAACCTCCTATTTTACCAGAAGACTCACGGAGCCAGAAGGGGAGGCGGAGATGGGCCACGAGTGGCCCAAACCACAGGGCGGCGCGGCCAGGGGGCCCACCGCGCCAGCCACTGAGGAGGGCGCCTCGGCCACCTCCCGAGTCCATCTTTCGACTACTTAACCCTTCTGACCTAAAAATGTCGGGGGGTCGTCCACTTCATCCAGAAACATCACCGTACGCCGCCACCATCGCGAAACCTATTTCGGGGACCAGAAACTCCGTTCTGGCACTCCGCCGGGACGGGGAATTGGAGGAGATCATCGCCATCATCATCACCGACGCTTCTCCATCGACCATCCATGTTTCCCCCATCCATGTGTGAGTAATTCCCTGCTGTAGGCTGAGGGGGATGGTAGGGATTGGATGAGATTGTTCATGTAATAAGCTATAAGATCATTAGGGCATGGTGCCCAGTATCCGTTGTTAGTACTTATTGATGTTGTTGCAACTTGTTGAGCTTAATGCTTGTCACTAGGGCCCGAGTGCCATGATTTCAGATCTGAACATGTTATTGTTTCATAATGATATGCACTGTTTATTGATCATACCTGCAAGTTGTATACACATATTGTTGTCCGGAACCCGCGGTCCCAAAGTGACAATAATTGGGACAGCCGAGGGAATGGCTGCGATGCGAGGATCACATGTGTTCACGGCGTGTTAATGCTTTGCTCCGGTACTTTATTAAAAGGAGTACCTTAATTACCAGTAGATTCCCTTGAGGCCCGGCTGCCACCGGCTGGTAGGACAGAAGATGTTGTACAAGTTTCTCATTACGAGCACGTACGACTATATACGGAACACATGCCTACGTTTTACTTAGTACTTGGATGCTTTATCATTATTATCTGCAATGCCTATGTCTTGATTATTATATGAGCTATCTTATCCATGCAGCGCCCGTTCATCCATCCCTATGCCTACAGTGTTTTAATCCTACTGTTTACTGCAATCACTACTGCTGTCTCTGTTTACTGCTGCTATTGTTTCACCGCTACTACTGCTATAAAACTGTTGCTACTGATAATCTGTGTCGAGCAAGACTATTCACAGGTGCAGCTGAATTGACAACTCCGCTGTTAAGGCTCTCAAGTATTCTTTGGCTCCCCTTGTGTCGAATCAATAAATCGGGTTTTACTTCCCTCGAAGACTGTTGCGATCCCCTATACTTATGGGTCATCAACGACGTCGGCCCCAAGTGCTTCGGACCCGCCATTCGTGGCGAGCGTTTCCCTAGCAACTTTAAGGGGCCGAGAGAAGCGCCCAAGTACAACGCCACCATAAACCCGGAGACCTGGGTCCAGGACTACTTGGCCGCCATGAGCATCCAGAGCGCGTCCTCGCTCTGCTGCGCACGTTACTTCCCTCTCATGCTTGAGGGACGGCTCGCACCTGGCTTAACAACCTCCCCAGGAATAGCGTCAATTCCTGGGGCGAGTTGAAAAAGCTCTTCATCACCAACTTCGAAGGGACCTGCAAGCGCCCGACTACGCTCGAAGATCTCAAGCGCTGCGTCCAGAAGAAGGGCGAGCCCACTAGGAAGTGGTATTGCCAGGTCGCCGACCTCATCCACTCGGTAGAACACCTCAGCGTCGACACGGTGCATTCTCACCTCGAGGACAACACCACGTTCGAGTCGCTTCGACAGAAGCTGAGGTGTTCCCACAAAGGCGACATGACGATGGGACAGCTGCTCGCCATCGTCTACAAGTACGCCGAGTCAGACGCCACCAAGGACGACTCTGACGAGGAGGACGACGAGAAGAGAGGTGGCAAGAACAAGGGCAAGGCCAAGCACTCCAGCGCTCATAAGCGCAAAGCTGACGGCGGCTCCGAGTTCGTATCCGCCACGACTGCGGGAGGTCGCGGCTTCAAAAGCCAACGCGGCAACTTCCCGCGAAAGAAGCTCAACGCCACGGAGATCCTGGCCATGCCGTGTAGGTATCACAGCCTACCCGGCAAACCAGTCGCCCACACGACTGACGAGTGCAGCTGGACTGCGCGTCAAGGCCAAGACTGGTGCCAAGAAGAGGGCACCCGACGGGGATGACGACGGTGAGCAGCAGCAGGGCATGCCCCCCACTGCCGGCTTCATGGGCCACACCTTCGTCGGCCTCGACACCAAGCGGGAACAGAAGGTGATCAAGCGTGCCGTCCACGCGACTCTGCCAGACGTGCCCCAGTGGCTCGACTGGTCCGAGCAGCCGATCACTTGGAGCCGTCAGGACCACCCGCCCTGCGTCGATTACCCGGGCAAATTCGCTCTGGTCGTCGCACCTCAGTTCAAGGGCTACATCTTGACCAAAACCCTGATGGACGGAGGATCCACATCAACATCCTCTACTACGAGACGTTCCAGCGCATGGGATTGCGCGACGAACAGATGGTTCCAACCATCACCACCTTCCACGGCATCGTGCTGGGAAAGAATGTCTACCCGTTAGGCAAGATTACACTCGACGTCGTCTTCGGCACCGCCAAGAACTTCCGGCTCGAGAAGATTTCGTTCGAGGTGGTGAACTTCCGCAGTTCATACCACGCGATCCTTGCGCGACCCGCCTTCGCCAAATTCATGGCAAGGCCCTGCTACGCCTATCTGAAGATGAAGATGCCGGGTCATAACGGCACCATCACCGTGCACGGCGACATCGACCGCGCTATCGAGTGCGAGAAGGGCAACGCCATCTTCGCCGAGTCCGTCATCGCCACGGAGCAGCTGGAACAGCTCAAGCTGCAAGTCGACCCCAACGACATGACCATCGTCAAGAAGCCGACACTGGACGCACGCGACAAGTTCCAGTCGGCGCAGGAGACCAAGCGCATCCCGCTAGTCGAGGGCGACTCCTCCAAGACGGCGGTGATCGGCTCGCACATGGACAGCGCATAGGAAAGCGCGCTCTGCGACTTCCTCCGTGAGAATCGGAACATCTTTGCATGGAAGCCATCTGACATGCCAGGCGTCCCGAGGGAGCTCGTAGACCACAAGCTCAACGTTGACCCTAAACTGAAGCCGGTGAAGCAATTCCTGCGTCGCTTCACCGGTGAGCGACACAAGGCTATCGGCGAAGAGATAGCCCGGCTCCTAGCTGCCGGGTTCATCGCCGAGGTCATGCACCCGGAGTGGCTTGCCAACCCGGTGCTCGTTCTGAAGAAGAGCGGAACATGGCGGATGTGCATCGACTACACAGGCTTAAATAAGGCCTGCCCAAAGATCCATTCGCATTGCCTCGTATCGATCAGCTGATCGACTCGACGGCAGGCTGCGAGGCGCTATGCTTCCTCGACGCCTACTCCGGGTACCACCAGATCAAGATGGCGCCCGAAGACCAGGAGAAGACGTCTTTCATCACGCCCTATGGCGCGTTTTGTTACGTCTCCATGCCCTTCGGCTTGAAGAACGCCGGAGCGACTTACCAGCGTTGCATCCAAAACTGCCTCCACGAGCAGATTGGCCGCAACGTCCACACCTACGTGGATGACATCGTCGTCAAGTCCAAGCTGAAGACGGACCTGATTAGCGACTTAACGGAGACATTCAACAATCTCCGCAAGTACAGGATAAAGCTCAACCTGGAAAAATGCGTCTTCGGCGTACCCGCGGGCAAGCTCCTGGGCTTCATCGTCTCCGAGCGAGGCATCGAAGCCAACCCAGAGAAGATCAAGGCGATCGAAGCTCTGAAGAAGCCGGAGAACCTCCGGGACGTGCAGCGGCTCACAGGCTGTGTCGCTGCCCTCAGCCGTTTCATCTCACGACTCGGCGAGAAGGCCATGCCTCTGTACCAGCTCCTCAAGAAGTCGGACACGTTCACTTGGAACGACGAGGCAGACGCCGCCTTGGTCGCTCTCAAGAAGACGCTGGCCGAGGCGCCCATCCTTGCATCTCCACTGGAGAAGGAGCCGATGCTCCTCTACATCGCTGCGACCAATCGAGTCGTCAGCGCGGCGGTCGTCGTCGAGCGCAAGGAGGAAGGCCATGAACAACTGGTCCAGAGGCCAGTCTACTACGTCAGCGAAGTTCTGACAGACTCAAAGCAACGTTACCCACATTACCAAAAACTTGTATACGGTGTTTTCTTTGCTTCAAGAAAGTTGTGACACTATTTCATGGGCCACCCGATGACGGTGGTCAGCTCGTCTCCCTTAGCTGAAATCATTCGCAATAGGGAAGCAACCAGGCGAGTCGCCAAATGGGCCTCGGAGCTGCAGCCTTTTGGCCTCAGCTACGCGGCTCGCACTGCAATCAAGTCGCAAGCACTACCCGACTTCATGGTCGACTGGATGGAGATGCAGTTGCCACCTCCAACCTATGATGCCGGTAGATGGACCTTGTTCTTCGACGGGTCCAAGATGTACGAGGGCTCGGGGGCCGGAGTCGTCCTCACCTCCCCCAGGGAAACAAGATGCGATACGTGCTGCAGATACACTTCACCTGCACCAACAACGTCGCCGAGTACGAAGCCCTCCTACATGGCCTACGCGTGGCCAAGGAGATGGGAGTTAGCCGCATCAAGTGCTACGGCGACTCCGACCTCGTCGTTCAGCAAACGATGGGGACATGGGACGCAAACGATCCCAACATGGCGGCTTATCGCCGACTCGGTGATCAAGTCGGCGGACACTTCGCCGGCATGGAGCTGGAGTACATCGACCGGAGGAAGAACGAGACGGCTGACGCGCTTTCTCGCTTCGGGTCTAAGCGGGACCCAGTCCCACCCGGCGTCTTCCTCGACCACTTGCACAACCCGTCGGTGCGGGCACCGGCAGAAATCGACACCGCCAACCCGCCATCGTCAGACACAGCTCTGGTAGCGGCAACACAGGAGACGAGCGACTGGAGGGAACCCTACATCGAGTTCCTCACCACCAGGAAACTGCCAGCCGATGAGGTCCATGCACGGCAAGTCGTGCATCGGGCCTCAGCTTACGCCATCATCAACAACGAGCTCTACAAACGTAGCACATCGGGAGTCTTCCTCTGCTGTGTCGAGCTGGAAGGGAAGGCGCATCCTTCACGAGATCCACTCGGGCGACTGCGGTCACCACGTCGGTGTCCGCAACCTAGTCGGCAAGGCGTTCAGACACGGCTTCTTCTGGCTCTCTGCGCACCAGGATGCAGTCGACATCGTCCGTCGCTGCATCGGGTGCCAGAAGTACGCCCGACAGGATCATCTACCCGCTGCAGCTCTAAAAACCATTCCGCTGACATGGCCATTTGCCGTCTGGGGGATGGACATGGTGGGCCAGTTCAAAACAGCTCGTGGCGGCATGACACACCTGCTGGTCGCAGTAGATAAGTTCACCAGTGGGTCGAAGTCGAACCCATCAAGAAACTCGACGGCAAGACTGCAACCAAGTTCCTCCAGAAGCTCATCTTTCGGTTTGGCCACCCGCACAGCATCATCACCGACAACGGCACAAACTTCGCCGAGGGAGAGATGAAGGCCTTCTGTCAACAAAAGGGCATCCGTCTCGACCTGGCATCGGTCGCCCACCGCAATCAAACGGGCAGGTGGAAAGAATGAACCAGACAGTGCTAGCCGGGATCAAGCCACGACTTCAAGTACCACTGGAGCGAACACCGGTTGCTGGCTGGACGAGCTCCCAGCCGTACTCTGGGCATCAGAACGACTCCAAACCGTTCCACCGGCTATACGCCATTCTTCATGGTGTACGGAGCGGAAGTCGTCATGCCTACCGACCTCGAGCACGACTCGCCACGGGTCGCCCTCTACAACGAGGAGGAAAATGAGGAAGCCCGCTTAGTGGGCGTCGATCTCTTGGAAGAAGCTCGCGAACTCGCACTCTCCAGGACGGTGATATACCAACAAGGCCTGCGCCGCTATCACAGCCTCCGGGTCAAGAGTCGATCTTTCCAGGAAGGCGACTTGGTTCTTTGACTCATCCAAAATTCGAAAGGGATGCATAAGCTCTCGGCACCATGGGAAGGACCGTTCGTCGTCAGCAAGGCGATAGGCAACGGCTCCTACCACCTCGTCGACTTGCGTGAGCCAAACAAAACTCCAAGTCCGAAGAGGAGACCAAGCGTCCATGGAACATCAGCCTGCTTCGCCCCTACTATACATAGTATCCATTGTAATACTGTGTAATCAATCAAGGAAATAAGGCCGGTATGCACTTGACACGCTCGGGGCTACCGTTTCGTCTCAATCATGCTTTCGAGCCTTTATTTTTCCTACTCACACGTTATATGATTGATGGGTCGTCAAAGAGAGCCGGACGCCACGATGCGCGACTCACCACTGGACTCCCTGCTCATGCAGCAAAATCACTTGAGGAATTGTTGTTTTCTTCCAAGTCGTTAGCCACCCGCAAAAAGTGAAAAGTAGTGCAGCCGGTTCAAACCTAACTTGACAATGAAGCCGCACTCGGACTTTGTCACCATGGGTACCACGCGCGTCACGAACAAAAATCACGCGAGGCACACTTGGTGAGGTCGCATGATCGACTAAGCTCACAAAAAGCGAAAAAACAAACAAAGTGACGATAAGCGCACAACAAACAAGCATCAAGAAGTGCCAGAAATAAATCCTTAAGCCGCAGAGGCGCACGCTGAAACGCAACCCGACACTTAGCATACTTGTTCACTACATATATATTTTTCGCCCGCAGGCGATCAAACCTAACTACTTGAAAATAACCCCTCTCATGAAAGCAGGGCATGACCTTCAGGAAGACGGAGCCGCCCGAGCGGAAGAAGTCTACGCCTCGTTCCCCGCAGCCTCCGGCGCCATAATCGAAGCCCTAGAGAACAGGAACTCCGTTGCCGGCTCCTCCTCCGCCACTTCGCCGAGCTCGCTGTTGGGGGGCACCGCATCGAAGACGAACTCGGTGTGGTCGACCATCTTGGCGGCTCGGCAGGCGTACGGGGTGCAGAACTCGAAGACCGGTGCCATATCGACTTATCGACCATCAGGTCGAGTCGGGATGCTGGCCGTGATCTTGTCGACGTTCGTCTGCGTGTACCGGCCGCGCACGAGCCCGAGCGCCACGCACGCTCCGCTCCGGGCGGACGACTCCCGCACCCAGGTGATCACCTGGGGCATCAGCTCAAGCACACGCAGGACCCGGCAGACGGGCGCGGGACACCCCTCCTTGGGAGACAGTGCATGGATGACGGCGCTGGCCTTGTCGTGCACGTCGCGAGCAAAGACGCCGATGCGGCGAATATGCTCCGACGATGTTGAGCCAGCCGTCTTCTCGCCTACCCGTCAGCGATAAAAAGGAAGAAAATGAGCAAGGAATGGCAAGAAGGAGAACGAAATACATCGCAAAGGAGGAAAACCGTGACAGAACTCACCCCAGATGCCGACAACGAGCTTCTCCAGCGGCTCGGCCAGCTCCTTCATCTCGCGCTCGGCCGCGGTGGACTTGCGCTCGAGTTTCTCGAGATCCTCACCATAGCCTTTGGTGGCTTGGGTGAGGGCCGCGTCCGCCTCCTCCTTCTGCTTGCTCAGCCGCAAGCAGGAGTCTTGCACCGCGGCGAACGCCTCGGTGTGCCGGCTCTCTTGTGCGGCTAGCAGCCGCTGATGCTCAGCGAGGGAGATGTAGCCCTCGCGTGCCTTCGTCAGCTCCTCCCGCAGGCGGCGGGTCTCGTTCTGCTCGGCTTCCAGGAGCCACGCAAGCTCCTGCAACAAAAAAGATGGCAAAAGTCAAAACACAGAAAAATATACGAGGGCCACGCTCCGGGTTACAGCGACATCGGCGCTAACCCGGGGGCTAGCCCTGCACTCCAAAATTCTACACCGAGTATGGAACTCGGGGGCTGCGCCCAGAGTTGCGTCTACATCGACATTCCGCAACCCGGGTGTCGGGGAATACTTTCTGAGGGAAGTTTCCTTGGGAGCGAGCCCAGTATTGAACAAAAGCCCACTTGGGAGCGAGCCCAGTATTGAACCGCCATAAGGGAAAGGATCTAGAAGACATATCCCGGAGGACGTGAAGACCAAGTAGTCTCCGAGTAGGCCTCTGTGGACGTATTCCTTATGGGGAAGTTTCCTTTGTAACCTAGCGAGCCTCTGTGTATATAAAGAGGACTCGCAGGACTTAGAGAGGGTCAAGCTATCAAGCCCTAAACCCTAGCTCATACGGCGAGTACCAGATCGGATCGCCTCCATTGTAACACCTCGATTATCATATCAATACCAATCTAGGGTAGGCAGGAAGTAGGTCTTTTACCTCACATTGAGGGGGCCGAACCTGGGTAAATCTGTGTTGATCTTTGTTCCTGCGATCCCAAGCTCGGAGATGCTTGACTCGCGTAATCCCACACCTACGAAGTCATCTATGACACCTGACGTGACAAACCCACGACAGTTGGCGCCCACCGTGGGGCCTGCGGTCAAAAGCGTCACGTTCCGCGCAGGATCGAAATCAGGCTTCAAGGACATCGCCATCGGCCAAGTTGAAGACATCAATGGGGTCCCCTTCATCGACGACTCAGAGTGGGGACCCGAGGCAGATCGCATCGAGTTTGGATACATTGTTCCCATCGGATCAGTAAAAGTTTTCGTCGGATCCGTCAGTCGCAGATCTATAGATGCGACTCAAGGAAGCGAATCGGTGAGGAACTGCGGCCGGTCAGGGTCCGCGTGTTGGAGGAGCTACAACAAGCTACGGCAAGACTACCCATCCCCGTCCCGTCAAGACCTGTTTGGGGATCTCTACCAAATCAGGAAGGAGACCTCAAGATTGAAGCTATCAGGACGGAACTCTGTGAAGAGGCACAAAGACTCGCGGCTGAGCGCGAAAAACTCCAAGAAGAAGGTCGACGACTCCGTCGCTGCAGCCAAAGCACCAGGCGGTCGAACCAAGACGACATCTGAGCGCAAGAAACTCCAAGAAGAAGAGTGGCGACTCCGTCGTTGGCAGCAAAAACATCAGATCAAGATGGACAGAGGAGAGATGAAATCACAGTTCCACGGCGACCCAGAGAGCAACGTGCACGCCGCGATAGGGATATTGTCAAAGATCACCGGTTGGAGACACACGAGCTGATAAGGAAGCTCGCATGCGATCGACCTACTGCAAACCGCTGCTTTACAACAAGCAAATATGTATGGAGTCACGCCCAATGAGCCGCAAAACGAGGTATCATGGGGAGGAGAAAGTGCAGCGTCGAAGAAGTGGTCAACCAGCTAGCAGGTTTGCAGGTATCATTGGAAAAAGAAAAGAAGATAGAAGGCGAGTCGCGGACGTCCGGAGCGACTCAGCCATCCCAGATTGAAACTGATTCAGATGAAGATTCAGCGCCAGTAAACTCCTATTCATTATTGAAAGGACCAGCATGTTTTGGAGAGGAAATACGGCTCACTCGTTTCCCCCCGAACTTCGACGAGTCGCAGCGAGTCACCACCTATCGCAGTGACCAAGACCCTGCCTTATGGATAGAGATTACGAGGCAAGCATAACAGGGGCTGACGTGACTCAAGAATACGTGCGAAATACTTCCACTTGGCAATACAGGGAGAAGCTAGGGATTGGCTGTTAAGGCTGCCATCAAAATCAATAAGCACATGGGAAGACTTGAAGGACAAGTTCATCGCAGATTCCAAACAGAAGATATGAAAAACCTTAGACAATGCATTCAAAAAGAGGACGAATCAAGCGGCGACTGGATCAAGAGAATCGCGGAGATCCTTGGCTCCGCCAAAAACTTAACAGTACAAGCTGCAATACAAGCTATGAGAAAGAACTGTAGATTTGAGCCGTTGGTGCACAAATTAAGTCGCGCTGAGCACAAGATTGATAGTTTCGACCAGCTTTTGGCAGCTGACAAGTACGCAAAGACAGATAAAGGGACAGGCGGCTTATCACAGAACCCAACAGGGAAATTACAAGTCGCGAAGATGAACATCGCACACACCAGATGCAGGAGCAAGGGAGTGATAAGGCCTTACTCCCTAATAACTGCAAGGGGATCTTCGACGTGCCTTGCGACTTACATCGCAGGAGAGATGGCAGGCCAGCGGGTCACACAAAGGCGCAATGTCATTATTACCGGAGGTGGAAAGAAGGCGACACGCCAGACACGGCTCGCAGCGGATCGATGCAGCACAAGAAAATCTAGCTCTCGTCAAGGGCCTGACGTTTTACCTAGAAGAAACATAGGACAGTTTCATACAGTGGAAGTACAAACAACGGACGGAAGCCGGAAGAGCGGTCAGATTTCAACGCCGAAAGGTATCGTCGCTGGACAGAGCAATCGGTTATTTGGAGTCGCGGCGATCACCCCCCAGAAGTAAGAGATCCAGGACAGCCAGCTCTGTGGTCACGCCTGAAGTCGCGGGATACAAGTTAAGTAAGGTCCTAATGGACGGAGGAGGAAGAGTAAACATCCTATATCAAGACACGCTCCGAAGAATGAATATACCCGAGACAAGGCTGCGACCATCCAGGAAAGAAATTCAAGGCATAATCCCAGGAGCTGTTACGCGACCAATCGGAAAGATAACACTTGAAGTTAGCTTTGGAACAGAGCGGAACTTCCGCACAGAGCTCCTAGACTTTGAGGTTGTAGCAGTCAAAAGCTCATATCATGCGATCTTTGGAAGAGAAGCCTATGTCAAATTTACCGCTCGCCCCTGCTACGTCTACCTACAGTTAAAGATACCAGGACCAAACGGTGTTATTACAATATATGGAGACAGACAGAGAGCGTTAGAATGCGAGAACGCAGGCTCAGTACTCGCAGAAGAAGCTTGTATCGCCAACTCTTCACATGGTATCAGTCGCAGATCGGTAATCGCAGCTCAAAACGAGTCGCGTTGGAGGTACCGCGGAAGCGGCCAACAGGATGCAGCCACCGGATGGTAAATACCCACCGAGAAGTCGCGCATCAGCAAGATAATGCCCCAGAGGTCGCCTTGATACAAAAAGAAGACAAGAAATGGCGCATGTGCATAGACCCAGCCTCGATCAACAACCCCAGCCAAAGGGGCTCAGTTATCGTGAGACCTTACAAAGCAAACTCAACTCAACATAAGTCGCAGCTCAGTGCGGCTAATCGCCTAACAAAGTTGCTCTCTGCTTCAACATGAGACATACATCGGAGCTATCATGCTCGACCCGAGTCGCTTTAGCGACTCAAAATTGAACCAATCAGGTGTTCAACCCACTCCGTTAGGAGTATTAATTCGCAACTAAGTGCGATGAGTATCAAGTATGCATGGCCTGCGGGGAATAGAAAACCCGCATTAAAGGGCCTGCATCATCCTGTAACACCCTGTAAAACATCGAGTGATTATGAAATAAAGCCGGCACCCTTGACATTCAAGGGTTTGTCGTTTCGCCTCAACTATCATTGAGTCGCTGAGTCTTTTGAATTTCATATATCACTGACCCTTGAGGGCTCCTTACGAGCATCGCGAGTACCAATCGCACCTCAAATTTTGCCAAACTAGTGGCAATCCTTAAGCTAGAAGCGTCTTGCATTATGCGCCAAAGTACTGGGGTGTGGCGTCAATCGAGCTTGATTGCCTATCATGGCCGCTCTCGACCCTGAACACACATGTTCCTAGGAAATACTGAGCCGCGCGAGCGTCTACTTAATGGAATTATCAAGAAAAGAACCTGCTTATAGGTCACAAAATACTGTTTATAATACATGAATGTCTTACAGACTAACGGGCATGTCCCACATTATTTATTTTTCCTCTTCCGAGCTACAGGAGTGGGAATTGGCGCGGCTTGTCTCGCAGTTGCAGTCGCAGGTGTCCTAATAATCAGGGCGCCGCCAGACGAGGCAGAAGGGCCACCAGATACTGTTGCTGGAGTGGCAGCCCGAGATGACTCAGCTCCTGAGGACTTTTCCTTTGACACCTTGCTCCCATCAAGATTGAATTTATCGAGATAAGTGCCCAAGTCTAAGTTATCAACAAATTTTGTGGCATATCCGCGCATCCCTTTCCAGATATCGAAGTACTCGCTTATTGGCAGTTCAGTATCATCCGCGCTCATCGCCAGGCCGTGGCGAGCAACCTTGCCAACATCTATCTCTGGATAATATGCTCGAAGCAATGTCAAGACATGCGCGGCTCCGGCGCGAGCAGAGGATCGTTTCCAATCAGAGACATAATGCGGAGCCTTGAGCAGTTTATTTATCCAATACTCGCAAGATGTTGGGCCATCAGTCGCAGGAGAGATTACCGTCATAACTTCCTTGGTAACCTTTAAGAAGCGCTGGCTGAGTCAGACAGATATACCAGTTGATCCTTCAAATTGGAGCGGGACACTGGGGCCTCAGGTCCTATGTCAAGAAAGAAAAGGCAAGAAACAAGTCAGAGACTAACGTTGGTTACCCAAAATATGTATGATTAAAGGAATAAAAGACCAACCAGCAAGCTGCAGGACGGCTGATTTGACCATGGAGCCAAAACCCTCAAAGGCTTTGAGCAGCGAGTTATATTTTTCATCTCGCGCGGCGAGTTCCTTTGCGTGGTCTCCCTTCAGGCGATCAATCAATTCAGATTTAAGAGTCAGCCCTTCTCGCAAAGATCTAATGACCTCGTCTTTCTCCATGAGTCGCTGCTGCATATCGCTTCAAGTTCTTTAAATTGCTCTTCGCAGGAGTCGAGTTGACCTTTGAGAGATTTTATTTCCTGATCTTGGTCCCTAATGACCTCATTATGCTGCTCCAGGCGAGACTGCATCATTTCAGGATGGTCTATGGAAATGCCTTTACCCTTTATTGAGCCAGAAGCATCAAGCAAGGACAGTTCACGCTGAAAACAAACAGAGCAAAACGCATAGGTAAATTATCCAGGAATTTGGGGGCTCGAGATTTGAAGCCAGGAAAAGAATCAACACCCCGTGCGATGACACAAGGTTTTGATCCTTGGGGGCTACGGTATATGTACCTGGCGACTTGAAGAAAATTGCTCAACTAAGCCGCGCAGCAGAGCAGCATGCTTGTCTCCAGCAGAAATTATGGCATCTGCGATTGACTTAGAACTATTTCCTGGAGCTGGAATTCTATTTTCAGTAGATACCCTACCAGCAGCAGGAGTTGTGGATGGAGCTGCGACTGGAGTCGCGGCAGGAGCCGCGTCTGCAATACCTTCCTCCAGGGAGGGCCTTGGATGAGTCGCACCATTACTGTTTCCCACGTTTTCATCAGCAGCATCATCCTCGCTCATAGCTTGCTGAGAAGAAGTGGGATGGGAATTAGACTTGGTATCCTCTTCAGACATGGCCCTGCAAAACATTGATGGGTTAATAAGCTGACCTAGCAGAGCCGCAACATTGAAAAGAAGGCGAACCATACCCAGAGGCGACACGGATACTCTTCATCAGGCAACCAGAGGAAGGAGAAGATAAACCTTGCAAATCTGAACCTACAGAGTATGAAAAGAAGTGGTGATCAGCAATTCCTTGCCAAAATACGTAAACACAAAAAGAAAAGGAGAGAGTCGCAAACAATTACCCGAGCTTATTGAGAAGCAATCCTTTGCAACAGCCTCGGAAGAAAAAGTAGCCTTGTTGGGATCAGCGAGTTTTAAAGATTTGGCAGTTCTTGTTTCTGCTAGTAACGCCAAGGCTTTGCGACGTTTCTCAGGCTGCGCGGGGTCTTCTGAGCTCTGGCATAAAATACTTCGAGGACCTGCGAGGCACCTCAGGAAGTTCCAGGAAAGGTGTATTTGGAGTCGAGGACAAAGAGCGTCGGCCATTTGTTGTTCCTCTTCAGAAGCACTACCCTCGTGCATAACTGTATCTTCGCCAAAGGCTGCGGCTTGCCTTGACGACTCAGCCGCGGTTCCTTGGTTCAAGTCGACGTCCTCTGAAGGAAGAACCCAGAAATAGGGATCGATCTGAAAAGGAGCTCAGGTCAGAAATAATCAATTTTGGAAAGGAATTTTCGAGGAAACAGGTGACAAGTAAACATTACCACAAAAGGCTTGTGCTCAGCCCAGAAGGGAGCAAGTCCGACGTTGTCATACGAGTCAATATCCTCGTCCGTCACTCGGCGAATGAAATTTATCCACTCCCCTTTGTCCCAATCTTCAGGGCAAGTGCGATCGACGTCATTTGCATGACAAGTGAAATCCACCATAAGCCGCGAGCGGCGACTCACAGGCTGAACTCGCCATTTAGTCCAGCAAGATATGAGATCTAATCCAGTGAGACCATGGAGTGTCAGCGCTCTCACCTTGTCTAGAAGGGATTCGATAAAGGGCAACGAAGAAGGATCAGGTTTAGAAGACAGAGCATCGGTAGCCTCGAAGGGAAGAGGAGACCAAAGAGGAAGAGGAATTTCACCCTCAGGAGAAGTGTTTTTACAATAGAAGAATGTCCTTTGCCACTCCTTGATTTTCTTGGCAAGAGTTAGTTTTGGGAAGATACTACCCCTACGGCGTTGGAAGGAAATGGCGCCGCATTGGAGAAAAGGACCATCTGTGGTTTCCCTTTGACTATTGCAATTGAAAAGAGCAAGCCAGAAATCTATTGAAGGCGGGATACCCAGATAATCTTCGCAGAGGACGTGGAAGTTGCTCACTTGCAACATCGAATTAGGGCCAATATCATGGAAGCGGAGACCTAACCGCTGCATCAAGGAGCGGAAGAAGAGAGAGCCCGGGGGCTTGAACCCGCGCTCAACATGCTCCGCAAAAATCACTACTTCTCCTGGTTGAGGATTGGGGATTACCTCCTCACCGGCCGCCCGCCATTCGCATTGATCTTTTGGCGGAAGAAGGCCCCGTGCAGATAGGGATTCCAGGAAATCTTCGTCGACCCACGAGCCTTCCCAGTTGCACTTGCGGCGAGACATTTTTCTCAGATTGATGGAGATCTCCAGAAGGATTGTGAGTACGAGAAGCGAGATTGGAGGCGGCGGAAAGAAGCAGCGGATGCGTGATGCGGAACGCTGGGAAAAACGATGAGCCAAGATAAATAGCCCAGATGCGGAAGACGTTTAGATCTGAAAATCAACCGTCAAGGCAGGTTAAGTCGCGTTCTTGAGCCGCCAAGAAGAATTATAATCGCAGATTGGAAATAAGAAAATTGGAGTTCAGCTGGGATAATTCATGTGTGCGGCTCAGGGGTTTGTTAAGACAAAGAGCCTTCACTCGAAATCCAAGCTAAACTTGGGGGCTAATGTCGGGGGAATACTTTCTGGATTAACCCGCGGCCCAGTGCGACTTAACTTACTCGCACGGACAAAGGCCCACTTGGGAGCAAGCCCAATATTGAACCGCCATAAGGGGAAAGATCTAGAAGACATATCCCGGAGGACGTGAAGACCAAGTAGTCTCCGAGTAGGCCTCTGTGGACGTATTCCTTATGGGGGAAGTTTCCTTTTGTAACCTAGCGAGCCTCTGTGTATATAAAGAGGACTCGCAGGACTTAGAGCGGGTCAAGCTATCAAGCCCTAAACCCTAGCTCATACGGCGAGTACCAGATCGGATCGCCTCCATTGTAACACCTCGATTATCATATCAATACCAATCTAGGGTAGGCAGGAAGTAGGTCTTTTACCTCACATTGAGGGGGCCGAACCTGGGTAAATCTGTGTTGATCTTTGTTCCTGCGATCCCAAGCTCGGAGATGCTTGACTCGCGTAATCCCACACCTACGAAGTCATCTATGACACCTGACGTGACAAACCCACGACACGCGGTTTCTTGGTTCAAGTCGGCGTCCTCTGAGGGAAGAACCCAGAAATAGGGGTCGATCTGAAAAGGAGCTCGGGTCAGAAATAATTAATTTTGGAGAAGGAATTTTCGAGGAAACAGGTGACAAGTAAACATTACCACAAAAGGCTTGTGCTCAGCCCAGAAGGGAGCAAGCCCGACGTTATCATACGAGTCGATATCCTCGTCCGTTACTCGGTGAATGAAATTTATCCATTCCCCTTTGTCCCAATCTTCAGGGCAAGTACGGTCGACGTCGTTTGCGTGACAAGTGAAATCCATTATAAGTCGCGAGCGGCGACTCACAGGCTGAATTCGCCACTTAGTCCAGCAAGATATGAGATCTAATCCAGTGAGGCCGTGGAGTGTCAGCGCCTTCACCTTATCCAAAAGGGATTCAATAAAGGGCAACGAAGAAGGATCAGATTTAGAAGACAGAGCATCGGTAGCCTCGAAGGAAAGAGGAGACCAAAGAGGAAGAGGAATTTCACCCTCAGGAGAAGTGTTTTTGCAATAGAAGAATGTTCTTTGCCAATCCTTGATTTTCTTGGCAAGGGTTAGTTTTGGGAAAATACTACCCCTATGGCGTTGGAAGGAAATGGCGCCGCATTGGACAAAGGGACCATTTGTGGTTTCCCTTTGGCTATTGCAATTGAAAAGAGCAAGCCAGAAATCTATTGAAGGCGGGATACCCAGATAATCTTCGCAGAGGACGTGGAAGTTGCTCACTTGCAACATCGAATTAGGGCCAATATCATGGAAGCGGAGACCCAACCGCTGCATCAAGGAGCGGAAGAAGAGAGAGCCTGGAGGCTTGAACCCACGCTCAACATGCTCCGCAAATATCACTACTTCTCCTGGTTGAGGGTTGGGGATTACTTCCTCACCAGCCGCTCGCCATTCGCAATGATCTTTTGGTGGAAGAAGGCCGCGGGCAGTTAGGGATTCCAGAAAATCTTCGTCCACCCACGAGCCTTCCCAGTTGCACTTGCGGCGAGACATTTTCTCAGATTGATGGAGATCTCCACCGAAGGATTGTGAGTACGAGAAGCGAGATGGGAGGCGGCGGAAAGGAGCAGCGGATGCGTAATGCAGGACTTGATGCAGAACGCTGGGAAAAACGGTGAGCCAGGATAAATAGCCCAGACGCGGAAGACGTTTAGATCTGAAAATCAACCGTCAAGGCAGGTTAAGTCGCGTTCTTGAGCCGCCAAGAAGAGTTATAAGCCGCAGATTGGAAATATGAAAATTGGAGTTCAGCTGGGATAATTCATGTGCGCGGCTCAGGGGTTTGTTAAGACAAAAAAAGCCTTCACTCGAAATCCAAGCTAAACTTGGGGGCTAATGTCGGGGGAATACTTTCTGGATTAACCCGCGGCCCAATGCGACTTACTCGCATGAACAAAAGCCCACTTGGGAGCGAGCCCAGTATTGAACCGCCATAAGGGGAAGGATCTAGAAGACATATCCCGGAGGACGTGAAGACCAAGTAGTCTCCGAGTAGGCCTCTGGGAACGTATTCCTTATGAGGGAAGTTTCCTTTGTAACCTTGCGAGCCTCTGTGTATATAAAGAGGACTCACAGGACTTAGAGAGGGTCAAGCTATCAAGCCCTAAACCCTAGCTCATACGGCGAGTACCAGATCGGATCGCCTCCATTGTAACACCTCGATTATCATATCAATACCAATCTAGGGTAGGCAGGAAGTAGGTCTTTTACCTCACATTGAGGGGGCCGAACCTGGGTAAATCTGTGTTGATCTTTGTTCCTGCGATGCCAAGCTCGGAGATGCTTGACTCGCGTAATCCCACACCTACGAAGTCATCCATGACACCAGACGTTGACAAACCCACGACACCGGGGGCTCGCCCTGACAAGCATGCCGAGTCTTGAAACTTGGGGGCTGCGCCCCGAATTGCCTCTACCACAGCATCGGCAACTCAGGGGCTACGCCACTAGTCAACAACCCCGCAACCAGACAACTATAAAGACCCAAGCCGCATTCTACAAGTACGACTCGGGCCTTGGGGGCTACATATATACTATGGACGCAACATGTACAAAGAAAAATTTCTACGTACCTGGTGCGCATCCATTGCCGTCTGGATGGCGGCTCGGAAGCTCGGCCGGGACGAAGAGGAGCCTGGGGTGGAGCTCGGGGGCTGACCGGTCAGCCCACCCAAGGAGGAAGCCGCCGCAGAGGCCCGAGTCGCCGTCATCACCAGTGCCGACTCTGGCACAGGCGCGGCGTTGTCCGTGCCAGCCGGCACGGAGTCATCAATAGTGGCCCCCTTGTTCGGAGGGGGCACAATCACTTCATCGCCTCCGCCGGCGAAAGGCGGAGGAGTCGGCGCCATCGCAATGGCCTCCGCGGCGCGCACAGCGGCTTCCGCCCGCTGGGAGTTCGCCTGCGCATCCTCCATGTCGCTGAGGGACGCGTCCTCGGCCCTGCGACACTCGCACGGGTCAAATTCAAGATAACGACGCCAACGAAACTGTGGGCGTGGCTCAGCAGCTGACCTTTCGCCCGTAGGCAGCAGAGTTGAGGTACGGATCCCCCGGGAGCGAGGCGCAGGGGTGAGTCAGCACGACCCCTCGCGGGGATGTCCCGCTAGGCCTTCTGTCGCCGCTCGGCAACAACGGTGCGCTGCGCGGCGGTCGCCACCGATTGCTCTGGTGGCGGCGGTGTCGAGCTCGCCGGCCTCGAGCTCTTGGATTGGGGCCCGGCATCCTCAGACGCGGTCCTGCGCCTCCGCCGGATGCGCAGCGGCTGATCGTCTTCATCATCATCGTCAAGCGCCGGGTTCTTGGACCCGGTGTCGGGCGAATACTTTGTAGATTAACCCGCGGCCCATATTTGATAAAGTGCGACTCATCTTACTCGCACAATAAAGGCCTGCGTGAAAGCAAGCCCAACATCGTACCGCCACAAGGAGAAGGATCTAGAAGACATATCCTGGAAGACGTGAGGAGGAGTTAGTCTCCGAGTAGGTTCCAGTTGATGAATTCCTTGTGGAGGAAGTTTTCTTTGTAACCTAGCGAGCCTCTGTGTATATAAAGAGGACTCGCAGGACTTAGACGGGGTCAAGCTATCAAGCCCTAAAAACCCTAGCTCTTACGGCGAGTTCCCAAATCGGATCGCCTCCATTGTAACACCACATATATCATATCAATACCAATCTAGGGTAGGCAGGA
The DNA here is from genome assembly GCA_947311845.1 of Poa pratensis. NCBI lineage: Eukaryota > Viridiplantae > Streptophyta > Magnoliopsida > Poales > Poaceae > Poa > Poa pratensis. Next base: position 41,572,571 of record CAMZMU010000042.1, read on the forward strand.
AGTAGGTCTTTACCTCACATTGAGGGGCCGAACCTGGGTAAATCTGTGTTCATCCTTGTTCCTGCGATCCCAAGCTCGGAGACGATTGACTGGCGCAAATACAACACCTACGAAGTCATCCATGACATCTGACGTGACAAACCCACGACAGTTGGCGCCCACCGTGGGGCCTGCGGTCAAGAGCGTCACGTTCCGCGCAGGATCGGAATCAGGGTTCAAGGACATCGCCATCGGCCAAGTGGAAGATATCAATGGTGTTCCCTTCATCGACGACTCAGAGTGGGGACCTGAGGCAGATCACGTTGAATTTGGGTGTACTATTCCCGTCGGGTATGTGAAAATGTTCGTTGGGTCCGTCAGTCGGAGATCTTCAGACGCGACTCAAGGGGACGAATCAGGAAAGGAACTGCGGCCAGTTAGGGTCCGCGTGCTAGAAGAACTGCAACAAGCCGGAGCAAAAACATCTGCCTCCGTCCCATCAAAACCAATCTGGAAACCTCTGCCTAGCCGGGAGAAAAATCCCAAAATTGATGAAATCGAAGCCGTCACGACGGAGCTTTGTGAAGAAGCGCAAAGGCTCGCGGCAGAGCGCAAAAAACTCCAGGAAGAAGATCGGCGACTGAGGCGTTGGCAGCAAAAGTAGCAGGCAATTTGCACCAAGACTGACAAAGGCAGGCAAGAGATGAAGCAGAAGTTCCACAATAATCCGGAGAGCAATATGCACGACGTGATCGGGATATTATCAAAAATAGCACCAGTCGGAGATACGCGAGTTGATAAGGAAGCTCGTCATGCGATTGATCTGCTACAGACTGCCGCCCTACAGCAAGCAAACATGTATGGAGTCACGCCTAGCGAGCCGCAACACGAGGTATCGTGGGGCGAGGAAAGAGGCAACGTGGAAGAATTAGACAACCAGCTAGCAGGTCTGCAAATATCACCAGATAGAGAGAGTAAGACTGACGGTAAGCCGCAAACGCTCGATGCGACTCAACCAACCCAGCTTGAAACTGATTCAGATGAAGATACGGCACCTGTGAGCTCCTATTCATTATTGAAAGGACCAGCATGTTTCGGGGAGGAAATACGGCTCACTCGTTTCCCACCGAACTTCGGCGAGTCGCAGCAAGTCACCACCTACCATAATGATCTGGACCCTGTCCTATGGATAGAGGATTATGAAATGAACATGACAGGAATCGGTGTAACTCAGGAAGTGCTCGCAAAGTATTTTCACTTGGTACTATAGGGAGAAGCCAGGGATTGGCTACTAAGGTTGTCACCAAAGTCAATAAACTCATGGGAAGAATTGAAGGATAAGTTCATCAAAAGGTTCCAAATAGAGGGCGTGAAGAACCTCAGACAGTGGATCCAGAAGGAGAACGCACTAGTACAGAACGACACATCGGAAACGGGCCAAAAACCCCTTCGGCAACGGAGAAAGGGTCCGTGTCCCCGACCCTGTCACTGATGTGAAGGCCTTCATCGGTAACGGAGGCAAAAAACCGTTTCCGATTAGGTCTCCATTTGGCAACGGTTGGCGCAGACCTCCGTTGCTTTAGTTTTCCTACATCAGATACGGAGTTTTCCATCTACCCGTTTGCACTGAGCTTTTCTCATATTTCGGTTATATGCCATAATACATGAAAGGCTGATTGCACAATGCACTAAAACGTTATTCAATTCATAACATAGAACAAATGCCATCATTACATTGGTATACAATAATATCACTGTTTTTTACAATTTGACTACAATCATATCCATCACACATTGGCATAATGTAATATCACCTATTACACTTTAACTACAATCATGAACTCTAAACCTATAAGCAACTAACCTAACAAGATGGAAGGCTGGCTTAATTAAGCCAGCGTTCCATCTTTGACTTGGAGCTCACCTTCTATGAGCTCTCGGTCGTCGCTGTACCCACTCCAAGACCAGTATCCACGAAATTTCCTTGCCTTAAGGTTTCTGGTTCTCGGAATGATACATTGGTACTTTTATGCAGTGTTGCCGAAATAAACTCCTGCGTGAAAGAAAAAAACTATTAGCGAAATGTACAAAATACATCTGGATATTAAAAAAATCAGTGGCTATTTTCCAGCAACTGCTTTGTTCAGTTGCCATTTTCGAGAAACTGCTAAGATCGACGGCAAATATCCAGGAACTGCTCTGTTTGGTGGCAGACAGTTCGCATTCCTTCCTTCTCTTCTTCCTCGTTCCACCCCAATCCCCCACCCGCCATGGACGACCGCAACAGAATAACAGAGACAACTACCGTCCGTACCCACGGCACCGTTCTGGAGGTGGTGTACACGAACGAGGAGCATACCATGCAGCGGATCCTCGACAAGTACGAGGAATGGCTAGCAGAGGAGAAGCATCGGTTCATCGGCCTTGACATCGAGTACACCCGTAATCGTCGGCACATGTCTGTCCTGCAACTCGCCATGCGCCAGCATGTCCTCGTGTTCCACTGGTGCAAGTCCAAGAAGAATTGTCCAGAGTTGGGAAAATTCTTTGAACGCAAGAATATCACCTTCGCAAGCGTGGACATCACCAACGACAGCAAGGTGCTTTCTTCTGACGGCTTCCACATTCCACCGGACTACTACGTGGACATCCAACTCGTATACAAAATCAAGGGTGGAGACGAGAGGGACGGAATGGGTGATCTAGCGGCAGACCTCATCGACAAATCATACGCCAACATGAAGAAGGAGTTCCCATCCAACCAGCACGATTTTTGGGAGTGGATGCCGCTGCACAAAGTTAACCTCGACTACGCAGCAATAGATGGGTACGTGACCTACGAGTTGTATCGCAAGATCCTAACCTTGAAGGACAGGCTACGTCCAACATGGCAGGAAACGCTCTGCCCTAGGTGCAAGAATGCCCTAGGTGAATTGCAATAGGCTTTGGATGTGGGTGTTTAACTGGTTTGTACAGTTGGTGCTTTAACAATAAGTGTTTGTAATTATCAGAACATGTATGTGTGAATTTGCACTAGGAATTTGTTTATGTGATGAAATGCTCATACGTAGAACCTAGTTCATCGGCATCACAGCCGGTCACAGAAAGATTTATACCTTTCACCCGGCGGGAGAGGAGGTGCAGGCCTCTGCCAGATGCGCTGAGATGCTACCAGCGCGCTGCGACGCAATCACCTCCTCCTCCTTCTCCTTCGTCGACATCCACCTCCTCCTCCTTCTCCAGATCAGACACCACCTACAGATCCTCCACCACCTCCAGATCGGCCACTTCCTCCTCCAGATCGGCCACTTCCTCCTCCAGATGGGTTTCTGCTGGTAGATCCGCCGGAGGTGCTGCACCACCACGTCATGAATGACCTCCTCCACATCGGCCTGGCTCAGAAGAAGCCGGGCATCACCGGAGGAGGAGGGCGTCAGATGGTGGCGCTGCCGCATCATTAGCGGACGCATGGCCGCCTCCAGATCGACCTTCCCCTCACGAAGGGCTGCCGCTAGAACGGTGCTGCCGCGATGGCCGGATCTAGAAGCACCGACAGAGGAAGCCATTAGAGAGAGTGAGGAGAGTTGAAAGCCACAGTGTGCGGCGGCTAGGGTTGGAAGAGAGACAAGTGAGAGAGTGATAATGAGACCGAGCCGGCAGTATATATAAGCGCCACATTGGCAACGGACATTTTATATAACCGTTTCCATTGATTTTACACCAGCGAGAGACCACTTAGCAGCTAGTGCTACTAGATACGGACTTGATAATGAAGTAAACGATTACATATATGCTACTACTAGCTAATGCTACTACTAGCAGCTGCTGATGAAGACTCGGGCTCGTCGTCGCTGTACACGAGTGCGTCCCTCCGGCATAAGGTATCGTCGAAGATCTTGATGAAGAACCCGTTGTCGCCGTCGAACTCGAAGCACAAAAAGTGCCCCTGCTCAAACTTGTACGCTTGGGCGAATGACTTCCATCCCTGGCCGAGGTACAAATTTCCCCCCGGCACTCACGGCCATCTTCACCGCCCAGCTGCCGTTCTCGCAGTCCTCCATCTTCAGATGCATGGTAGCTGCCACCATGCCTTGGAGCTTCTCTGCGAACGCCCTCGGGAGCCTCAGGCGGCTCTCGATGCCCTTGTACAGGATAACCAAGAACTCGAAGCCGCGCAGCTCCGGGGACATGTCTTCAGAGGACGGTGAGGGCGACACCGACGGCGTGGCATTGCGGCTGCGCCCCCTACCACGGCCGCGCCCTCGTCCACGGCCGTGCCCACGTCCACGTCCGCGACCGCTGATGGTACCTCTCGCCGGGGACATGTCTTCAGAGGGCGGTGAGGGCGACACCGACGGCATGGCATTGCCGCTGCGCCCCCTACCACGGCCTCGCCCTCGTCCACGGCCGCGACCACTGCTGGTACCTCTCGCCATGGATTTGGACGGAGGGGATCTGGCGAAGTTTGAATAACTATAGGCGATGGACTGGGGCTTCAAAGAGACCGCTGCCTGGTACCTCTCGCCATTTATACTCGCGGGTCTGCTCCGCCCACCTCCCCATCTGCCCATTCGCTAGCCTCCACGTATCAACATTTTCAACGGTTGGAAAATTCTATCCGTTACCATAGAGGCAAATATTGGAAATGGACAATTTTATTAACCGTTGCCAAGATAATAGGTGACGGAGATTGGAAAGGGTCCATTGCCAATGTAGGCGGGCCTGGTCAGGTTTGTACGCACCGGCCGCGTGGAAAGCGCGATTCTCCGTCGCCTAACACCTGCCGTTTCCATAGAGGGGTATCCGATGTGTCGTTCTGTACTAGTGATGAATCAACCAGCGAGTGGATAAAACAAGTCACAGGGATCCTTAACTCTGCCAAAGATACCACGGCGCAATCTGAAGTGCAAGTTATGAGAAAGAACTGTAGGTTTGAGCCGTCGGTGCATGCCTTAAGCCGCACTGGACATAAGATCAACTCTTTCGGCCAACTCTCGGCGACTACTAACAAGCACGCAGAGACAGACAAGATGGCAAGCGGCTCATCGCCAATCTCAAAGGAAACCGAACACTGTAAGTATCAACTAAGGGAGCAGAAGAGAGACAAGGAGTCACTCCCAATAGCGCCAAAGGGATTTTTGATAGTCCTTGCGACTTACACCGCAGAAGAGATGGGAGACCCGCGGGCCACACAAAGGCGCAGTGTCACTACTACCGGCGGTGGAAAGAAGGCGATTCATCAATCGCGACTCACAGCGGACCAATGCAGCATAGGGACAAGGAGAACTCCTGTCAAAAGCCCGAAACTTCAGTAAGAAGAAACATAGGGCAATTTCATACCGTGGATGTACAAACAGCGGGCAACAGAAGGCAAATGAATAGCAGATGGAGCCGCGACTCAGTCCCAACGTTGGAAAGACACCGCCGTTGGACAGAGCGATCGGTTGTTTGGAGTCGCGACGATCATCCCCAGAAGTAAAAGATCCAGGACAGTTGGCTCTCGTTGTCACACCGCAAGTGCGGGATACAGGTTGAACAAAGTTCTCATGGATGGAGTAGGAAGAGTAAACATCCTATACCAAGACACGCTCCGTCGAATGAACATACCGAGCAGCGGCTACAACCAACAAGGAAGGATATCCAAGGCATAATTCCAGGAATAATCACTCGACCTATAGGAAAAATTACCCTCGAAGTCAGCTTCGGGACCGAGCGAAACTTCCGCACAGAGTTCCTGAGCTTCGAGGTCGTAGCAGTCAAAAGCTCATACCATGCGATCTTCGGGAGAGAAGCTTATGTCAAATTCACTGCCCGCCCCTGCTACATATACCTGCAGTTAAAGATACCAGGACCAAACGGCGTGATCACGGTACATGGAGACAGACAGAGAGTGCTAGAATGCGAGGAAGCAGGCTCAGTAATCGCAGAAGAAGCTTGCATCGCCAACTCCTCACACGGTCTCAGGCCATCAGTGAACCTCCGCAGCCCAAAGCGAGTCGCCTTGGGGACTCAGAATGGACGGACAGCAGGACGCGCCCACCAGATGGTGAATTCCAACCATACAGTCGCGAATCAGGAAGATAATACTCCAGGAATCGCTTTGATACAAAAACAAAACAAGAGATGGCGTATATGCATAGATCCAATATCAATCAACAACCCAAGTCAAAGAGGCCCAACTATTGTAAGATCTTACCCCCTTCGACTCATCCTCCAAGGACGTGAATCAGCATAAGTCGCAACTCAGTGCGACTACTCTATCAAAAGATTCGACCCTCACTTTGGCATGAAAACATCGGAGCTATCATGCTCGACCCGAGTCGCTTTTAGCGACTCAAACATGAACCAACTAGGTGTTCAACCCCACTCCGTCAGGAGTATTATTTCGCAAATGAGTGCGATGAGTATCAAGTATGCATGACCTGCGAGGAACAGAAAACTCGCATTAAAGGGTCTGCATCGTCTTTGTCTCACCCTGTAATAAATTGAGTGGTTATGAAATAAAGCCGGCGCCCTTGACATTCAAGGGTTCGTCGTTTCGCCTCAACTATCATTGAGTCGCTGAGTCTTTTGAATTTCATACATCACCAACCCTGAGGGCTTTTTTAAAGCGCAGCGAGCACAGCTCGCTACCTCAACCTTTGCCAAACGAGTGGCAGTCCTTAAGCTAGAAGCGTCTTGCATTATGCGGCCAAAGTACTGGGGTGTGGCGTCAATCGAGCTTGATTGCCTATCATGGCCGCTCTCGACCCTGAACACACATGTTCCTAGGAAATACTGAGCCGCGCGAGCGTCTACTTAATGGAAGTATCATAAAAGAACCTGCTTATAGGTCACAAAAGTACTGCTTATAGTACACAAATTTTTTACAGACTAACGGGCAAGTCACTATTGACGAGTCCCACATTACTATTGGATGTTTATTTCTGCTTTCGAGTCGCAGGAACAGAAGCCTTCGCGGCTTGTCTTGAGGTTGGAGCAGCAGGTGTCCTTAACCAAGGCACCACCAGATGAAGTAGAAGGGCCACCAGGTCCTGAGGATGGATTGGAAGCTCGGGATGATTCAGCCCCAGTGGATTTCTCCTTCGTAGCTTTGCTACCATCAGGATTGAACTTTCCCAGATAAGAGCCCAAGTCTAAATTCTTAACAAGTAATGTGGCGTATCCACGCATACCCTTCCAGATATCGAAGTATTCACTCATTGGAAGCTCAGTACCATCCGCGCGCTTCGCCCGGTCATGAAGAGCAATCTTGCCTACCTCTATTTCTGGATAATATGCCCGGAGTAATGTTAACACATGAGCAGCTCCGGAGCGAGCAGAAGACCCCTTCCAATCAGAGACATAGTGAGGAGCCTTAAATAGCCTGTTCAGCCAAAACTCACATGAATCTGGAGCATCAGCCGCAGGGGCGATTTTTGTCATAACCTCTTTGGTTACTTTAAGAAGGCGCAGGCTAAAATCTTGAAGATATTCCAGTTGATCCTTCAAATTGGAGCGGTACACTGGAGCACCAGGCCCTGCATCAAAAAACAAGATATTATTCAGATCAGCAACGCATCATGGTCACCCAGATGTAAATGATCAAGAGACAAAGGACTAGGGATGTACCGGCGAGTTGCAGAATGGCTGATTTAACAGCAGATCCAAAACCCTCAAAAGCCTTGAGCAGCGAGTTATATTTTCATCTCGCGCGGCGAGTTCCCTCGCATGGTCTCCTTTCAGCCGATCAAGCAGCTCAGATTTGAGATTCAGCCCCTCTCGCAAAGATTTTATCACTTCATCCTTCTCCATAAGTCGCTGCTTGGAATCTGCTTCGAGCTCTTTAAATTGCTCTTCACAGGAGTCAAGTTGATCTTTGAGTATCTTTATTTCTTGCGCTTGGTTCTTAATGATCTCGCTATGATGTCCCAAGGCAGATCGCGTCATTTCAGGCTTATCTAAGGAAATGCCCTTGACTTTCATTGCGTCAGAGGCAGCAAGCGAGGAAAGCTCAAGCTGCGAGTAAACAGAAAAATATAAGCAATCCAGAAAGGTACTTGGGGGCTCAAAACTTGGAGAAAAGAAAGAATCAACACCCTGTCAACTGACACAAGGTCTTGATCCTTGGGGGCTACAGTATGCGTACCTGGCGACTTGAAGAAAATTGCTTAACCAGGTCGCGCAGTAAAGCAGCGTGCTTATCTCCAGCATCGATTATGGCATCCGCAATTGATCTGGAACTACTAGCGCTTGGAAGATCAGCCGCTTCAGAAATAGGAGCTCCAACCTGAAGGGGCATCCCATCAACACTAGGAGTCGCAGACGGCGCTGCGACTGGAACCACGGCAGGAGTCGCATCGGCAATACCCTCTTCTAAAGAAGGCTTCAGATAAGTCGCGCCATCGCTAGTTCCCATGTTCTCGCCAGCAACATCATCTTCGCTCGTGGTTGGCTGAGAAAGATCAGTGGAGGAGGTAGACTTTGTATCTCCTCCAACCATGGCCCTGCAAGATATTGATGGTTATAGACCAAAATGGCAGCGCAACAGTTATAAAAGGAAAGCAAGTCTTACCCAGGAGCAATACGGACGCTCTTCATCAGGCAACCAGAAGAAGGAGAAGACAAATCTTGCAGGTCTGTGCCTACGGGATGGAAAAACAGCAGTGAATGAACAACCCTTCAGGGAGACACATGAATACAAAGAAAAGAATGTCACAAGGAAATACTCGAACTTGTCGAGGGGCAATTCTTCACCGCAGGCTCGGAGGAAAGTACAGTGCTGTCAGGCTTAGCAAGCTTTAAAGATTTGGCAGCTTTGATATCCACAAGCAACGCCAAGGCCTTGCGACGTTTTTCAGGTTGCGAGGGATCTTCTGAGCTCTCAGATAGAAGACGCTTAGAGGACCTGCGAGGTACTTCAGGAAGCGCCAGGAAAGATGTGCCTGGAGCCGCGGACAAAAGAGCGTTGGCCATTTGTTGCTCCTCTTCAGATGCGCTACCACCAGGTTCAGAAGCAGTACCGTGTGCAATCATTTCCTCGCCTGGATCAGCGACTTCTTCTGGTGACTTGGCAGTGGTTTCTTGGCCTGAGCCGGTCTCCTCTTCGGATGGGAGAGTCCAAAAGTAGGGATCGATCTGAAAGAGAATCAACGTCAGAGATAGTCAACTTTGAAGGAGGAGTCCTAGAGGGAAAAAGTTACAAGAGTAATTACCACAAAAGGCTTGTGTTCAGCCCAGAAAGGAGCAAGACCGACGTTATCATACGAGTCAATGTCCTCGTTCGTCACTCGGCGAATGAAGTTTATCCACTCCCCTTTGTCCCAATCTTCAGGGCAAGTGCGGTCAACGTCATCGGCATGGCAGGTGAAGTCCACCATAAGTCGCAGACGGCGACTCACGGGCTGAATTCGCCATTTGGTCCAGCAAGATATAAGATCCAATCCGGTAAGGCCATGGAGCGTCAGCGCCCTCACCTTATCTAAAAGAATCTCGATGGAGGGCAACGAAGAAGGATCGGGCTTGGAAGACAAAGCAGAGGTAGCCTCGAAAGGAAGAGGAGACCAAGGGGGAGACGAATTTCGCCCTCAGGAGAAGTATCTTTGCAGTAAAAGAAAGTTCTTTGCCAGTCCTTAACTTTTTTGGCAAGGGCTAGCTTTGGGAAAATACTTCCCTTACGGCGTTGGAAAGATATGGTGCCACATTGGAGGAAAGACGCATCTATTGCTTCTTTTTGACTATTGCAGCCAAAGAGAGCGAGCCAGAAGTCTATTGAAGGAGAGACGCCTAAATAATCTTCGCAAAGGACGTGGAAGTTACTCACTTGCAATATTGAATTCGGGCCGATGTCATGAAGGCGAAGACCCAGCCGCTGCATCAGGGAGCGAAAGAAGAGAGAACCAGGGGGTTTGAATCCGCGCTCGACGTGTTCCGCAAAAATCACCACTTCTCCTGGCTGCGGATCGAGAATTATCTCCTCGCCAGCGGCGCGCCATTCGCATTGATCCCTTGGAGGAAGAAGGCCGCGAGCGGCCAAAGATTCCAAAAATACCTCATCAATCCACGAGCCTTCCCAGTTGCAGCTACGGCGAGACATCTCTTTCAACCAAGGGGATTTTCGCCAGAAGATTGCAAGCGCAAGAAGCAGAACCAAAGGCGGCGGAGAAGAGTAGCGGCGGCGTAATGGAAGTAGAGCGCCAGGGAGGCCAATGGGCCAAACTAAAAAGCCTAGGCGTGGAAGGCGTTCAGATTCGAAAACCAATAGGCACGACCAGATGAGTCGCGCCCTTGAGCCGCTAAGAAGGTTACAAGTCGCAGATGGCGACGCAAAAATTGGAGTTCGGCTGGGACATTCATGAGAACGGTTCAGCAGTTCAATAAGACAAAGAAGCCTTCATCCGAAGTCCAAGCAGAACTTGGGGGCTAATGTCGGGGGAATACTTTGTAGATTAACCCGCAGCCCATATTTGATAAAGTGCGACTCATCTTACTCGCACAATAAAGGCCTGCATGAAAGCAAGCCCAACATCGTACTGCCACAAGGAGAAGGATCTAGAAGACATATCCTGGAAGACGTGAGGAGGAGTTAGTCTCCGAGTAGGTTCCAGTTGATGAATTCCTTGTGGAGGAAGTTTCCTTTGTAACCTAGCGAGCCTCTGTGTATATAAAGAGGACTCGTAGGACTTAGACGGGGTTAAGCTATCAAGCCCTAAAAACCCTAGCTCTTACGGCGAGTTCCCAGATCGGATCGCCTCCATTGTAACACCACATATATCATATCAATACCAATCTAGGGTAGACAGGAAGTAGGTCTTTACCTCACATTGAGGGGCCAAACCTGGGTAAATATGTGTTCGTCCTTGTTCCTGCGATCCCAAGCTCAGAGACGATTGACTCGCGCAAATCCCACACCTACGAAGTCATCCATGACATCTGACGTGACAAACCCACGACACCCGGCGCGTTCTTCTCTTCCTTCTTCTCCTTCCTCGCCCTCGGACAAGATGGGGATCGGCTGGCGGGAGGAGAGGGAGGCCATGTTGGAATTGTCGGCCTCGTCATCAGAGTCACGCTCAACGACGTCGTTAGGGCCGGCAAGCACCGCGGGAGCGTCACCACGGATCGGAGGCATCCCAACGAGCGACCGGAACTCCTGAACTCAGCAAGCATGAGATATCGGTATAAAAAGGCCATGAAAAGGAAAGAAGTGCGAATCGTCAAGTAAAAGGACTCACCTCTGGAGCCGGATGCTTGGCGTTGAAGGCCTCCAAGCCGCCCACGTCCCACTCGGGCGCCGGGTGGACGGTAATCCGCTTCATCCGGTGCGTGAACTGCTCCACCGTCTGGAATCGCGACGGGTCGTGGCGCTGCGGGTCCTTCAGCCCCGTGTACTCACACATCAGCGAGGGACGACGTTGCAGGGGCGCGTTCTTCTTTTTCACCCAGGAGGCGATAAGGTTCAGACCCGTCAGCCCCTCGGACTTCAGCTCCTGGAGCCGTGCCATCAGCCGGCGCACCGTGGGCAAGTCGGCGTCCTGCGGCAGCTCCTGAAGATTGCGGGGACGGCTCGGCGAGGGAGAAAACGGAGGAACCCCGATCTCGCCGTCGGGAGCCGGATCCCTCATGTAGAAGCCGGTCTTCCTCCAGTACACCTTGGGGAGAAGGCCAAGATCCAAGTAATCCACGTCGCCGCGGACTTGGAAGTTGAGGCCGCCGCAAGGCGGCATGTCGCCGCCCTTCCCCAGCTTGCCTGAGGGAGCCGGCTCCCTCATGTAGAAGCCGGTCTTCCTCCAGTACACCTTGGGGAGAAGGCCAAGATCCAAGTAATCCACGTCGCCGCGGACTTGGAAGTTGAGGCCGCCGCAAGGCGGCATGTCGCCGCCCTTCCCCAGCTTGCCGTGGAAGATCCACAGCCATAGCGGGAAGAAGACGGCGCACCCGAAGTAGCCCTCGCACAGGCCACGAAGCAGGCGAGGTGGAGAATGGAGTTGGGCATCAGGTCGTGTACCTGCAGCCCGTAGAAGTCGAGGAAACGTCGGAAGAACTCCGACGTGGGGAACCCCAGCCCGCGCTCGAGGAACGCGAGGAAGACAACGAACTCGCCCGGCGACGGCCGCGGAAGCGGTTCCGCGGTGGCGATGCGCCACCGACCCTCCGACGCCGGCGGCAACAAGCCCTCGCTGGCGGCCTGCTCCAGCGCGTGCACCGTCACCGAGGATCGCTCCCACTGGCGCTTTGGCGCCACCATCTTGGCCACGAAGGAGAGGGAGGAACAGGAGTGCCCGATGGCGTCAATGGCGGAGCGACGCGGCGTTCAGGCGTGAGCTGTTCTGAGCAGAAGAAGCGGCGAGCACGAGAAGGGAGAGGAGTGGAGTGCGTACCCATTAGCCGCACTCCCTCGCCACCTATATAGGCGCCGTGAGTGGAGCCGTTACCGCAGTAAATGGCTCCACCCATGTCCCGCATTAATCGCCACGTCGCACGACGCCTCGGTTTCTGCGGGAACGTGCCGGAAAGCTCGGCCCAGATTTGGCCACGTCGCCCTGTCACGACTCTTCTGACCGTTGGATCAGGCGCGTGCGGGTCAAAAACATCATCATTGCCACTGCTCCATCCCGAGGTGGAGGCAGTCGATACACCGTCAGGTCCCATCAATCGACTCGGCGTCAGATGGACAAACACTACAGGACAAGCGGTCAAAGATACCGTGACGTCAGCCGGAGAATACAAGGAGATAACCCGCACGGAGGCGAGTCGGTATGGCCAACGTCCCAACGGGCACGAGCCGGCATCAAACAAAACTTGAGTTAGACCGGACGTTGACACGCCAAAATCCACCACTCCGAGACTTTGTTTTCTCTTTGTTTCATGAGTTCGTTCACCGACACGACCCGGCAGCTCGCGAGACGAAGGCCAAGCCGGAGACGAGTCCATGACGAACTCGGGGGCTAATGATGGGGGGATGCCCAACCAGGTAGGCCCAGGACCCCGAGTCGGCTCACAAGGCCGGGTGGCCCAAAGCCCACCCGGAGAGCATCTTCCAGGATACCGGGTCCCCGAGGATCCCGGTACGTCGGCTCGGGAAGGCGGCAGCGGATATCTCCGAATCGGTTTACGATCTGCGTATCCCGAAGAGTGCGCCTCAAGCAGCCGCACTTTGTAGGCAGGATAGCTAGCGCCGCCAGCGGCACCCGTCATTTCCCTGTAAACCCTAGCCGGCTCCCTATATAAAGCTGGCAAGGTGCAACCCTAGAGGTAGACGCATCTCATTCCACAGCCTTCGGAGCACCCGCAAGCTCTGTTGCGCACACCATTGTACACCCCATTCAGATCCAATACATACAAGCAGGAGTAGGTCTTTACCTCATACGGAGGGGCCGAACCTGGGTAACTCTGCGTGTGCTACCTCTTCGTGAATCCTACATCGCCTGGCTCACACCCGAGTTAAGCCACCCCCTATGTCATCTGCCGTGACTAACCCACGACAATGTTAAGTCAAGGCATATGCACAATATCAGTTCGAAATAGAAGATTCACACTGAATGCAACTAAACTTCGTGGGAGTACCATTCTAGATTTGTCTCCGACTTGTCCAATTTATCCCAAGTCTTTATTGCCAAATTATGAGTCATATAAACAATCTTGATTTTTCGACAACTTTATCTATTTTTTTAAAAAATATTATTATTTACAAAAAAATATTTTTATTATGTTACATTAAAAATATTTCTTAATATTTTTCAATCTAGTACTCCCTTTGATTCATATTAATTAAAAATAATGTTGCGACAATTAATATGGATCGGGGAGAGTAATATTATCACTTCATTTTCAACCACACCACAAAACATGTTATGAGAAATCAGCGAATAATAAAATAGATGTGACTAGGCAAGAGAGTGTGCTCGCCTGTAATTTATCACATCCATTTTATTATTGGATCAATTATAGTAAGATTTATGAAATATAACATAAACGAAATTGCGAGAAACATGACTCGAACTCGAGAAGGTAGAAAGGCATCAATGCCCCCTCGCTACTATGATATGCCTAAGTCTTTGATGATCTATTAATACAAATATTTTAGGATGGCCAGAGCCCTTAGTCTTTTTATGTGCTCTAATTATTATTGGAGTCAACCATTTGTTTGAACCGACCCTTAAATTATTGGAGTTGTGTACTTAAATTCCCTCCAATAGCATTTTTATTGGAGCCGGGTGTTTTCGGCCGACTCTGAATGTATTGGAGGCGGCTGGTTGTCTTAACAGACTCCTATACTTTATTATTGGTCTAGTATTTTCTTTGTAATCGGTTTGGAGCTGGTTTATTTTCTAATACTAAAATCGACTCTATCCGCCGACTCTGATATTCAGATTTCTACTAGCGAGGGTACTTGGGCATGAATGATGAACGTGCTGAAGGCAAAAAGCCGTGCGGCATGGCGAACGGGACAACACTGTCTCATGTTGTCCTTGCCGCGCACCTCGATCCCCACCCTGGTTGGCATTGATGGCAAGGCCACCAACATGATGGACTTTCTCCAGTCCCTCAATCCACATCCGCATTAAAACAAATCGGCAGCTCGGGTGGGGGATGGGCCAGCCCAATCCAGCACCTGAGGGCATCTCCAGCCGTTCGGCCCTTCCAGGCTGAAAAACGGCACCTTTTTGGCTTTGCACTGGCGCTAACTTTGGCCTGGGGGGTTGTATTTTCCACTCGTTCGGCCACCCAAGGCGAACACAAATCAACATAATTTAAAAGTTCATATTCCCGCCCCAAAATCAGCCTGAGTTCGGTGATCCAAAGAAAGCCACAGTTTGGCGATCATACAAATAGGCGATCATACAAAAATAAGCCACGAATGGGCGATCGAATCATGCTACTGTCCGGCGACGTAGTGCCACATTCGGCATGCTGATGGCGCAGATCAGATGGTCACCGGCGACACCTCGGCGTCGTCGTCCAGGTCGATGCGTGCAGTCGTCGGAGTAGGGGCGGAGCTCGGAGTGGCGATCGGCGCAGTGCTCGGCGGCGGCGTGGCTGTGCCGGCGGTACCCGAGGCCGAGCTCGTGTCGGCTGCAGTGGCGGGACTCGGATCGGCCGAAGCGTCTGTGCTGCTCGGCGGAGGTGTCGGCGTCGTCGGGGTGAAGAGGATGGCCTCGCGATGCGCCATGAACGACTCCCGAACCTGGGGTCCATCGCCGCAGGGTCGCCGCCCATGAGGAAGGCGAGGTCATTGTTTCTCTTCTTCACCGCGGTGGTGGTCTTGAGCAGGTCCAGCTTGGTGCCCTGGTTGGCCATGAGCGCCGTCCACCTCGCCTCCGTCTTCTCGTCTCTCATGGCGGCCTTGGTAGCGACATCGGCGATGCACGTCTCGATCGACGCCTGGAGCTTCGCCGCTGCTGGTGCCCCATCCCTCGCCGCCTTGACTTTCTTGTGGCCGTCCGGGCGCCCTTCAGACGCTCCAGCTGCCGCCACGTCGGGGACGTACTCCTTGGCCTTGCAAAGTTGGTCACGGAGCTGCTTCCATTTCTCGCACCCCTCGATCCTTGTGAAGACGTGGAGGAACTTGAATTCGACCTTCTCGTTGGCGCGGTACATGTCGAACATGCGGAGATACTACAAGGCCGAACAAGCCGCGAATGAGCAAACACGGCATAGCTGGGGGAACCATGGCGAAAAGAAGCTCACCTCCGTCTCGGCGTTGCCGACGCTCTTGGGGCGATGCAGACATTCCTCTTGTATGCCGTGCCATTTGTTGCAAGCATGCTGGATCACCGCCCTGTGGTTCGCCATGGCCTTCTCGCCGCGATCAAGGCAGCAGGCGTACTCGGGATCGACGATCCGGCGCTCATCGTACGAAGTCTTGACCCGCTTCCAGTAGTTATCCATGTTCTGGTTTGCGCCGATGATCGGGTCCTGGCTCACATTCATCCATGCTTGGGCGAGGAGCACATCTTCCTTGTAGCTGCACTTGACCCGAGGCTCGGCCGGCTTCGGCACCTTGGGGCCCTTCTTCTTCGCCTTGCCTTTGGCAGCGGCTGGGGCTGCTTCTTCTTCGCCGGGGACCTCGTCCACCGGCTCGCCATCTTCTTCGGCGGTCTCCTGCGTCTCCGGCTCGACGAAGGCCTGCGATGACTCCACGGCCTGCGACAAGAACCCAGGGGCTGCGGCCGCAGCATTGGAGCCGGCGGCGATGAGGTCGCCCATGAAGGTGTCCCCTTGCATTCCGCCGAACAGGATGGGGTTGAGGCTACGGCGAAGCGACAGCGAGCTCGAGTATCCAGGCGATCCTGCATAGGGGGGAGGAGGGGGCGGAGGTTGAGGCGCACCGTGCGGGAAGGCGATGTTGGGGTTGAATCCGCCGAGTGGGTCGCCGTCGGCGTACACGGGGACGTAGTGGGGGGACACGCTCCAGCGAGGCGACGGGGACGGCGAGTAGCCCGACGGCGAGAACCCTGTCGGCGAGGCGACGCTGGATTGGCTGGCCCATCCGGCGAACTGAGGATGAGGTGGGAGGCCGATCCTCACCTTGGGCGGTGGAATCGGCGCATCCACCTCCCTCACCTCCTCCTCCTCCTCCTCTTCTCCTTCTTCATCTTCTTCCTCCTCTTCTTGGGCGGTGGAATCGCTGCCGCCTTCCGCCAGCTGCTTGGCGCGCTGCGCCTGCTCCGTCTTCCGGCGGCTGGTGGTCTCGACCTTGCAGCGCGCCAATTCCGCGATCCACTCGGCGTTGGTCATGCCGTCCGGCTTCTTCCTCGGCTGCCTGGGCTTCCTCTTCTTCACGGCGACGGAGGTGGAGGAGGATCCGGCGACGGCGGCGGCGGAGGTGCGTGGCCCGTTGAACTTCCTGGGCGGCATGGCGGCGAGATCTGGGGCGAATGGGGAAAAATGGCGGGAGCTGCGGGATGGGAGGGGATATGTGGAAGAAGATGGCGGGAGAATTGGCGCGCAAAGGGAAAAAGGGGAGGGGAAAACGCCTCATCTCGCCGACAAGGCTGGCCCACGTCGCCTTTTGCCCCCCAGGCCGAACCCGGCCAGTTGGGTTTGGCCTGGTAACGCCGGCGCTAAACGGCGGAAATCGGCCTCCTGGGGGCGCGACTGGAAAGATTTTCCTTCCGCCGGCGCTAAAAAGCCGCCTGGGGGGGCGCTGGGGGGGCGGCTGGAGATGCCCTGAAGTCCACAATAGAAGGTTAAAGGAGAGGAGGTTGCATCTCCGGGGCCACCTCCTTGGGCTCAGAGGGCGGCGAACGAGGATATGGTAGGGTTGCAAGATACATATGTGAAATATAGGAGAGAGATGGGGGACGTAGGACGAGGTGCGATTGATGTTACAAAAGTACGACTAAACTACACATATTATATTATTTTTGTCATTTTTATGTTGCTATGATTCATATTCTACATTTTTTATGCTGATTGGGGGGAGATGAGTCCCTTAGGGCTGATTCGGTTTGTTCGGGTTGAAGGGGATTGACAGAGATTGAGGTGGCTTAAATCCTATGCAAGTAAAAAAAAATCCCTAGTCCCCTCCAATTCACTCCGGTCCACTACAGGAAACAGGATCTTTGCCTATTACAAAATATACACGGCAAAGGCCAAAAAGTACTCAGCAAAGGCTACTCAGCAAATTTTGCCTCGACAAAGTTTCTTTGTCAGGTACTTTGCCGGATGTATTCTCTCCTGTACTCAGCAAAGTTTCGTTCCCGGGTGTTTATTCGTGGCATACGGCAAAGAAAAGCCTAGCATCGTTAGGTGTGGCCGTTAACGGTGCAACCTCTTTGCCTAGTGCCCAGGACATGCACACGGCAAAGGCTCCCGCACGAGTAGCTGCCACGTCGCCCACTTTTTGGAAAGTACCTTCAAAAAGGCACACGGCAAAGAAATATACACTCAACGCAAATCGGGAGGGAAAACTGCAGCCGTTCTCTTATTTTTTTTCTTTGGTCTGAAAAACTATTATTTGACGAGTGTCTTCAAAAAACACACGGCAAATATTTCTTTGCTAGGTGCCTAATCTTTAACACCCGGCAAAGTCTGACGCCGTCAGGCCAGACGTCAAGCGCGCGGGAAAAAGCCACGTGGCACGTAACTTTGCCGAGTCCATATGGTGACACTCGGCATACATGTTTTTGCCGTGTGTTTTTTCAATGCCGAGTGTATTTTTGAGTTTTTGCCGTGTCCATTTTCTTTACCGAGTGTCTGTACTCCGCGGAGTTTCCTTTGCCGTGTACCCTAGTTTTGCACTCGGCACATTTGCTCTTTGCCTAGTGGCCCGATATTTAGCACTTGGCAAAAGATTGTTGTACTCAGCAAAGATCCATTTTCGTGTAGTGACTTGGGGAGGAGATTAACCGAATAAGCCCTGAGTGAGACCGGAGGACGGTGGCGGGAGGAGGCAAGCTAGGGAGGACATCGGCCGTGACGGTGGGCGGCGTGGCCGGAGTGGCCGTTGCCATGTGGGCTCTGCGTGTCGCGCAGGGGTACGAGGCATGACTTTCCTCCCGGTTGAGAGGGTTTTACCTAAGCTGGCAATCAGTCCAAGAAGTCGTGGGCGAACTTCGATCACTCCACCAGATGGACTACTATATAAGGCAATTGAGCGTGGCTCGGTATGCTAGCAGCTTCTGCGTTCGCTGAGCCAACTTCTGTTCGAGGCCTGGCCAGGCCTCCTTGCGATGTCTCACATGCATATGGGTTTTCTTCTAGAGAAAAATGTCACAGGAGCTAGTGCTTGGACGAGAGGTTTTTGCTCAGCTTTACTACCTTTCACGAGGTAATCATCTAACTGTCACACAATGAAAACTCAAGCCAAATTTAAGGACGGAAGAAGCTACAACCAAGGCCAACCAATCACCAGCCCGCAGAAGTTTACGGCTAAGTTTCTCCCGCACTGCAGTCCCGTACTCTTGACCACCACCACTTCACCGGTTTCTTCTCAGACGCAAACAGGAGATCTTCTTTTATAGCCTCTCGAGGTCCTCGTCTCTCTTGTTTAGCCCACGTATCCTCCTCTTGGTCCACGACCAAACCGATGTTTCAACTCCTCGCCGCGCTGATCCTTGTCGCCGTCTTGGCGGCGTCCTCGAGCTCCACCGATGCCCGTGTTGTCCACCCTCTCTTCATCCCCTCCGGCGACAGTGGCCGTCGCCTCATCGGCATCGCCAGCTGTGATGATTGCATGGCCTTATGTCAACAGGTATACATAGCCGTGAAAACCTATAATGCACGGACGGTTATGTTCAGGTTAATTTTTTCTTACACATGCATGTACGGCACGCGTGCGTGCAGGTGCACTACAGGACGCTGTGCAGCAGGCTGGCGATTCAGCCGGCGGTGACAACCCCGAAGAAGCTACTGGACGCGGCCCTGAGGTTATCGGCTGCCAAGGCAGCGATGGCGGCGATGAGGCTGGACGGGGTAATGAGGTCAGGCGGCCGGGCCAAGGGCAAAGCGATGTCATCGTCGCTGCAGTCGTGCAGGGACAGCTACGCGTCGCTGGTGGACTCGCTCAAGACCTCGCGGACGATACTCAAGAATGGAGGCAGCCACGACGATCTCATGTCGGCTGTTTCGGCGGCCGGCACCTACTCCACCGACTGCAAGGACATCTTCGACGAGCGGCCGGAGCTCAAGTCACCGATACCAGGCGCGCAGCGGCACGTCACCCGCCTCGTCAGCAACAGCATCGAGCTGGCTGCCACCATCAAGCAGCCCTGATCAAGTGATCAGTGGTGGGTGATGCGCAGGCCAGAGGGTGTGTGCACCTAATGCACCCAACACGCATGCGCAGGACAATCTTATAGTTATAGGATTCCGGTTCTATGAACCTGACGTTGGACAATGTTCAGATGTTAGTATGTGGTATTCTTTATCCGAATTACGTGTATTTTAGTGTACATGGCTCTGTATGTAGATTTGTCATCTGGGAAGGTTATTATGTGTCATAGGTAACTTGTGGATAGAAATAAAACTAACAGGCCCGAAAAGGTTATTCGGTTTATTCTACTCCGTATTCAGACCAAGTTACATTTGTTGGAATGAGACATTTTTCTTTCCGTTCAGCTTACTTCAGATTTACCTTTTAGTGACGAGCTCTTAACCCCAATCAGTGACGGGGCAGGCGGCTGCCAGGAGGCTATATCTACCGGTGACGGTCAGCGGGGCACTTCAGTAAAGATAGTTTTCAAGTTTTTGTAAACTTCATTGTCAAATTTTTGAATTAGGACGAGTCACGCAGTCTCATTTTATTGCATAGTTTAAGAGTAACAGAAGAAAAGTTTATACAACTCAAGGACCAGCCAAAGTTTTAGAGTAGGTGACCAAGTGTGAAAATGAATTTGAGGAAAAAGTTTAGCACTACGCTTATTTAAGCAAGAGAAAATGAAAACCAAAATCAATACAACATATTTAGAAATGAAACACACGGACGTAGAAAACACTGTATGCTGTTTAGGGCACTTCGCTAAACTATTCTGCCAGTCAAGATGGGAATGGGCCGGGTTGGTCCGCTGGGTCCTTGAATGATATATGGGTCACTGGAGCTGGCACCGTGCGACCCGATGGATTAGCCGTGTCTACCCAGTCGACTTCATCTTCTATTGATCTCGTACAGTCGTACTACAAGTTAGCTATCCCTAGTCTCCACCGGCTGCCCTAACCATCTCTGCCACCGCCGGCGTTCTCCCGCTCCTCGTCTTGGTCGCCATCGAGCTCGATAAGGACCACAACACAAGTTTTTTTGTTTCTTATTAATGCTTCAAGTTTACAAATTCATAAATCATTTATTTTTGTTTTTCTGCAGCTAATACTGAGTGTAGATTGGCATCAATTCATGGCATTATAATGGACTTACAAGGTATTTGACATGTCTTTGTATTGTTTTTTTTTTGCCTCACCTAGTACCTATTTGAGAAGTTATCAAAAATCATCCTCCTATCTTTGTGTTTTTCACTTGTAGCTGTCTGTTAGAGCATCATGGTCATGCAAGCATCATGTGCAAGGAACAAATGTTGTTTGCTTATAAAATATTGTTTGGGCTGCTAAATGCAAACATTGTGCAAGGAGTATTCTGTACCAAGTTGATGTCTAATAACCCATGCGTTGCAATTTCGGTAATTGTGTGGTAAGCTGGTATGTTAGGACACCACCGACAGTAGTTGTGATGTGGTTGATTTCTTGTAAATTTTTCATTAGGTTGCACGCAAAAATAAACATCGGTGTAGCCGTTGTTTACTTTTTTGCGCCACCTTACTTGATTTGATATAAAGTTGTAGCGTTTTGATTACTAGAGTGCTAGTGTTTCTGAACTGCAATTAGTTGACTGTTATTTTCCATATCTAGTAGATATTGGAACCTGTGCTGGCCGAAACAATTGCTAATGATGTTCAGTAGTAATATTCTGGTATTCAATGTTGGCTGTCTCTGTGCTCATCTGATTTTGCAAAATTATATGTGACCCAATGTTACATTCCAAATTTTGCTACTAAGAATGCTACAATGTTCATGAATATATTATTCAGTCGATGTTTACAGTATTCTTGTACCATTTCCTGAAAATAAAGATAATGAAGACTGAAGCGTGTTGGAAAAATGGATGGCTGCAGCAGATGATGAAGCAAAGAGATGAAAAATCGAGTCAAAACTGATGCTTGACGTCTTTAGCTAGATGTTCTTTGAAACCTATAATTTGTGAATCTTGTGGTCTTGTCTATGAATCTTGTCATATACTGATGTGAAGATTGGTTCTTGTCTATGAATTTTTTTATCTTGTCTATGAGGCATGCTTGGTTGGGTAATAATTTGCTCTGTTCTCTGTGTAAACAGAGCTGAAAACTCTGAATTTTCTGCAGGGCCGGCCTCATATACCGAGCGGGTCAGTGAGGTCACATATTTCTGATGAAATGGGCCGACCCATGGCCTCTCATATAGACCTTGGGGCCATGGGCCAGGTCCGATTCGGCCCATTTCCATATTGATCTGCAAGATATCCTACATTCTTTGTAGGCCATATCAGTTTAGAAAATCCTAGGGTTTTGCTCCTTCCAAACAGTGCATAGGGAGAAAATATTGCCAATAAGGTTCTCATGCTTGTCCAAAAAGATGTTATGCTGCATGCTCCTCAAGGGTAAGGA
Source organism: Poa pratensis (assembly GCA_947311845.1). Taxonomy (NCBI): domain Eukaryota; kingdom Viridiplantae; phylum Streptophyta; class Magnoliopsida; order Poales; family Poaceae; genus Poa; species Poa pratensis. Next base: position 41,594,662 of record CAMZMU010000042.1, read on the forward strand.
GAGCATGCTTGGGGTTGCTAGAAGTGGTTTCAACAATCCATAACTTACGTTTTAGTGTAGCCGCCTTGTAATTCGAGGAGATTAGGGGTCGGTCATACTTTTTTCAGGGTAGTATACTCAACAGTAAGAACATATGTAACAATACCCCTATATCACACCCCGTAATAGCAATTTTTTGTTTTTTGCCAAGAAAAATGTGTTCCAGCAAAGCACCTATCCCACCACCTAAAAAATTTTGGGCACCAAATATCCCCCTAGAGCAACTAATTTCAAAAGATCCCAACCCATCCGCCGATTCCACCAACGACCAGGGCCGATAGAAATTTCTTCCATGTCCCGACCAACCTTTGGCCATTTTTCGATTCCATGTCCCGACCAACCTTTGGCCATCTTTCAATTCCATGTCGCTTGACACTGGCTGACATTGTCCGCCCCTCTAGGGAGGATAGAGGTTGTGGGAGCATGCATATATTGCATACATTAGCAACTCTCTTAGATTTTAGACTAGCCCCACAAAGCAACACAAGTATTTCCAACGCACTTCATGCTCGGGAGGGTGCATAACCAGGAGGTTATGTGGAGATGAGCTTCCGGAAAAAATGTATCTTGTTATTATGAGTGGTTTATTAATTGTATTTAAGCATTGGGCTAAGATGTCACGTACATGCTCAATCCAGAATGTCAACACGCTCAATCCAGAATGTCACTTCTTGGCAGCACTTCCATGCGTCTAGTGCCGGCACATGCGTCACATGTTCGTGCACATAAACCACACAAGCCCACGTAACCACGAGTGTCGACTCTAATAAAAAAGTAACACTCCGGCCACTCCCGGGTTGGCAGTAGTTACTCCTAGCAGCTCTCTAAGATTTTAGACAGGACACACAAACTAACACAAATCTTTCCAACGCACTTTATCCCAAGTATGCACACCTATGGGAAACTTCCTAGGTAGTGACTCATCCCAATATTGATCTTGGCCAATCATGATTAACCAATAGGTCCAACTGAGATGAGTTTCGAAAAAAGAAGATGCATTTTGTTAGTTTGAGTAGTCTATCAATCCTATTAAGGCTTGGGTCAGGATGTCATAGTAACTCTCCGACCACGTGGAAGAGCCAACCCTCATCCTCGAGTTTGTTTCTTCCCGAGATTTTTGGATTTGATATTCCTTTTTTTTTTTGGTTTACCGGGTTCTCACAATGATATCAATGTGTCTCAATGGTCACCACTACGCAAAGCTCTCTATCGGGACATATTTGGAGGTTGAACTCGATACCAATTAACTCAAGTACAACATACGATTTTTACTCGTTGATGGCATCTACCCCATTTGTGAACACAAATTCGAATCAACGGGGAAAATAAGAGGCAAAATTTCACAAAAGTTCAAGGAGTGAGGAATGATGTTGAGAAAGCATTTGGTGTTCTCCCGGATTGCTTTGCAATTGTTCGAGGACCACAAGATTTTGGTAACGAGACCCTCTAGAACATTATGACATCTTGGGTGATAATTCACAACATGATCATTGAGAATGATCAAAATCATGATGAAGATTTGTACAATCTTGTGGGAACGACTGCCATACCCATGTGTGATCCACTTCCTTGACATCCATCGAAGGACTGAAACAGGCAGGGACACAAAGCAACTTCTAGATGATCTTACAAGCACTTTAGGCAACATCATGACGCCATGTAGCTTATTACATGCATTTTAGTTGAACTATACTGAATTTGAATTTGAGTTTGAACTGTGGCATCCCGAAATTATGCGTCGAATAGTTATGCCATAGAAATATGAAGGTTTAAATTATCATGGGCCAAAATATACGTCCAATAGAGTGTTTATCCACAAATTTAACAGAAAAGAGAAATATGTGATATGAAATAGGGGAACTGCTAGAGAACAAGGTGGATAATAGGTGCTCAGGAAAATAAGTGGCGCCCAAATGGTCTATTCGGGTGGCTGCTATAGTTGCCCTAAGACCTGGCACAATTTCATCTAAACTTCAAAAGCATTACTCATGTATGAAGTGTTCATTTATCCCAAAGTTCCAGAGATATTTCTGTAGTACATAAAAACACAAGTATAGCACCAAAAATAATAAATCAATAATGATACAGGTTAACTCAAAAGGAAAACAGTGTCTGTTTCTTCAAAACTGTACCTGATGTGTAACTTACAGTAACCATGGTAATTACTCTACCAGGATGAACAAGCCACACAAAAAAACCTTTGCAAGGTAGAGCTTCTTGGGATAAGACTTCCATGTTCATTTCCCAATGCCATCTATATGCTGTGACGAGCAAGAACTATGTATCCCCAGAGCCTCGCAGCTTCACTGGTATCTTCTAGTAGCCATACCAGACAAAATTCATGTAAGTCTCAGTTCATATTCACCAGCCATCGTAATGTATCTAACCCACGGAAGCGCCTGGTACCCACTCTTTTCAATGATCTTTAGATAGCGAACCTGTAAAAATACAAAATGCCATACTTTTTACTTCTGAGTGCTGGAGAAAAATACAAAAGTCACGATTATTGTATAGCAAAACTGTAGCACTCGGCAATCTGATTACCTGAATACCAGATACAGTGAAATATGGTATCTCAAATTTCACTCGTATCGGTGCCTTCTTTTCAGGGACAGCTTCTTCCGCACTTATACTTGGAAGACTAAATTCTGCTCTGCACATGTATTCCTAAGAGAGCAGGTTCAGGGTATTAGCACACTTTAGGTAGCATCACAGAAGTCAATGGATATTTTTGGAATCAGTCACTCACTTTGCCACCAGGAAATGATTTTATCTTCCAGACCATTGCCTCTCGCTCAGGTGCATATGCAGCAGAACCCATTGAAGTTCTTATATTTGGGTTCGTGGCATCTGAAGGAACCGGCACCTCAATTTCAACATTTGTTGCTGTGCTGCAAATGAAGAAGAAAATACCATGATCTTCCAAAAGGTCTCCAATCTAACACAAGAAAACACAATTTTGTTACAGGCGCACCTTCTTTCCTTAAATTGACTTCTTGCCTTAACCATGAATTCTATCCGGCTTCTAGAATGTTTTTCAACTTGGGCTTCCACCCAGATAAGAGGTTTCACCTGAATAGTTAGGGCAGGCACATGAAAATGAGACAACAATAAATTTCAAGTATATATCAAGTCTCATGTTTGTAAAACACAATCAGGAAGAAAAACCTGAGTGCTGAGTCTGTATGTCATTAGATCAAAAGCTCCATCTGGAGGTATGAATGATATAGTCCTATCATTCTCAAATCTGGCCAATCGTACACACCTTGTAGCAAAATAGAGAATGTTCATGCTCAAGTTCTGATATAACAAACTTGATGGGAAAAAAAAGGCAATACTGTTGCTTACTGATGAAATTTTATGTCATCAAGATCTATTGCCTTCCCTTTAGTTGCTCGCCCCTGAGCCTCCAAAAGAACCTTGTCATTCAACCCAAGTTTGCACTCGGGCATTCCACTGTTTCAAAATATTTCAGTATTAGTGGGGTTATAGATGTATATCTGAAACAAGAAAACACAGGTAGCAAATATATTTAGATGGTACGAAAGCTTGTAAATAAACAGACGATAAGAAAGACTGGCAATCTATAAACCAGTGTCATTTTGGAAAATCGTAATTTCAAAACGAGCCATGATATTCCAGCTATGCTTCACATTTTCAAAGCATCAAATGTTTGAAATTGGCAAATATGAAGCAATACCAATGTTTAGCTCTTGAGAATGTAATAGGTTAAAGGACCTCTTTCTGAAATACACGATATATATGATGCATAAAGAGTACAGACATTCCCGACCTGACAAGTACAAACATAGTATACTCATTATTCAGTATCACGTTTGGCCCATTTTCAAACTTTCTTGTTTGGTAGTGATTATCTAGTAACTTCTGGAACCTGTCTTACGATTACCAGAGATATAGCACTCCCAATTCTATCATAATTTGCTTTGTGAACTGTGATTATTATGGTACAAACCAATAGATACCACTTCCTAATTGTAAAGTCCACAGTATAAAAGTAAAACTTAGGTAAAATATGGATTTTCAGACCAATATCGCCGGTATATTCATCTTTCAGTACCACACTGAGTACATCTTCCAGCTTTCTTGTCTGATAATGACTACTTAGTTTAGCTTGCAATGATTAAGAGTCGAGCAACTAGACAAGCAGTCGTAGTTTGGATGCCAACTGGGCATTTCAACTGGTTGAGTACTCTTTACTAATCTCGACTAGTCTGGTCCTTTGAGTCGAGGGACTCAGAAATTGGCCCAATGCAAAGTTGTGATCTGGAAAAAGCCCAAGGCTGAACACTGAACTCTAGGCCGCCCACGCACTCACGCACCATCCAGCATCCAGATAGAGTTGCCTCCTGGGTGTTGCTAACCCTAGCCTGCCCAGCCAAACACCAGCGTCACTGGTGGCACGATGCTGGCTACTGCTGCCACCATCAGCAGTTATGTGCTCTTTTCATCTGATATCCTTCCTCCCTTGCTCTGTTTTCCTTTCCTTTCCTCTCCATTCAATCCTCTACTTGCTGAACAGTTGATTTGATTTGTGCTTTCCTCTCTTCCATCCATGTCATGCTACCATCATGTGGCGGACAGAGGTACCACAAGAAGTTGCTGTAGGTGTTGAGCAGCATGATCCATCAAGCCAACTAAGTCCAAAGACCATTTACATTTATGATGGTGGGAGTTTAATAGTACACGGTATTTGTATTAGCTAGTGAACGACTTGTAGTTGACTAGTCACCACTAGTCTATGAGTGGGTACCCTAGCTAAACGACTTGACTCTTAATCCTTGTTAACTTGTTTTATGATCACCAGGGATATATCACTCCCAGTTCTACCATTACTTGTTTTGTGAAAATTTTGGTACCACTACAAACCAACTGAAGCAATCAATTTACCAACTCTAAATTATCAGATCCACAATGAAAAGTCGCATTTACTTAGGAACTATGAGTCTCAAGACTAATAGCACAGTTATGTACAATATTGTTCCAATCCTCAAATGACCCAGATTATCAATTTATCATTGAAACACCATATCAAGATATCTTAACTTTGAATTTCTTTCCAGCCTGTGTAAAAAGGCATTTAGCAAAGTTTATTATTATGTATTACAAGAATTGTGCCAAACAGAATAGATGAAGAGCCTACTAGGGTAAGACTTCTGCTGCTTTCATGAGCAAAGTTAGTTTATTAAGTTTAACTAAGACATGGATTCCTACCTGGGCATCAAAGGCCCATCTATAATAGCTTATTCGCCCAGAAGACTCAAAGGGCCAAAGACAAGAAACAAATCTTCTATAGTATGCAAACGAATATGCACTACTTCACTTAGGTCATCAATCAGAGTGTTTAACTGTACGATAAATGCAATTCTAAGATGGCACGGTAATAGGTCCGAGTACTTCATTATCTATGAGATTCTATGTAAGCTATCTTTACTCTTTAGCAAGGTGATCTACATTGAATAAGTCAACACAAGCATTTCAGACTATCATACTGCTAATTGCACAAATGATACTGCAAACTCACCTCAAATATGTTCGCATTTTCAGTGCCCCAACAACGTCTGATCTCACAATCTGCCCATTGCTGTTAACAAGAATGTTAACACTCTCCACTACATCCAAGAATACCTGGAAAAACAGTGGTTTTCTAGTTTGTTAAGTACTGCCACAGCCTACCTGACCAGGTTAAAACAGCGAGCAAAGAATAAACCAACTTACTTCGTTCTTTTTGTACCGAATTCCCTCACTCCGCCACGAGACAGCATTTGTCACAGCCATCGGTGGCCTCTGCGTGACCTCCATCCTGTACGCGTCCGTCTTGATGAACTCGCTCAAGATCTTTGCCTCAGTGTATTGTGGGTACCCAAAATCCATCATCTCATCAAGCAACTCATACTACAGACAGAATACACAAGAAACCATGTGTCAGACCACACGAATTGCCAGCAAACGTAGAAACAACTGGCACAAAGAGTTACTACATACCACGACGACAAAGTTATCTCTCAGCGATTCCTCCTCCAATTCCTCGAAATAGTGCTTGAACACCTACACGCACACACGCACGCAGAAAGCATATGGACAAAATCAGACGCTACGATGCTCAACGAGCCGCTGGGAAGACGAGCCAGGCATTCATACATCGACCAAGCGGTGGAGGAAGAGGAGAATGCTGGCGGCGTTGCAGTTCTGGCGGGAGGCGGTGAGGAGGAAGACATTGTTGTGCTGTATGAACATGTAGGTGACCCCGGCGTCGTCGTAGACCACCGGCGAGTAGGCCTCCGCATCCCCCTGCCCCGATCACAGCAGCTTAGCGCAGAGGCGAGGCAAAGATCTTAATCGTGCTGCAATAGAGGCGTTCAGGGGTTGGTGGCTACGTACCTCCTTGTCGAGGAGCTTGGTGAAGAAGCGCTCGGCCTGGACGGCGGTGACATCGCCGCGGAAATCGCGCCAGACGAGGACCCGGCCCTTGATGTCGAGCAGGAACAGCGCCGACACCGCGCCCGCCATCAGCGCGCAGCAGCGCGGCGGGATCTCAGTCGCTTGCCGGATCTGGATCGTCCTTTCTACTCACGGCCGACGGGCATGCGGGCCGGGCGAGAGGGGCTCGCCGGATCCCGGCGGTGAGAGGTGCTCACGCGGATCGGGGTCGGAGTGCGGGGATCGTGGGGGGAGTCGGAAATGGAGGGGGTGACGAAGGGCAGCCGGGAAGGGTACGAAGGTGAGCCCGCCCTGATGCTCCCTGAATTCTGCCTCCTATGCCTAGTGGAACATTTTTGCTGAGGCGAACGACATCGGAGATTGGACCACGTTCAGTTTGCCTTGAGAAAAGAGAAAATTGCACGAAATTTGGTGCTAAAGTTGAATAATAAAATACATAATCAAAATATGTTTTACAACTGACTCCAACTTGGGGTATATGTTGCGGCTAATTTAAATAGTAGATAATTTGGTGGCTTAATGATAAGGATCAACTAGATGATCCGTAAGTTTTGCCCGATCTTTCACAGCGAGTCAACAAGATAAGCAAATCTTCCAATCACGCGATGAGCGTAACCTGAAGAAGTGAGACGAATCCAGCAAGCAACGGGGTGATGATCACCACGCCTCAAACCATAGCACGATAATTCTTGATGCACACAAGAACCTTCACGCAATCTTTATTCAATCTGGATACAACGGCGGCGCCGTCCCCGGAGGGATGCTTCACCCCGAGACACAACTCAATGTCTAAACTCTCAAATTCTGAACCCCCCTAAACCCTAGCCGCCGGCCTCCTTATATAGGCAGCCAGAAAACTAATCGGTTGGACAAGCCCAAACCGAAACACACAAAAATAAAACCTAAGTGGTCCATAACATGACTGGGCTAAAATTAAGAAACACAAATATAATTGGTAACCGATCTAACTTGGTGGAGTCCTGAAATTGGGCTGCACCCCCTCCTTGATAGGTTCAACAGAATGTACTGGGATGCCCTCATCATCCTCCCCCCTTGGAAAGGCGTTGACCTCAACGCCGGAAGGTCTTCTCCACGATCCTTCGCCATCTTCAAGTCTCGCCGTCCTAACACACCACCTCGTACCTCGCGGCTAGTTGAACTTGACATGGTTCTCACCTCCTTTCTTCTCCATATACGGATCGATTGGGGCGCCATCTCCTTCTTCTTCTCAATGCTGGCTGGAGCCTTGTTGACGTTGACATGTATCTTCTCAGCACGACCCTGTACAGATGAAATACCCGGGCCACACAAGTGACGAACACGTCCATCCTTGCCCTTGTGCACACGCACTGCTGCTCCAACTTTCCTCACAGCTGCTCCCACAAATTTGCGGTCTAGTACCCGCGCCTCGACATGCACAGAAACATGATCAGCATGGACATCTTCGGTCTGAACACCCTTGTTGACACACACTGGACGTGTAGAACACGCTGTATAAACCTGCTTGTCATCACTAAGATGCTGGACTTCAACCGGCTGGTCACCAACAAGCACAATAGGCGTGTCATCTACCTGCGCAGCGGAATCAACATGTGTCCTGATGCTCCTTGCATCTTGCACCTCTTGTTGAACCTTGACATTTTTTGGCTGTGGCGTCATCTTGTGCACTTTTTCTTTGCGCACAATCAATACCACATCAGACTGGATCTTCTCATCTGTCATCGGCTTCAATGTCCACTGTTTGCCCTCATGCAAAAATGAATATGTATTTGCTCTCCCAGCATGTATAGCATTGCGATCATACTGCCATGGACGCCCAAGTAATAGTCCACACACCTCCAATGGCAACACATCGCACTCCACCTCATCAGAATACTCACCAACTGTAAATGGCACCCGCACTCTGTGTGTAACCTTCAACATACCGCAGCTATTCAACCACTCGAGATGCTTAGGTTCAGGAATACGCCATGTGGACAACCCCAATGCAGCCACCATTGCCTTGCTTATGCCATTGGTACAGCTACCACCATCAATCATCAACTTGCACGCCTTGCCCTTGATAATGCATTGCGTTTGAAATAAATTCCAACGCTGTCCTCTATCAACGGTTATGCAAGTATCATCACGTACCTGCTTGAGTTGCATATTCAGCCCACTCGACGGTACATCATCTTCCACCTTGTCAACAACAGCAATTGTTTCCTTGACAGGAGCAATGATAGGCGCCACCTTGTTGACAGCAGCCTTCGGAACAGTTGTTGCCATATGTTCGGACTTCCGTTTAATTGATGCCAATGTCACTGCAAGTTCTGCAAATATCACACGCATAGGTTTGACTAACTGCGCCGAATCACGGTTAGCCTGTGCATGAGCCCTTGCTATTTCGGCAGTTGGATCAAATATTTCAGCAGACATGTTTGGCTAAGCACGACAGAAAAATTCAATTGCAAAACCTGAAAACTGCAGGCTCTCGGCAGGGCACTGAATGACAACGCGTCAAACAATAGCAGCAGTAGCACGTACAATTTTATTTTCTTTGCTGTCTCCACTCCCGTACCAAAGAAAGAGGCACGTACCAAAACAAATGGCACGATCCCACCAAACAAAATCCCACGGAAATAGCAAGAAGCAAGCCGATCTGCACCTTCCTTTATTTCGTTTTAACTTTCTTTGACTTCCGCTGCAAACGGATCCAAGCAAATCCCTTCTTTCCTTCCGTCCCTATTTTTTCTTCTGCAAATCAGCTCCAATCCGATCGGTACCGCCGATCTGTTTCCTTTCCGTTCCCTCCTTCGCTATTGTTTTTAATCTTTCCGCTGCCAACAGATCAAATCCAAACGATTGCAACAGAAAACTACTCGATCGCTCCTGCAGGCCAAACGTCGATCGAAACTAGACAGCAGCGGCGAAACTTCTCCAACGCAACAACCTCTCCAACAGATCAACTAGTCTCAATAAAAACCAGTAGATCAATCAGCAAGAACTCGCCGTGAGCAACCCAGAAATCTGATACCACATGATAAGGATCAACTAGATGATCCGTAAGTTTTGCCCGATCTTTCACAGCGAGTCAACAAGATAAGCAAATCTTCCAATCACGCGATGAGCGTAACCTGAAGAAGTGGGACGAATCCAGCAAGCAACGGGGTGATGATCACCACGCCTCAAACCATAGCACGATAATTCTTGATGCACACAAGAACCTTCACGCAATCTTTATTCAATCTGGATACAACGGCGGCGCCGTCCCCGGAGGGATGCTTCACCCCGAGACACAACTCAATGTCTAAACTCTCAAATTCTGAACCCCCCTAAACCCTAGCCGCCGGCCTCCTTATATAGGCAGCCAGAAAACTAATCGGTTGGACAAGCCCAAACCGAAACACACAAAAATAAAACCTAAGTGGCCCATAACATGACTGGGCTAAAATTAAGAAACACAAATATAATTGGTAACCGATCTAACTTGGTGGAGTCCTGAAATTGGGCTGCACCCCCTCCTTGATAGGTTCAACAGAATGTACTGGGATGCCCTCATCACTTAACAGCGTATCTGACAGGTAGACTCATATTTCTATACATACCACAATTATACGAGTTGTATTTGTATAATTTCTATGTTTTCTGTTGCTATGACTTTTTATTTTCCGTATAATTGCGGTATATGGTATAGAAATATGGGCGCACGTGTCAGATACGTTGTTAAGGCTGTACATTAACTATTTGTGCTAGGTACAACATATTACCCCAAAGGTTGGGATCGGTTGCAAAATATATTTTGATTTTGTGTTTTGTGCACCTTTAACACCAAACATTGTTGTTATGTGTAGAGAGTAAGGTTTGATTCTTCTGTTTTATTTGTTTTCTTCTCTTCTATCTTGCTTCGAAAGTGATAATAGTGTTCTATTCCCTATTTCCGTCCTCTCTTTCTCCCTCGATAGCTATGTGCTCATTTGAATAGTCGGTACCTTCGTTGACGAATAACGCCACATTAATCGCCTCACCTTTTAAGGTGGTGATGGCGGTGAGAATGGTGTAGGCAACACACTGAACGACATTAATGACTTTTTGGCAGTGTCAACTGGGTTTGCTCCTGGATGCGCCTAGAGCGATGCCTCGTCCTTGGCCAACGACGCCACACAATTTGCTTCCCAACTAATCTGAAATCTACCTTCGTAACTACCCAATTACGTAGTAGATTTTGATTAGTGGTATCTTATATGATTTTGCCTCTACCACATCCTTTACCATAGTTTTTCCCTTGGATTCAGAGCAGAGCAGTGACCGGTTATAGATTTGAATGTGGATATAACCGTTGATTCAAATCTAAAATAGGGCGGACTCAGACCAGAAGCAAAATTAATTGGATAAATACTCCCATGTGTATAGAGTTATACAGAACTTTAGAGGATTTACCTTTTCAACCCTGCAACAGTCAATGGATTAAGAAAATATAGAAAAAAATAGACTAAAAAACCCAAGCATTCGTGAGATGGTATACATATAAATTCAATAAACATGCTCAACAGTGGCCTTAGCTTTTGAGTAGAAACGCGGATAATCCATTGAAACATTCAGATAATCCTAGTATAGTTTTGGATAATTCATATTCGCATGCTATTTGCTACAAGTTTACAACATGTACGAGCATAATTTGCGGATTTAAATATCCTTATCCGTCGTATACTGTAAAATCGCAAATGGATTTTTTTAAACGGATTTGGATACATATTTATACATAAATTATACTCTCGCAAACATAGTCGTCAGTCGTGTCGTATACCAGCTATGCCTATTCATATTAGAAGGGAGAAAGACTAAACTAAGCTAGGAGGGTTGTTAAGGGGCATGCCTAGAACCCATACCGCCCGTTTATAAGGAAACTGGCAAAAACCGCAACAACGCAACGCCACACACCGGCCCCGAGGCCGCGCACCACACTCGAGCCAAAGATACTTCCACCCCAAGCGGGAATAGATGACACTCAACACGAAACTTTCTGGAGCTGTCGCTCCGACGTCCACACCGGCCCCTCCCGAGATCGCTCACGTGTCTAGCTGACGGCGAAGCTGCCAAGCAACGCAAGCCAACATAACATGGCAAAGTACCGGACCTCCAGGGCGACGCCCCCGAGGGGGGAAGCGACGATGACGACGCCGACAATGCTTTGAATATACAAGGAAGCTTTATGTTTCCTGACAATGCACTGAATATACAGGGAACTTTAAAGTGTTTTTTTTGTGAAAGCCCCACGTTGGAAATTTACCGGTGAAATGTCTAAATAAACGGAAATTTTTGTGGATGTTTGAGAAAGCTCCACTTTGAAAATTCACCGGCGAAGTGAGTGCAAATTAATTGCAGTGCATAAGGCTTCCACCAAGCCTTCCACTACTACAGCGAAAGATAGTTAAACTTATGAAATAAGTCAAGTTTTTTTTTTGATAGAAACGTACCCATATAAATTTTCATGGAAAAAATCATGATCACCCGCGGCCTGTAGGTGTAGCTTCCTCATTTTCAAACTATCCCATGGTTGTACTGTTCTAAAAGGAAAAACCAAGGGTCATTTTTACCAAATATGTTCGTGCGTGACTTTTTTTTGTTTGCAACTTTTCTAATCTTCTAAATATAATTATCGTTAATTTTAAAAAGTGGGTAATACGTATCTAGGTTTAGTTGAGCATTGTTCAAACCTACCTATTCAAATTGCAAGCGGGATCGGGTGTGGACAGTGTGGCTGGACATCTCCCGGCTGGCGTGCGGGCTTGCTAAACAGAGGAGGCCGGTTAGAGCTTGTTAATACCACCCTCTCGGTGATTTCTATCTTCTCTATGATGTCACTCGACTTGCCAGTCAAGACTATGGTGGATCTCGTGAAGATCCGTAGGGGCTTCTTGTGGAAAGGGTGTAAGGATGGCCACTGTTTGGTGGCGTGGGAGAGCGTTTGTATGCCCAAGGAGCTTGGGCGACTCGGCATACCCAACTTGCGCCTCATGAACCACGCAGTACGGGCGAGATGGCTGAGGCATGGAAGCAGTTCAACATTTATGTACCGCGGGTTGTGATGAAGCTGTTCGAGGCAGCCACCACATCGGTCCTAGGAGATGGGGCGTCCATGTATTTCTGGATCGACAAGTGGCTGGCGGAAGGGCGCATAAAGGATAGCGTGCCCAATCTCCTACTGAGTGCTGAAGGTCCCCAAGCGAGCACACAACACCCGCTTTGTCAAGAGGGGTTGGCCGGTGGATGGATAGAGGACATCCCACCAGACCTGGTGGCAGCCGATATACGGGAGCTGCTGGAGCTTCTGAACAGAGTGACCGACGTCACCTAGAAGGGGTTGACGATGAGTTCAGATGGAACTAGGAGGCCAACTGAGAATACTCGGTGCGCTCGCCTACCGTGCATTCTTTGAAGGCAGGGTGGGCCTAGGCGAGGCGCAATAAACCTGGAAGACGAGGACTCCGAACAAATGCAGAGTCTTCCTTTGGCTGGCATTGAGGAACATATGTTGGATTGTCGACCGTTTGAGTAGGCGTGGATTGCCGCACCGACGGTATGCCCCCTGTGTAACCAGCAAGGGGAAGATATAGACCACCTGCTGCTTGGTTGCGTCGTATCTAGAGAGGTTTGGCCGACCTTCCTTGGAAAATGGGGCTTGGAGGCATGGATTCCAACACACGACGCTAGCTTCACGGAGTGGCTGTCAACTAGGTTGGTGATTGGGGGTCTGTAGAGACCCATGAACGGCGATCTACCTGATCTGCTGGTGTTTGAGGAGATACCGCAATGGTTGGTATTTTAGGGCCACCAGCCTTTGGTGGGTAGAGTGGTCTGCAGGCTTCTTAAGGGCTCCCTAGGTAGAAAAGTGGAGGGTTGGCGAGTGATCCTATTTTGCTTTTCGTGGTTTGCGTCCTGTGCGTCTGTGTCAGACGCTTTGTAATCGGCCTCTTGTGCTATTTTTCTATGAAACCAATACGTCTTTGATGACGTATCCTTAAAAAATTAAAATTGCAAGCGGAAGGAATTGGAGACGAAGGATATGATGGAAGAACATCAGAGACCATGACATGGTGATGACACAGCAGAATCATACACTCTTGAATTATTATTTTTGCCACGATTTTATTTGTTGACGCCCAAGACATCGAGGCTGAACTGCTTACACAAGACAAGAATGTCACGCGCTGGCTAAGATCAGAAATTCTGCCACCAATAGCGTGACAAACCGTAACACTTACAATCAAGCACAGATCTAAACAAATCGAAGACCCTAGGTAGCAGCGGGACACCAAGACAACACCTTCAAAAAGGATGCAATACTCGTACAGCATGATACTGGAAGTCTGGAACCATCCCAATCAAGTGAAGGACTGAACATAGCCCCTTAATAGCATTGTACTAGTTTATTGCTGTCAGGAACGCTACTGTGCAATATGGTAACGACACAAACCATCACGCACAGAACATGGAACAAGTTGCTATAGAACTCCATGGGCTTGTTCTACTTCAGCCTCTTGTAAATCTTGTCCAGGAAGGACCTCAGAACTTTCTGAACCGCTTTGCTTGGCTGGGCCTCGATGTCGGCGATCAGCTTATTGTAGCTCTCCCGCTCATACTTTTGAAATACTTCCTGGAGTATAAGAATGAGAGGGTGTCAACTGAAGTAGAATGTAACAACAAGGTGTCAGGTTCTGTCGTGGCTAAATGAATATGCATCGTTTCTCAAATAAAAAACCCTCTTTTGTATACTATTTCAGGCATCTTCAACTAAATGAGAGTTTCGTTATAATCAAGGAATCAGGGTTGCATGATATCAGCAGTAGACTATCCGTTTAAAAAAAGATATCTGCAGTAGACTATTCAGAGATGATGAGAAATTGTAAGTACAGAGAATTGTGAAGACAGACCTCCAGATTAAGCTCTTTATACAAATCCTTTACTTTCGCAACAGACTTAGGGTCTGACTTTCCATAATTTTCCTGTCAATAAGACATTAAGAGCTCAGGCGTTGCCTTTAGGTTGCTTATAACAACTCAGTAGAACTTACGAGTAGAATGCACTTTTGGCTCTCGTCGACATGTTCAAGAGCTTGCACAACTAACCAAGAGCACTTGTAGTCTTCAATATCAGTTCCGATCTGTGATAAAAGTCCATACACATGAAGTCAGAAGTCATAATGAAAATAGGCCTTGACTGCAATCGGTATAGTAGTTCCAATTCCACCCATTTAAGTTACTACAACAGGTACACACCCCTGGCGAAAGAAGGTACACACATACAAACCTTGCCAATAAATTCAGGATCTCCATAACAATCTAGATAATCATCCTGCAAAAAGAACTTATTAATCAGAGGCAATTAAATATTAAATACTAAATATTATTTTTCTCTTGCATAAAAAGAGATTTACCTGGACTTGAAAGTATGTTCCCATTTCAAGAAGAATGTTCTTTACATCTCCGAAGTTATCCAAATTCTCACCCGACAGAAGCAATGCACATGCAACCTTGGGTGAAGTAGAAATGTAGAATACTGTTACTTTTTGCATCTACTTTACGGTTACCAACCAGACTAATACTTAAACATACAATGCCAACGCTTAC
Organism: Poa pratensis; assembly: GCA_947311845.1. Lineage (NCBI taxonomy): Eukaryota > Viridiplantae > Streptophyta > Magnoliopsida > Poales > Poaceae > Poa > Poa pratensis. The sequence continues at coordinate 41,609,769 of CAMZMU010000042.1, forward strand.
TGGAAGATAAAACGAATAGTATGCTGTCTTGTATTGCACAATGCGCCGGTGACTGTGTAAAGTGTCAAACATTAAAGAAATCATCAACAGTACTAAAGGAATAATCCAAACACCAGCTATGGAATCAGAAATATTTTTGTTTCTATTTTTAAAAAATAACATCAACTTTACAAACATAAAATCGGTGATCCATCCATGGAAAGAAATCATGCATAAGTTGCTGGAACATGAACATACATATCCAAGTTATATTTCGTGAGATCTTTTTCACCCTCGTGAGTGGTGATAAGATCCAACAACTGCCCTGAAGCTGTCTTGAACTCAACCTTGACATAGAAAATAAAGCATCAGCCATTTGTAAAAAGCATCAAGTATATTTGCCATGAACATATATGTATATATGTCAGGGGATATGGTTACCTCATTGAACAAATCAATGAGATCAACATAATAAGGTTTTCCTTTGAAGTGGCGTTGAAGGATCCGTGAAATATGGTTGCGAAGGATAATCCCATCATTTACTGCAATGAGGCCAACCTAATGTGCAACCAAAAAAAAGGTGATTGGTTTCATATGTTACAAGTGAAAGCATGAAAGCACTTGCCTGTTATAAAAAATTAAGTAATAACAGGCTGCGGAAACTTAATAAGTCAATAATCTAAAGCACTTTTCACGCCAGATCAAGTAGAAAGATGAAGTTGCCGTAAAAAGGTAAAAACGTGAAGCATGAAACAAGTTTTCTTGACGCTGAACAATTTTATTAGTAGTACTGATTCTGCTTAACACTAAATCCGACTGAGGAATCCCTTCTGAAGCAAAGCCTTAATAAAGCTAAAATAACAAACAACTGTATAAAGTTGGCAAGTTATATAGAAAGGACAGATGCTTCTCAAACTGACCTGAGGCACCCTAAACCAGCAAGGCTGACCACGTCGCGTCTGGGAGTTGTCCATGATATCATCAAGCACAAGAAAATAAGCTTGAAGCTACAAAATGATCAAGATTCATCAATGGCGGCATCTTAGCAGAGATTTTCAGCTATTAACAAAAAAAAAACTCTAAAGCACTTGTGAGGAGAAAGTGTTACCCATTCAATGCACCAACCAAGGGTGCAGGCAAGAAATGTCTCCTCCTTGCTCAAAACATCTACACCCTTCAGTATTTTGTAGCTATCAAGGACAGAGAGCCCGCGGTTGCACTTTCCTCCGAGCACGTTGTAGTCCAGCATCTACTCAAATGGAAGAACCAGGTTCGAAATTGTCAAATCATCAAAGCAAAATATTTTTTATTCCGTATAAAACATAATGGCACAAATTGAATAAAGAGTATCAGCAATTACGTTCCGTGTATTTCTCTTCAAACCACAAGGCACATACACTGGCACGCGAACAGGATAATGAAGTGGAGAATGACAGGGCAGTCAATTATAAGACCCATTCACTGAACACTGTCAATAACTATCAATTTAACAGCCAACAGAAGCACTTTATCACTTCACTAGCACAAGTGTGACCGGCTTAATTGCAAGAAGGTACTATTAAACATCTACCGAAAAAATGTGTGACACTCTCCTGTTTCATTTACATGCCTTACTATTACCGTTTAACCAATGGGAAGTGACTTAACACGAACAAAAATACACAAACCATTGGGGTTTCGCATTTTCCAGTCTCCGGGATGTTGCGCTGACTGTTATTTTTTATGACACAAATTCTTGAAGTCAATAAAGTGAAAGACGATGGAAAGTATTACTGGTTGCCCATATGGAAAAGAGATCCATGCCACCTGTAAATATTTTCTGATCAAAGTGACAAAATTTTAATGGGAAGGAATTTGTGACCACATGCAGTACAGCAGTAGTACTCGACATATTTTACTATTTTCCTGTAATCCTGATCTAGCATCGCACAGGCACAATTTCACCTTATTTAACTTTTTATTTAACCCCAAGTATATACTCTAATCCATAAAGTAAGTCAATTGTAGATGGTATGTCGTCCCAACATGAGTGGCAGTTTAGCAATAGGCCCTGTAACATCTGAATTGTCAGTGTTTGATAACTTGTTGAATTATTTTTCTGTTAAAACATATAGAGACATTGTAATAATTGAGTTGTGTGCATCTCTGGATGCCGAGTCTCCAAGCCTTAGGTTGATTCAGTGTGCCAAAGGAACCGGAATAATCCAAATGTCAGAAATCATAGAGGGGTTCGCCTAACTGAGGTGAAAGTACAATCAAGAAACGCGAGGATGAAGGCCTCCTCTGCTGTAAAACCAGATCAAATAAAAACAGTAGTCCTCCCAGAAATATAGAGATGTAAAGGAGAGGAGGCATTACGCGGTCGATCCACTGGAGCGACTCGTCGGTGAACTCGAAGGCGGGGTCCTCGAGCATCTCCTCCTTGAGCTTGTTGTATATCTCCGCGAACTCGGCCGTGGAGTCGCCACCGGAGCCGTTGGACAACGCCACCGCCGCCGCCGCCATTGCGCTCTTCCTCTGGCCTCACGCGCACGCGAGCGAGAAGGGACTAGAAGGAACAGAAAATCCTGTGGAGCGAGAGTATTTGAGATGAGGAGCTCTCTACAGAACGGGAATTCTGTGGAGAGTATTTAAGGGAGAAACGTTGGAAAAGGACAGAGTTTTCGAATTGAAACCGAATAAACAGGGCAAATATTTTGGCCCTCGCTAAGCGTGAGCCGAAAATGAAGGACAATCGCGGCGGAATCGTCCGATCTAGTAACTTAAGTCGCGATCCTGCATTCTTTGCAGTATAACCCTGCGTGTATAACATTTCTGTATTTTCTTCGAACGGAGATTTGTTAATTTTAATACATTTACGCAATTTCGAACAAAAAATCAGAATATTTCGATCGAATCCAAATTATGGTGTTTAAATCATTTTGTCAAAAGAATAATTCTAGAATCTGGAATCAAACCTTAGACCTGAATTCGGTTCGGTATTGCTCAGTTTGTGGTAGGAATGCGGTTTTACCTTATTAGAATCGTCTAATTTCAGAAAAAAAATTCCAATCTGAAAAAAATCAAACAAGTGTACATTTTGTTGTTCCCTATAATTTCATGAATTTCGTCAAAAAGTTCTTTCCCTCGCAACATTTTTTGTCGCGGTACATCAAACACATGTAAAAATCAAACAAGAACATTAGCATATGTTTGTTACCCTTTTTTAGTTTTTTAAAAGTGATTTTATATTGTTTTACTTGAATTTTGAAAGCGGACAAGAGCAAGTGAGTTCCGGAGGCAAAAGGGATTTTTTATCAAGGGCTGGGAAAACTTTGCTACGAATATAATCTTTCCCGTTGAACAGGGTGAATCAGGTCATCACGACAAAACTACTTTCCTATGAGCAGTATTAATAAGTACGTCTACATCCGATCCATATAAGTGTTGCAGTTTTGAACTAAGCCAAGTTTAAAACTACGAAACTTATTTGGATCGAAGGGAGTATGTTTTTTTTCCTCCTTGGTGAATTAATACATCGCAATTTCGTTGTACGATTTCGTTCAAAATAAAAGAAGTACACTTGTCCATAACGAAAAAAGAAACACTTATGCGTTCAAAATAAAAGAATTACACTTGTTCTTTTAGGCTTAGTCTTATTTTGACCTCTAAGTTGTTTAGAAGCTCCAAAAGAAGGTTTTACAGTACTAGTTTTCACGTTGCCTACATAGTCAGGCACGCCCCGATTCCCATGTCGATTCCTCGTTCTCATTTTTCTGCGTCATAGTACGACTACGCTCTTTAGCTGCCAATTGGTCTTATGTGACGCTGAAGAAGACAAAGAAACGTGGTTAGGCACGGCCGCTTGGGTAGTTGCCGCCTGGGAAACGTGACGACATACTCCCTTCGACGTCCCATCAGTCCCGTTAGGCACACCCAACTAAACCCCGGCATCCACCTCCCTGACCACATCGCCGGCCTACCCATCCGCCGCGAACCCGTCGCCCCGAGAGAGCCGGTGACTCCAAGACGACGCCTCCAACAAGGTAGTGACGCGTCCGTCACCGCCGCCCGCCCCCGATGGAGTTTAGGCTTTCACCCGGAGACCATCGGACCACTCCCGTCGGGCCGGTTGTCGAAACTCCTCGACGATGCCAACAAGAGGGGAACGGCGCCCAAGGGCTCCGCCATCGTCGGCACAGATCGGAGTCGGTGCAAGACTTTCGCCCGGAGTTCGATCCGCCCGCGAAGCTTAGGGAGCTGCAAGAAGGGAGACCGCATCCGTGGCCGCTCGCCGAGCTCCACCGCATGCCGTAGCCGCTGCAGCACCTCCCGCTGCCGAAGCCACCATGCAAGCTGCACCGCCTGCCGCAGCTATCGATCCGGGGCCGCCGCCCGGGTGCCGGAGCACGGCAGCAGGAGAGCCACCACCTCCAGCCGCGTCGGTACCTCCGCCCTTCAGCTCGCCCACCTGCCGTCACGCTGCACAACACCGTCCTGAAGCGCCGCCTTGAGCCGCCAGCGCCGCGGCCCGTCCGGCCCGCCCGCGGACCAGATCGGGCCCGACCATCCTCATCGCCAGCCAGCGCCCTGCTGCCCCGACGCCCTGCCAAGCAGCAGCCCCGGCCGCGCCCATCACCGCGCCCTTCACGCACCGCTGCACCCGTCGCCTCCTGCCGTGGCCATCGCGGGAGAGCAACAAAAAGGAAAAACACCCCTTCCTCGGGTGCGCACGGCTTTGCCGACGCTTCCCTCCGGCGGCAGCGAGGCAGGGGATGGGGCGCCCTGGCGGCGGCAGATTTAGGATTCCCCCGAGCCGCCACAGAGGAGGGCGACGCGGGGGCGGGGGGAAACTCTCATTGATCTCGGTACCCACTTAATTTAATGTGAGCACAAACAGACCAAAACTAGAGGGGCCTCCAGCATGCATGCATAATAGTGTTTATTAGTGTCGCATAAAATGAAATAGGGTGTGACCAAGTGGTAAGGCAACGGGTTTTGTTTGGTTTGAATCCTCACTCCCAGATTGTTTTTGATAGTACTCCGCAGAAGACAAAAGTTTATTAATATTAAATTATTAAAGAGAATAATGGTATCTTGTTAACTCTTAAATTAGATGCATTTCTAAGCATTCATCGCCTAGCTTATGCATGCTTGGTGTACAATCTGAGGTAAGTGGGTGTTACCCGCTAGTTCCACCGACGTTAATCGGGATTAACAAATGGGATAACGTAGGGAGGCAGGTTGAGTGGTCTGTCATGACCACTTACATCGTTAGTGTACACCGCCTAACCTGATCGATCTCGTCTGCAACGTCAGTCGTTGCACACTCCTGGATTCTAGAGATTATTAGCTCAATCAAAGTCTAAACTAAGAATCATGGTCGCTAGCACGCTGAACTATTAAATCGGGTGTTCAGTGTCCTTCTAGGTTCTGGCTGGTAGAGCAGAGGACTTCAAATCCTCTTTAGTTTAGCGCGTTGGACTCCAAATCCTTGCTGCGCTTGTTGTGGTTCGAATCCACCTCAGAATGAACAATGAATGAATGTGGGCTGGGCGGTCAACCAGGTAAGCCTATGCCCAGGAAAGAAAGAAGGTTTCGTAAATAGAAACATGAAAGCAAAGCGGCGGACTTGGGAAACGGAAGAGATCAAAAGCGAGAAGTGACTAGTTGGAAGTTCCTGAAAGCAGGGAAAGGGATAGTTGACTTTTCTCGTAAGCCGGGTCGGCTTATACGCTTTAAAAAGATTCTTGTTCTACATATTCCTTTTCTAGTCTTTCTCTTTTGATGTCGCAAAGTTGAAACCAAGAAATATCTGTTACGTTCCTGATGTTTCCGAACACTTTCAATAAAACCCTCTCGTAGAAGTATTTTAACAATGTTTTCGGTAATATTTGTAGATATTACTCGAATGGCCGAGGCTGACCATCCTTTCCATACCTTCTCTAGAGCTCTTCAATCCTTCCTCCTAAGATCCAGGCTCACTTTTTCCAGCAATGGAATAACTGGTAGGCGATCTCAGGCTCGCTCGTCGTTGGGTAGTTTCCGATAGTTCTATCACCATTCAAGGCTCTTCGCATATAGAGAACTCGAAGGTGGTCGATGTAATAGAGCAGGCCTGAGACATTGCATAATGATCCGAACACTTTGTCGCATCCCTTCGATACGGATACAGTAACGATCATAGCGATCTCCTCTGGTACCAGAGTAGCCGACTCGCTAGAGTGGTTCTCGAGCAAGCGTGGCGGGGATACACACTCGGAAGAGTGGGAGGAGAAGGCGGCGGTCTTGTGCTCCCCGCCGTCGTGGTTGGGCGGCTGCACGTAGTTGGCCGTGCCGTGCTCCGGTGCTTCTGCCCCAACCGCGCAGGGTAGGTTGTGGCCCACCTCACCGCCATGCGTTGCTGCTAGTCGCGAGCTCATGCCGACATGATCAACAGATAACCGCATCCACAGTTGAGTACGCTCAGACCCGTGCTCTGCTCATGGATCGCCGACGAGGAAGAGGTGAGCATGTCCGCGACCACCAAAGCCGAGCTTCACGGTCGAGTTGACTCTCGCCACCGCGCACTAGTACTCAAAAAGAGAGAGATGGGATAGAGGTAGAAGATAGATATGACATGTGAATCATTGCAGCCAGGGAAACTAGCAACTTGAGATTTTATTTCTCTGCTATGAAAATCAGGTTCAAGGTTCAGTTTAGATTGAAACTCAATAATTCAGTGTGTCAACGACCGAAATTCAGAGTTTGAGATTCAATTTAGGTAATCTCTACAATACAAATCCAAGGTTTACAATGGACTTTTTCCGTGCGTACGGTGACCAACCAATGGATTGAAGTAGCTGGCTCTCGGTCATGAAGCATATTGATATGGGTACGACTTGTTTGATCATGTGATCAACGTCAACCGGAATGCGTATTTCATTGGTTAAACACATGGGGAAGAACAAGCGGTGCAAGGCTAAAGTTTCCGCTTACCTACTACTCCCTCCGTTCTAAAATAATTGACTTCCATTTGCCCACATGTGGATGTATCTAGACATGTTACGTGTATAGATACATCCATATTAGGACAAATGGAAGTTAATTAATTTGGAACAGAGGGAGTACTAGTTGAGTTGAATGTTCGTCCATTGGCGCTGACTCTCAGAGTTTTTTTCTTCTCTTTTTACACATGTGAAACATAATCTGCATGAAAGATCGCGTTTGTCAAATAAGAGAGTCATATTGTTTCCAAAAATTATAAGGTGTTACTCTGTTTTAAAAGTATTTTGATAAAAATTGACCTAACTAATTGTCTCTTATTATCTAATACTGATTTCTAGTTAGTTATATAGCTTATTAACAGTTTTTTGTACCACTCAGTTCTAGTACATTTTTTCGATAAAGTGAATATAGTAATATCAAAGACATACCAATTACATACAGACTCTGTACCAACATAATGTTAATACTTAGTCTAAACAGTAAGGATGCACACAGCTAAAAAGAGAAAAGAAGAATAAAGAAAAAGACCCCACCACAGTGATCAATCATTCGCAAGTCGCAACATCTGGAACCAACAACACACATGACTACATAATAGGTTCTTCAAAACTGACACCTCGAAGAAAGAAACAGTGCACAAGAGTCGCCGAACCAAAGATCATAGGTTTTCACCCATAAGAAAATTCGAACTTTCTCCAGACAATGCCTTCAACAAGAAAATCTCAATTGACAAGTACAACAAATGATGGCCAGGCCTAAAGTTTTCACCCTGAATATCGAGACTTGGCACTCAGAGACAATTACCAATACTGAAGTCCCCGAGTGAGGCCTCCCTGACCAAAGCCGCTGCTACAAAGCACCAATCACTAGCCTCACTTGCACATGTGCGGTTCGGACAAGAATTTCCTTCTGCAGCCAGGCCCACACAACAACCCGTGAAGCAATTACGTCGCAATAGTCGTCTTCACAATCCCCGCCTATGTCAACACCATGGAAATTTTAGGCGTCGACATGTCCCATGGTGTCAATAGAAAACAAAACTTCGTGACACGCCCCCTTGAAACTCCACGGGTCAAAAATTGAGGACGCGCACGACCGGATCCCATCCAAAATTGGAGCCATCAGAAACTCATTGGCGGGATTTTGAGAAGTGCCAATCCATGAAGTCGCGTCGCACTTTGCGCGCCGCCAGCTGAACATATCGGCCATGATACCGCTGACTGGCCACATACCCGTCGGCCACAACCATGTGTGAAGACCACCGGGTTGGCGTTCGCTGCAACAACCATGCGTGAAGACCACCGAGCGCCGTAACATGCATGACTTGACACCTCTGCATGTGATGTCGTGCATAACAGTGGGCTGTTATAGGCATGACTTGACGCCTCCACAAGTGACGTCGTGCATAGTACCTGCCGAGTCGGATCGAACCAAATCTGAAATTGGAGGGGCGTTCCCTACCGCTACGGGCCTCGGAAGCTTCACGGTCGAACGACAACACGAAGTTGAAAGCAATCACCATCTCTAGATCCGACCGCCTTGTCCACACGGCCACAATAGCCACCAACGCTGAAGCATCAGGGCCACCACCCCTAATGCCAAGATCAATGGCCGACAGGCTGCATCGCTGACCCTGCACGAAGTAGAACGGCGCCGCGGCCATGGCCAGTGACTATCACCGCGCTGCCCTGAAGTGCTTACCAGAAACCAATCCGTAGCCACCTGTTGTGCCTCCGGAGCGAGATGTCGGCCGAGCAGAGCAACCTGAGATGGAAATCGGGCCACTCCGCCGGGCTGTAGGGCCTCCGAGCGCCGTGCCGCCAGACCACACGCCCCAGGAAGAACTTGTAGCCATCGTCTGCCACACAGGTTTTGCCTGGCGACAGCGGAGGAGCAGGCTAGGAAGGTGAGATCCTGAAGGCGGCGACTAGGCTCCCTAGCCACAGCAGAGATAAACGAGACTGCTAAAAGACATCATTGTTCTGTTCCCCTTGATATTGTGTCCATCTATAATATATAATTGCTGGAGTTTACCCAAAAGTGAATATTGCTTCAGGTGGGAAGGAGGTCATGCGCTCTCGCGACGCTATAGGCGACCCGCCCGGCGCCACCCGGGTGCCGGACGGCCCCAACCCATCGCCGCCTGCCACTCCGGCGAGCGGCGCACACAGCCCCACGTGCGACGCCGCTCCGGCGTCGGGCGCCACCCCAACGGTCTCTGCCGCTCCAACCGAAGGTCGCCCCCTCCCGGAAGGTTCCCACGCTCGGGCGGCCGATGCTGCCACCTCCCCTCGCCGTCTCGCACTGCTGACTGCTGGTCCAGGTACTGCTTTCCAGAGCTACGTGCTCTCCCGCTTTTCTAGCACCGTCTCCCTTCCCGGGACTCCCACCCTTGGCGGTGAGCTCTGGGTCACCCCGCCTTTCTCTTCCCCGTGCTTCTCCGCCACCTCCATGGCCAACATCCTCACCTTCTTCTTCTGCGCCCACCCGCAACGCCTCCGTGTCCACGTCCCCCATCCCCTTGTGTTCCACGTCAACATCGCGTCCCCGGAGATCGCCGCGTTCATAGTCGCCGCCGGCCCCAAGCACTGCGCTCGTTTTCGCCTGGGGTTTCATGCCTCTGCTGACGCGACGCGTGATGCAGTCAACGGTCTTTCCCACCTGGTCCCACCTGTCGGTCGCCCTCCCTCTCACCGTAGACGCCTTATCCCTGTCTGGTCACGCTCTGCTTCTTCCTCCGCGGGTTTCCGCGGTCCAGGTCTCCTGCCCACCCCATGCCACGAGAAGAAGGAACAATTAACGTCCCAGACCGCTGTCGAGTCCGCTGTCACCTCCCCCCTGCTGGAAAACGCGTCTGCCGCTGCTCCCTGCGTAGCCCTCGACGACGCTGCCCGTACCCCTCCCCTCGAGCCTAGGCCGGAGCGTAATGACGCTCCCCCAACTCCGGCCGCATCCAGTCCCGTCGACTTCAATGCTGCGGACGCCGCTGCACCTACCACTCCACCCCCTGCTCTTATCTTGAGGTTGCAAGTCGGCCTCCTGCCCCCCCTCTGCGCACTCCGCCCGCTCCTCTCAAACAGCTTAGCCTTGACGGTTGCTTCCGGTGCCTCTCCTGCGAGCACTTCGTCCGCGACTGTCGCAACCCCATCCGGTGCCGTGGTTGTCGCTATTCCGGCCACCGCATTCGCGACTGCAAGATGCCCTTCCCCCAGCCCACCTTCGTCCCCACTGCCACCTCCCCGCCCACTCCCACCGCCAATGGCATCGCCAACCGCCTACCCACGCCGTACCCCTCCGCCCTGCTTGCCCCGCTGTCCCCGAGCCCGCTTGCCCGCCGCTCTAGCGGCCTGTTTGAGCTTGGAGAGGGCTCCGCCGCTCCCACCGACCTGCCTGCTGAGCGTACGATCCATGAGGTGCTCCCTGCGGCCCAGCCCCTGCCCACTGAGCCTGTGACTTACGACGAGCTCGCGGATGATGAAGAGGAGGTGGAGTCCGATGACCTCGGAGAGCCGGTTGAGGTCTTCATGCCACAGGGCGACATGGAGGCTGCCCGCCAGATGGCGGTCGTCTACATCGAGTCCCCCGCGCCTTTTGCCTCCCCGGCCTCCTCCATCGCCGAGGCCATCTGCTCTGAGCTGCCCGGTCTTCACGTCACCATGGTGCCGTCCTCCATCAGCGACATGTACGCCAGGTTTCTCTCGCACGAGGACCGCGAGATTGCCATCATGAAACAGCCCTTCGTCCACGATGGCACCACCTTCCGGCTGGTGCGTGAAGAGGAGGCCGATCGTATCCCCTGCGACATGCAGGCGCGGACGGTTGCGGTCGTGTCGGCAAAAAGGATGCCGTACGAGCACCTGAGCCTGCTGGGCATTGCGGTCGCTTTCTGCACCTTTGGAGAGACTCTTGAGGTGGATCCCATCTCTCTCTCCGACACGGACTTCTCCCTGGTCAAAGTTGTCGTGCTGCTCAAGCACGGCATGGACGTGCCCAGCGACGTGACGGTGTCCAAAGCGCCGTGGGGCTCGCGACTGGTCGTTCTCAGAAGACTCCGCTCGTGGCCCGCGGCGGACTCCTACACTGATGATGGCGAGTACATCCCGTTCTTCACCACGCCGCCTCCGCCACCGTACCACAGCCGCTTCGGTCACCTCGCCTTGGCGCCCCCTCCCATGCCTGTCGCCCCTCCCTCCGATGGATCTCACGATGGCCATGCTCCTGACGGCCGCTACGACGCCGCACTCTCCCACAACATCCTGCTTGCCATGCTGGACAGCGTGGCCAGCTCGGCGCAAGGTGCCAGCTCCCCCGAGTCCTCCCTCTCATCGCTCTCGCTCTCCTGGTGCGACGGCGTTGGATCCGACGGTGACTCGGGCTCCCTCAGCTCTGGTTCCCCTCTCTCTATCACCCGCCGCCACGGCGTGGTGATTACTGAGCTCTCTGATGAGCCCGTGGCCCCTGCTGGATTGTACACCGAGCCGGATGGACGTCGCAGCGCCCGCCTCGCCCTCAAAGCGCCCACCTTCTATGAACCTGTTGGGACTCGTGCAGAGAAGCTCCGCGGCCTCAAAGACGCTCTCGGTGGCTGCTCCGCGGCGCTGCAAAAGCAGGTCAAGAAGCATGGCGCTCTGACTGCCCACGCCAAGCCCCTCAGCAAGCGCACCCTCGCCGCCCTCGCCGCCTCTGTGTGTGTCCCCTCTGGATCGGTGCTGCGCGTGTCCGATGATTAGCAAGCTCCATCGTAGTTGCCGCCTGGGCTGCGGCTATCCAGCCCCTACCAGCGCTCTGTGTGCGCCTTTCCCCCCTTGTGTTAGCTCTGTCCTCTTTAAACTCAATGTTTGTGTCGTCCTCGCTGTTAGTTTAAGCTTAGGTGTGTGCGTGTGCTGCTGTTCCCCCTGTAACTCTCTCGGTGTTCTTCGTTCTAATGATTAGTGCTCTTCGTGACATTACCATTGAGACGTGGAACACGCAGGGCCTTGGCTGCTTAACCAAACGCCCTGTTGTTCGTGACGCTATCTCCTCCGCCTCTCCCTCGATCATGTGTATTCAAGAAACTAAGCTTAGCTCGATGGATCGCTTCGTTGCTGCCTCCTTCCTCCCCTCGCCCCTCTCGTCCTTCGACACTGTTGACGCCGTTGGAAGTTCAGGCGGAATCCTCACCGCCTGGGACCCCAAACTTTTCACGGTCTCTTCCACCCACCGTGCCCGCTTCTCGCTCACCACTGTCCTCTCCTCCACGCTTACCGACCTCACCTTCGCCGTTACAAATGTCTACGCCCCTGCCGACCACGCCCTCACTCCCCTGTTCCTCTCTGAATTCGAAGGCCTCGAACCCCTCTTCCCTCTCCCTTGGATCATCCTTGGTGATTTCAATCTGGTTCGCGACCCGTCGGACAAGAACAACGACAACTTCAACCCCACCCTTGCCTCCGCTTTTAACGACTCGATTACTTCCCTCTTCTTGTCACCGCCACCACTACTATCCCTCGCTCGCCCTGTTTTCGCTTCGAGAACTCTTGGCTCCTTGACCCTCTTTTTCTCCCCACAACTCTCCCATCCTGGTCCAGGCCGCCACCTATGCGAGATGCTGCAGGGGATCTGGCAGCTCGACTGAAAGCCTTCCGCTCCACGGCCAAGGTTTGGAAACGCTCGCACCGTTTTAGCCCCCAAATTGAAAATAATTGCAAATTCTTGATTGACCTCCTTGATCTGTTCGAGGAATCTCGTGCTCTATCCACAGGGGAACTCTCTCTTCGTTCTTCATGCAGGTCCACGCTGGCAAAGATGATTCTCGAGCGAGCCTCGCGCTGGAAACAACGCGGGAAATTTCGTGCGGTGGTGGAGGGTGATGAAAACACTCGCTTCTTCCACGCGCGTGCGTCCCAGCGTCTCCGCCGCAACACCATCCGCGCCCTGGACGTCGACGGCGCAATGGTCGCGACCCACCCTGTGAAGGCTGCGGCCCTCCACAGCTTCTACTCCAACCTGCTGGGGAGCGCGCCGGCGACGACCTGGGACTTCGACATCGACAGGCTCTACGATGGATGCCCCTCTGTTGATGGCGACGAGCTAATTGGGCCCTTTTCGGCCCAAGAGGTGAAGGCCGCGCTGCAGGGGATGGACCGCACGAGCGCGTCGGGGCCTGATGGGCTTGGGCCCAGCTTCTACAAGGCTGCTTGGGCCACGGTCCACCCCGCGCTTCTCCGGCTATTCGAATCCTTCCACTCCCGCGCAGTGGACCTGGAGCGCATCAACCGCGCGCACGTCGTCCTCCTGCCGAAGAAAGACGGCGTGCTCACGCCGGGGTCCTTCCGCCCCATCTCGCTGCAAAACTGCTCCATGAAGATGGTGTGCAAGGCCCTCACCAGCCGCCTCCAGCGCCAGATGCCCAAGCTCGTCGACGTGGACCAAACCGGCTTCCTCGCCGGCCGCAGCATCTCGGAGAACTTCGTCTACGCCACCGAGCTTGTCCAGACCTGCTTCAAGCGCAAGGCCCCGTGCATTGTCCTAAAGCTGGATTTCGCCAAAGCTTTCGACTCCGTCAGCTGGCCTAGCCTGCGGAAGGTGATGCTTGCTCGTGGTTTCCCTGTGCTGTGGTGCGAGTGGATGGACGCCATCTTCAGCTCGTCGCGCTCGGCCATCCTGCTCAATGGGCTGCCGGGGAAGTGGATTAAATGCCTTCGTGGTCTGCGGCAGGGCGACCCGCTCTCCCCCTACCTTTTCCTCATCGTCGCCGACGTGCTTCAGCGCCTTATCCGCGCCGACGATGTGCTGCAGCACCCCCTGATCGACGGTGCGCCGTGTCCCGTACTCCAGTATGCCGACGACACCCTCATCATCCTCCGCGTGGACGTGGGCGCGGCGCGCCACCTGCGGCTCCTCCTCCAACAATTTGAGCGCGCGACCGGGCTGTGCATCAACTACACCAAAAGCACGCTGGTTCCGATGCACGTCTCGCTTGCCGTGCTCGCCGACGTCCAGGCTGCTCTCCAATGTCAAGTTGAGGGGTTCCCACAGACCTACCTCGGGCTCCCTCTCTCCGCCGAGAAACTCCGCCTCGCCGCCTTCGCCCCGCTCAGTGCAAAGGTGGACAAATACTTGTCCGGATGGCGTGCCCTCCTCCTCTCGCCTGGCGGCCGTCTTGTCATGCTGAATGCAGTGCTCGACGCGCTCCCCGCGTATGCCATGGGCGCCATGGTCCTGCCGCCAGGTCTGATCGCGGCTCTGGACCGGCTTCGCCGTGCCTTCCTTTGGGCGCCGTCGACAAGGTCAATGGGGCCCAATGCCTGGTCGCGTGGGACCGCGTGTGCCGTGACAAACGTGAAGGCGGGCTCGGCGTCCGCTCCCTCGCTGACCAAAATTCCTGCCTCCAAGTTAAGCTCCTCCACCGCCTCCACACCGCCACCGGCGAATCCTGGCCACGCTGGGTCTGGAGTGCCCTTGACGGCACCCCGATCGACATGGCGGCAAGCTCCGGGCTCCTTAGTGGTGCTCACTGGACCTCGCTCCTCCAGCTACTGCCGCTCTACCGCAGCGTCTCCCGGGTCCGGATCGGCGATGGGCGCCGCACGGTGTTCTGGCTTGACTCGTGGCGTCCCGAAGGCCCCCTCTCCAACTTCATGCCAGAGCTGTTCTCCCACTGCACCCTCCCCTGCGCCACGGTCCAGCAAGTGGTGGTGCACGGGATCGACAACTTCCTCGTGCCCCGCCTCACCTTGGTGGCCGCTCGCCAAAAGCAGCAGTTAGCCGACATCCTGACGGCCACCCACCTCTCCCCCGACACCGATCAACGCACTCTCCCGCTCTGTGGCACTAGAGCTGGAAAATTGAAGAACTCGCGGTTGTACAAGCTCTGCACCATGGGCGGCGTGCTCTCACGCCACCACGACTTCGTCTGGGGGAGCCATGTGCCGTCCCGCGTCAAGTTCTTCGCCTGGCTCCTCGTTTAGGGCCGCATTCAGAGCCGCTCCAATCTGCTTCGGAAGACCATCATCACCCCCGAAGAAGGTGGATGTCCCATCTGCAGCGCGCCACTCGAGACGCCGGAGCACATCATGCTCACCTGCCCCTTCGCCCGCCGCTTCTGGCTCTCTCTTGGCTGTACCCCTGGGCCGCCGATCGTGTTGCAGGACATTGACGCCTGCCCCGTGCCGGCTTCTGCCCCGCTGCGGATAGCCTCTACTCTCCGCCTGCTCTGCTGCTGGCACCTTTGGAAACACAGGAATGGCGTGGTCTTCGACGGCCTCGCGCCCTCTCTCTTCCTGATCCGCAAGCTGTGCCGTGAGGACGCTGTTCTCTGGCGCGCCCGTCTTCCCCGCGAACATCAGTGTGATGTCGATCTTTGGCTCACATACTTACTTCCTGTACGATACTAGTGTGCGTGCGTGATGTAACTGAGACACACCTCCTCCATTGAGTGTTGGGTGCTGTCTCCCCCCCTTGGTTTGCTGATAAATGGAAAATTCAGGTGGGAGCCTTGTGCTCTCCCCGGTGACGCTTCAAATTTTTTTTTTTGCTGAAAGCCCCCAGTGAGGTCATTCACAATGCATCATCTCGTAGCACAATGGATATTAAAGTACATCATTCCTAATGCACATATATCTTGAATATGTTGGTATTTATTTCATAGAACCTTTGTTAAGATGGCTAAGTATAATTGGATGATTGTACAAGACTAAGTGATTCATGAATTGCATTTGTATGTAGTGGCAGGTTCATCCTCCCTCTCCTTAGTAATTTGTCATGTAGACTAAAATCTGATGTGGCAATTCTAAAACCCATCAAGGAAAACTTGATGGTAGGCGCCTGTATATGGATTACTATTCAGAAACTCGTCGTGTAGAGTAAAAAGCCAGAAAAACAAACAACATTTACTATGCACATTTCCCACCCGCCGAAGCTAATTAAGTAAGCTATCTCTGCCTGCAACTGAAGTGTATCCATCCATCGCTTGTCAGCGTCTAGGTTAGTAGAGGGTTGGCGAAATAGGTCAGTGAGGCGTGGTGCATGCATCCGAGCGTGCCGTGCCATCCGATCGACGCATCCCTGGCTTAGAATGCAAGCTCCACTGATCAATTGCCGTTGCGCCCGTATATGTTCAGACATCGATCAGCCGAGCTCTTGCTTACAGAGAGGGCAAGAGGAGATGATCCTCAGCCACCTATCCACGCATTTCAGGTGGAACATGTGTGTGCACGGCAGCTGCCTCACCTCCTCCTTCTCCCTGTATTGCGCCAGGCATATGCAGCACTCCTGCAAGAAGTTGCACGCGAATCAATTTTAAGAAGAAGATAACAGAGAACATTTTGTTTGGGCTGGAGTAATTTTGAGAATTCTACACAATGTAAACTAATCTAGGATCTGTTCATGTTTCGTCGAGTGAAAGAGAAAAACAGTCCATGCATGTTTGCTAATGGTGCTAAATAGCAGGGCGATGCTTATGATCTTAGGCACCGTCCCAAAAGGCGAAGTTAGTACTTCTTATCTTAGTATCGCCTAAAAAGGAATAATGTACAAGTTGCTCCTCGCACGTTTATCACTTTTTGGGATACACTTATAAGTTTAGGTCGCCAATGTTTGGTGAATTCCTGCTATCCTCTTTTGCTCCATTCTCCTTCATCACCTAAAATGGACACTGCTATCTTCGCTTCTACTTATCCAGATCAGGACATGTGTTTGGAATGGAAATATGCAGAGTAATGCCCGTAAAATCGACATGTACTCACTTGATCGTCGTGTTCGCCTTCTCTCGGCACGTCGAGCTCCTTAAACCGCCACCGCGGCAGCTCATCGAGCTGCTCGTCGGAGGCGCCCCGGCCGACGGAAGCGGAGTTCATGTTGTAGCCGAGCGCGTACCCGACGACCGGGACGAAGCAGCAAAGCAGGAGGAAGAGGAGGAAGGGGAGCGAGTAGACGATGGCGTTCCAGGCGAGCAGGCCGATGCACAGCGCGTAGAGCCTCGGCGCGCGGTGGAACGACCCGAGCCGCGCGTCGAACACCCACACGTTGCCCATCACGAACCACATCGCGAAGAATAGCTCCAGGAACGCCCGTGCCTTGTTCATCAGATACGAGCTGTTCCTGCAATTGGCGCACACAGATTCGTCAAGTGATCTGGAAGTTCTGCAAAACATTAAGGTGTCGAAGCTTGAACCTTAGAGCGTCACTGGCGCCGTGCATCTCCGGGTCGTCGCCGCGGCTGGCGGCGGCCGAGGAATGCCGGTGTCGCCAATAGAGGAGAGGAAGACTAAGCACGTTGCCGACGTTGTACGCGGCCACCCAAAGCCTGAGCGGCCATGCGGGGCGCTCCTTTGGGGAGGTGGCCACGATGGCTGTGGTGATGACCATCTGAGCGACAATCACACCGAGCTCGAAGGCGAGCCAGCCGGCGCAATTGAAGGGGTTCGATCCCAGGTCCGACCTCGGCCCGTTCTGGTACTGGTACACCCGCCTCAGGAAGATGAACCAACGCGCCCTCGACATGCGCGCCACCGCCCGCATCGTGAAAGCGGAGACCCTACCGCCGCCGCCGCCACGGCTCGTTCCGGGCGTCGCCAACGAGGACGACGACGAAGCGGACGGCATTATCGTGGTCGGTCGTGGGGAGGAGGTGCATCGACATGGTTGGTTTCGCGCCTCGATGGATAAATGGGTGGGGAGGGAAGAGGCGAGTTGGGTTCGAGATGGTGACCAATAATCTAACGGCTTTGCTTTGGCGCCAAGAGTGGAAGGGGCGAACGAAGAAAAAAACGGTTGGCCTAACCGTCTCCTTCCTGCCGTATTCTTCCTCCTGCCAGGCTCCTCTCAAGCTCTGGCTTGTGTCTGGTTTTGTGTAGGCAGGAAGCAAGCAGAGCAATCTGGTTACGGTGGGTAGACGACTTGGATCCCTCGACAAAGATTAGCTGCTAATTATTCCTGCAAAATGATCCTTATTAATCACTATGTTTTATTTTGGATACTAATCATATAACTATAGCTCAATCGATTTAGAAATAGATATTTATCAATCGACATCAATAAGTTTCGATCAAGTTTTGCTCATCTTCTTGTACCCGTATGAATCCTGATAGCCTAGACTTAGGATTTGTTTGGTTACCTGCATCCTTTTTCGCCACTTTTGCATTGTGACTCCCTAGGCCTGGTCTAAAAAATTAAGGTCTGATCACATTTCATTTGGTTGCCAACAAAGTGATAGTTAGGCCGTTCGGCAGGAAACGAGTTCTTAAGCACCAGCATTTGGTGTACATCACATGTACTCTCACCTCTTATCTACATGGTGAACTTACATCACACTATTTTTACCGCCAGTGATGAGCAAGACGAGAGTATGACACGGTAGCGGTGTGGCGGCGAAGGATGCGGTGGAGACTAAAAACACACGTACAACAATCACATCCTAATAACGGATGCGGCAATGACGGAGTTCACGGCTAGGAGCGACGACGGCCAAGCGGAGACGACGAAGAGGTTAAAAAATGCACGTACAGCAAGCGTGGTAGCTACTGTTGCTGCGACGACGGAGTTCACGGTGGCGAGTAGAGGCGACAGAGGTTGAAGAACACACATAGTCTAGCCGCAGTATAAACACGTACATAGCTCAGTACAACCTCCAGTGGTATATGACCTCCGAAATAGAAAAATTACAACACAAAAACTGTGAAATATCAAGATGAATCTGCTCGTGAAACGATATTGCAAACGGTCAATCAAGTACGATGTATTTGACAAAAAAAATTAAAAAGTTTCGAACATCGGTTTGAAATTGAGAAGTTACATCGGACAAAACTCGAAAGAGAGCACGCAAATGAAACTAGCTACTTGTCTGCAAGTACACACACATTTTTCGTGTATATTTTATCTTGAATCCAAATACGATTGTGTAGATTAGAGAGCACTAAGTGAGGCAGTGCAAGGAAGGTGAGCAGAGCAAAAGTTACCTACCAGGAAGTCACCCCAGGTGGGTTTTTTTTGCCTCCCTCGATGCTGGCTCTGGAGAAACACGATTTAGCAGTTTCTCCTCAGCCAATCCCCACGATGATTTAAAGTTTCCATACGAGATTTAGATGCGAGCCAGGTAACTAAACGGGGCTAAACTCACATGTAACAGTGCAAAATGAACCATTCCAGACAACCAAACATGCCCTTAGCAGCAACGATTTCTCCATCCCCTCAGAAATAGCCAAACCATTTTTGTGTGGAGAAAAGACACCCAAAGGCATCTTATCTTATATATGATATTTATCAAGAAAAACATTACCTTGTACAAAGTAGATACAACTCGATGCAACACGATCAATACAAAATAAAATACACTAAAAATCATAGTGGTCGTCTTCCTCCTTCGATTGTTCGACAGCTGTCGGAGCTTGGCCAACCTAACCTTTGATGACCGCAATCCCACTCGCAGCGAACAACGAGATCAAATAAGCGCTGAAGGAATATCTGCTAGGATACACCCCAGCAGCACATGCTTGCAACTCTTCACCAGTTGGAGAAACCGAAACTTGCTGCGGACCTAAATGAGCAAAGAGATCGAAGATGTCGCACCACAAAGCGGCGAACAACTTCCCTTTAATGTTACACCAACTGCCAAAATCTAAGAGAATTCAATAGATCTGGCAGTACCTACCCTCACTGCCCTTCACTGATGTCGAAAATGTTGACAAGGTACAGAGAGGCCAGAGATACATTATTCCAGCGCCATCGTCGCCACCACCTTGTCCATGCTGCTACAAAGACAAAAATCTAACTCTAACTTTAGAAACTTTGCAATAGAGCCAAACGCAAGTCCGACATCCCCACCCCTCCCAATTATAGCGGCAAACAGAGAAGGCGGTGACCCATCGATTCACGATCGAAAACGGCGGAGATGGGGCATGACATTAGTTCTGTAGGCTTGTTTCTAAACATCTAGCAAGTTATTAGGCGCCAACTTACAAAACGACTCTCTCTTCTCATGATAGCCCGGCTAAAATCACTAGAAAAAGAAACCTTTGGAAAGGTCACCATGCACGCTCTTGTCGCTCCACTTGACGCGTTCTCCTTCGCGCGGTTCTCCACGGCTGTCTGCATGTCCGCCAAGTATCATAACAATAATGAAAGGGTACGAGAATGAGAGAGAGAAAGGGATACATGAGGTGGGAGTACAGATTTTCCTTTTATTTTTCAAAACCGAAGTTTCAAAACAAAATATCTTGATAACCGTTCATGCAAATTACAAACCTTTTTCACTTTTGAGCTCATCGCGTCGAGATTTTCTAAACTAGATCACATGTTGATAGGTTTTGACAAACCATTGTTTTACTTTAAAAAGATGAATGCATGTATTTCGGATTTCAACATACTCTTACTTCGAGATCTCAGTTTACTTTTGTACTCTGCGCAAGCGTGTTTTTGTACTTTAGTATTGAGTTTTTTTAACTTCAGAGTTACGTATTTTTTTACTTCGGGTTTTATGTACTTTAAGTTGTGTACTTCGTGTTTTTTGTACTTCGTGATATTGTTGTACTTCGTAACTTTTGTAATTCAGTTTGCAATGTTTTTGTATTCCGGATTTCAATATTTTTGTACTTCGTGTTTCAGTGATTTTGTACTTCAAGGTTTTTTTTAGTTTGTACTTCGGGTGTTTTGTACTAAAGAAATTTTGTATTTCGAGTACTTTGTAGTTTACAGTTGAAATTTTCAGGACCTTCACCCGTATGGCGTCCGTGTACTTTTTTCTCCGCGGTGTAAAAAGTTCCATGTGCACGTGATTGACTCAATGGGTGGAGAAAATAGTACATCTGATCGGGCAGGCACCTTCGGTCGCGCAACAAAGGCAGGAAACACAGCTGGTTTGCTCGGACGGGACCAGCAACATGCGTCATATATAAAGAGCCCTCTCGCTAGCCCATTCGACCTTTGTGAAGGTTTTCCTTTCATAGTGATACCCTCGCTACAGGAATGTCGCGCTACGCCGACGGCCAGCGGCTACGCCGACGACTTTTTGTTGGGGCCGTCGACGTAGACCCTGAACAGGCCAGCCCACAGGCAGCCGTCGACGTAGATCTCTTTTGAGCTATGCCGACGGCATTGCCCTCGGCGTAGATCTCTTTTGATCTATGCAGAAAAACTATTTTGACCTACTCACCGTTTTGAGCATATCTTTTGCATTCGAACTTGGATTTTGATGTTCTTTAGCTCGTTTTTAAGAGTAGAAGGATATCTATATCATCATACACATTGTTCAAGCTATATTCTTCAAAAAAATCCATGAGCAAGGACGGAACCAACAATAAATTAAGAGTGAAAACCGTCGATGAAAGGTATAAACATTATGCGTCTTCTCCCCACTTGCATTGATTTGTGAGCCACACTATCTTTACGACCTAAAACACATATTTAGACTAGTTCAACCTATGATTGATTTGGATTTGCACACTTGATATCTTGTAGAATTCCGAGCAACAGTCTAGGGTTTCGCCGGAATCCCTCAAAAACTTGCATGTGGCCCTATATTATGTGTAAAAATGTGATCCTCTTCACAGACATTCGGTAGCACTTAGTAAAGTCCTAGACTCGTAGGTTCCGTCAGAAACCCTAGTTTCGACACCTAACTTGCATTGGGGTGACCCTCTACCACACACCCAAGACCCCAAACCCAGGGCTATGTTGGTTTGCAATGCCATGGTGCCCCACTGTGCCAAATCTTGGCGCATTCTAACATGGTTTGATCATTTGGTGCCCAAGTTTGGTCTATTTCCCCAGAAACCCTATTTTCGACATCTAACTTTCCTGGGGGTGACCCTATACCACACACCCAACACCCCAAACCCAGGGCTATGTTTGTTTTCAATGCCATTGTGCTCCACTGTGCCAAATCTTGGCCCATTCCAACATGGTTTGATTATTTGATGCCCAAGTTTGGCATGTTTCCCCCAGAAACCTTAATTTTGACACCTAACTTGCCTGGGGGTGACCCGCTACCACAAACCCGAGACCCCAAACCCCGGGCTATGTTTGTTTGCAACGTCATTGTGCTCCACTGTGCGAAATCTTGGCCCATTCCAACATGGTTTGATCATTTGGTGCCCAAGTTTGGCCTATTTCCCCCAGAAACCCTAGTTTCGACACCTAACTTTCTTGGGGGTGACCCTATACCACACATCCAACACCCCAAACCCAGGGCTATGTTTGTTTGCAATGCCATTGTGCTCCACTGTACAAATCTTGGCCCATTCCAACATGGTTTGATCATTTAATTTGATGCCCAAGTTTGGCACGTTTCCCTCTAGAAACCCTAGTTTCGACGCCTAACTTTCCTGGGGATGACCCTATTGTAGGGATATGCGCGACAGAAAATCAAAATTTTCTCTCACATGCGGAAGCAACACCCAAAGATCTTATCTAAGGAGATGCAAGTAACGGGGAGGGTAATCAACATACCCTCGAAGAACACGAGCGTTGGACGTTAATCACAACGCAGCTTGGTGTAGACCTTGATGCGGTTCACTCCGATCAGCACCACAATGAGCGGTGCCTCCGAGATTTACACACGTACGGCTCAGCAACGTCTCCTCTTCTTGATCCAGCAAGCTTGAAGGAGAAGTAGATGGGATTCAAACCAGCAGCACGACGGTGTGGTGGTTCGGTGAGCTCTCACGCGGGCAGGGCTTCATCAAGCCAAGACCACAAGAGAAAGGAGCAAGAGGAAGTGTACCGGCTTAGGAATCAAAATCATATTCTTTCCCCAAATGGTACCCTCCTTATATAGGATGTGGGGAGGGGGTGTGAGGCTATCTTCCCCAGGAAGAAACCAGCCTCCAAATCTTCCCTAGGAAGAAACCAGCCTCCAAATCTTCCCTAGGAAGAAACCAGCCTCCATATCTTCCCAGGAAGAAACTAGCCTCCAAATCTTCCCCAGGAAGGAACCAGCCTCCAAGGCTTCCCCAGGAAGGAACCTAGCTGCCAAGACTTCTCAAGGAAGGAACTTGGCTGCCAAATATCCTAAGTGGGACGTTCGGGATAGTGGGCCCCACCATGGGACCCACCGGAACATTTCAGGAAAAACCCCGATACAATATCGGTTAATTCCTGAACTTTTCCGGAACCCAAAAACCACATTCCTATATATGAAACTTTATCTCCGGACTCTTCCGGAGCTCCTCGTGATATCCCGGATCCTATCCGGGACTCCGAACAACCTTCGGTCTCACCATTATAATTATCCCAAAGCTACTCTAGCGTTACCGAACTTTAAGTGTGTGACCCTACGGGTTCGAGAACAAGTGGACATGATCGAGACTCCTCTATGATCAATAACCATTAGCGGGACCTGGATGCCCATAATGACTCCCACAAGTTCAACGAAGATCGTTATCAGTGTGAACCACAATGTCAACGTATTCCATTTCCTTTGTCTCACGATATTTTACTTACCCGAGATCTGATCGGCGGTATCACCATACCTAGCTCAATCTCGTTACTAGTAAGTACTCTTTACTCGTTCCATAATACAACATTCCATGTGGCTAACTCTTTAGTCACGTGCTTGCAAGCGATACCGAATGTGCATTACCGAGTGGGCCCAGAGTATATCTCTCCGTCACACGGAGGGACAAATCCCAGTCTTGATACATGCAAATCAACAAGTACTTTCGGAGATACCTGTAAGACACCTTTATAGTCACCCAGTTACGAAGTGACGTTTGAAGTCCCCAAGACGTATTCCTCAGTACCCGGGATAGACATAATCTCATGGTCAAAGAAACAGGATACTTGACAATACAAGACATGGCAATATATACTTATTTATCCGATCAATATTGCTATGCTTGGGTCTGTCCATCACGTCATTCTCCAATGACATGACCTCGTTATTAATTGACAACTCATGTCCATGGTTAGGAAACCATAACCATCATTAATCAACGAGCTAGTCTAGTAGAGGCTTACTAGGGACTCTGTGTTGTTTACATAACCACACATGTATTAGGTTTCCGGTTAATACAATTATAGCATGGAGAATAAACATTACCATGAACATGGAAATATGATAATAACTCTTTATTATTGCCTCTAGGGCATATTTCCAACAGTCTCCCACTTGCACTAGAGTCAATAATCTAGTTTACATTGGTAAAGATCTAACACCCATGGACTTCAGGTGCTGATCATGTTTATCTCGTGGAAGCTGTTTAGTCAACGGGTCTGCAACATTCAGACTCGTATGTACTTTGCAAATCCTAATATCTCCCACGTGAACACTTTCACGAATTAGATGGAAACGGCGTTTGATATGCTTGGAGGTCTTGTGACATCTTGGTTCCTTGGCTAGAGCAATGGCACCAGTGTTGTCACAATAGATCTCCATAGGATCCAGTGCATTCGGAATCACACCGAGCTCTGTGGTGAACTCCTTCAACCATATCCCTTCTCTTGCTGCTTCGGAAGCAGCCATATATTCCGCCTCTAATGTAGATGCCGCAACAACGTTCTGCTTGGAACTCCTCCAGCTAACCGCAGCTCCATTCAAAACAAAAACGTATCCAGATTGAGATTTCGAGTCGTCTGGATCAGTGTCGAAGCTAGCGTCGACGTAACCTTTTACGGCGAGCTCTTCACAACCACCATAGACAAGAAACATGTCCTTAGTTCTTCTCAAGTACTTAAGGATATTTTTAACTGCTGTCCAGTGTTCCTCTCCAGGATCACTCTGGTACCTGCTCGTCAAACTAAGAGCATGAGACACATCTGGTCTAGTACACAACATGGCATACATGATTGAGCCTATGGCTGAGGCATAGGGGATTTTACTCATCCTCTCTCTTTCATCTGCCGTAGTTGGACACTGAGTCTTACTCAATGTCTTACCTTGCAACATGGGCAAGAACCCTTTCTTTGCATGATCCATTTTGAACTTCTTCAAAACTTTGTCAAGGTATGTACTTTGACTGAGTCCTATCAAGCGTCTCGATCTATCTCTATAGATCTTAATGCCTAATATGTAAGCAGCTTCACCAAGGTCTTTCATTGAAAAACTCTTATTCAAATAACCTTTTATACTGTTAAGCAGCTCCACGTCATTCCCAATAAGTAATATGTCATCCACATATAACACTAGGAATGCGACCGAGCTCCCACTCACTTTCTTGTAAACACACGCTTCTTTATAATTTTGGACAAATCCAAAACCTTTGATCACATCATCAAAGCGAATGTTCCAACTCCGGGATGCTTGCTTCAGCCCATAAATGGAACGCTGAAGTTTGCATACTTTACCAGCATCCTTAGGATCGACAAAACCTTCGGGTTGTATCATATACAACTCTTCTTCAATGTTTCCGTTGAGGAACGCTGTTTTGACATCCATCTGCCAAATTTCATAATCGAAAAATGCAGCAATTGCTAGTAGAACCCTAACAGACTTAAGCATCGCTACGGGTGAGAAAGTCTCATCGTAGTCAACTCCTTGAACTTGTCGAAAACCTTTTGCGACAAGTCGTGCTTTATAAACGGTGACATTACCGTTAGCGTCTGTTTTCTTCTTGAAAATCCATTTACACTCGACAGCCTTGCGGCTATCAGGAAGATCAACCAAAGTCCATACTTGGTTTTCACTCATGGATTCCATTTCGGATTGCATGGCTTCTTGCCATTTCCCAGAGTCTGGGCTCATCATTGCTTCCTCATAACTCGCAGGTTCGTCATTGTCTAACAATAACACATTCATGACAGGGTTACCGTACCACTCAGGAGCGGTACGTATCCTAGCCGACCTGCGAATTTCAGCTAAGACCGAAGTTTCATGATCACCATCATTAGCTTCCTCTCTAGTTGGTGAAAGCGGCGCCTGAACAACTTCCTGCGCTGCGCTACTCTCCAATTCGGGAGAAGGTTCAACAACCTCGTCTAGCTCTATTTTCCTCCCACTCACATCTTTCGAAAGAAACTCTTTCTCAAGAAAGGATCCATTCTTGGCAACAAAGACTTTGCCTTCGGATCTGTGATAGAAGGTATACCCGACAGTTTCCTTAGGGTATCCTATGAAGACGCACTTTTCCGCTTTGGGTTCGAGCTTATCAGGCAGCAGCCTTTTGACATAAGCCTCGCATCCCCAAACTTTAAGAAACGACAACTTTGGCTTCTTGCCACACCATATCTCATATGGCGTCG
This sequence comes from Poa pratensis, assembly GCA_947311845.1. NCBI lineage: Eukaryota > Viridiplantae > Streptophyta > Magnoliopsida > Poales > Poaceae > Poa > Poa pratensis. Next base: position 41,635,866 of record CAMZMU010000042.1, read on the forward strand.
TCTTAACGGATTTAGATGGTGCCCTGTTTAAAGTGAATGCGGCTGTCTCTAATGCATAACCCCAAAACGACATTGGCAGATCGGATACAGACATCATAGAACGCACCATATCTAATAAAGTGCGATTACGACGTTCGGACACACCATTACGCTGTGGTGTTCCAGGTGGCGTGAGTTGTGAAACAATTCCACAAGTCTTCAAATGCATGCCAAACTCGTAACTCAAATATTCACCTCCACGATCAGATCGTAGAAATTTAATCTTCTTGTTACGATGATTTTCCACTTCACTCTGGAACTCTTTGAACTTTTCAAAAGTTTCAGACTTGTGTTTCATTAAGTAAATATACCCATATCTACTCAAATCATCAGTGAAGGTTATGAAGTAACGATATCCACCGCGTGTCGAAATGCTCATCGGTCCACACACATCAGTATGTATGATTTCCAATAAGTCACTTGCCCTTTCCATCGTACCGGAAAAAGGAGTTTTAGTCATCTTGCCCATAAGGCATGGTTCACACGTGTCAAATGATTCAAAATCAAGTGACTCCAAAAGTCCATCAGTATGGAGTTTCTTCATACGCTTTACACCAATATGACCTAAACGGCAGTGCCACAAGTATGTGGTATTATCATCATTCATCTTGCATCTTTTAGCATCAATGTTATGGATGTGTGAATTACTTTCGAGATTCAACAAGAATAAACCATTTACAACCGGTGCATGACCATAAAAGATATTACTCATAGAAATAGAACAACCATTGTTCTCAGATTTAAATGAGTAACCGTCTCGCAATAAACAAGATCCAGATATAATGTTCATGCTTAACGCAGGCACCAAATAACAATTATTTAGGTTTAAAACTAGTCCCGAAGGTAAATGTAGAGGTAGCATGCCGACGGCGATGACATCAACTCTTGATCCATTCCCGACGCGCATCGTCACCTCATCCGTTGCTAGTCTCCGTTTATTCTGCAGTTCCTGTTTCGAGTTGCAAATGTGAGCAACCGAACCGGTATCAAATACCCAGGCACTACTACGGGAACTAGTAAGGTACACATCAATAACATGTATATCATATATACCTTTGATATTTCCAGCCTTCTTATCCGCCAAGTATTTGGCACAGTTGCGCTTCCAGTGACCTTCCCCTTTGCAGTAGAAACACACCGTTTCAGGCTTAGCCTTGGGCTTCTTCGCAGGCGTGGCAACAGGTTTGCCATCCTTCTTGAATTTTCCCTTCTTTGCCTTAGCTTTCTTAAAGCCGGTGGTTCTGTTGACCATCAACACTTGATGTTCCTTTTTTATGTCCACTTCCGCAGATTTCAGCATTGCGACTTTCTCATCCCTTGCATGTTATAGTTGAGCACAAACGATTTGTAACTCGGTGGTAGTGATTGGAGCACCCTATCAGTGTTCAACTCGTCTGGGATGACAATTCCCAGCTGAGTAAGGCGTTGGATATAGCCGGACATGGCTAAAGCATGTTCACTGACAGAGCTGTGCTCCTCCATCTTACAAGTAAAGAACTTCTCAGATATCTCATATCTTTCAGCACGGGCTTGAGTCTGAAACATAGTTTTCAGCTCTTCGACCATTTCGAATGCCCCGTGAAGTTCAAAACGTTTCTGGAGATCTGGCTCCAGAGATGTAAGAATTGCACATTTAACTATCGTGTGGTCATCACTGATCTACAACATAATTTGCAAAGACAATTTTAGACTTGTTCATGATAAAGAGCTCAGTGTAATCAAATTACCAAGTGAACTCCCACTTAAACCAACATCCCTCATAGTTGTTAAGTGGAACACGATCCAAATCCACCACACCAAACTCCGATCATCACGTGAGCCGATGTAGCTTCAATGGTGAACATCAACCATGTTGATCATATCAACCATATGATTCGTGTTTAACCTTTCGGTTCTTGTGTTCCGAGGCCATGTCTGCACATGCTAGGCTCGTTAAGCTAACCCAAGTATATCTGCCTGTGTGCCGAGGCCATGTCTGTACATGCTAGGCTCGAGCAACACCCGCTGTGTGGAACGTAGAATCCATCACACCCGATCATCACGTGGTGCTTAGAAACGAAGAACTGTCTTGGCGGTGGCATACTTGGGGAGAACACGATCTTAATTTTGAGTGAGGGATCATCTTATAATGCTACCATCGTGCACACGCAGAATAAGATGCATAAAGGATAAACATCACATGCTTAAACAATGTGATATGGTATAGCCCTTTTCTTGCGTCTTGATCTCCATCTAGAACGCAAGGCATGATCTCCATCATCCCTCCAACAAGATGCATGGTTGCCTCCACCATCACGTTGCATCCACAACTATTGCTAACTCCTTAGCGATAAAGTAATGCAATTACATGACGTATTAAGTTGACACGCAGGTCACAAAATAATAAGACAACCATTTGGCTCCTGCCGGCTGCCGATCTCATGACACGCAGGTCACAAAATAATATTACAATCAATGTGCATCTCATACAACAAATATTGTAAAATTGGGCTATACCAAATCACAACCACCCCTGCAAAAACAAGTTAGACGCCTCTCCCTTGATTTTTGCAATTTTACGTGGCTTCTAGGGGCTGTGTAAGAACCGTTCTTACCTACGCAAAAACCACAACGCTGATAATACAAGTTGCTTATTAACTTCTATAAGCCCTCCATTGTAAATCCGGTTTCACTATGATAAGAGCGACAGACACCCGCCAACCGCATATGCAAACCAGTTGCATGTCAAGTGCGGAACCGGTCTCAATCCGAAGACTGTAAAGTTGGTCCGGGCCGCTGCATCTTACCATGCCACAAAACCAAGAAGTACACGCAAGAGGGTAACAACAATAAATATCAAACGCCACACAACTCCTTGTGTTCTATCCGTACAAAGCAACTACGCAAAGCACGACTCTGATACCACTGTAGGGATATGCGCGACAGAAAATCAAAATTTTCTCCCACATGCGGAAGCAACACCCAAAGATCTTATCTAAGGAGATGCAAGTAACGGGGAGGGTAATCAACATACCCTCAAAGAACACGAGCGTTGGACGTTAATCACAACGCAGCTTGGTGTAGACCTTGATGCGGTTCACTCCGATCAGCACCACAATGAGCGGTGCCTCCGAGATTTACACACGTACGGCTCAGCAACGTCTCCTCTTCTTGATCCAGCAAGCTTGAAGGAGAAGTAGATGGGATTCAAACCAGCAGCACGACGGTGTGGTGGTTCGGTGAGCTCTCACGCGGGCAGGGCTTCAGCAAGCCAAGACCACAAGAGAAAGGAGCAAGAGGAAGTGTACCAGCTTAGGAATCAAAATCATAATTCTTTCCCCAAATGGTACCCTCCTTATATAGGATGTGGGGAGGGGGTGTCAGGCTATCTTTCCCAGGAAGAAACCAGCCTCCAAATCTTCCCTAGGAAGAAACCAGCCTCCATATCTTCCCTAGGAAGAAACTAGCCTCCAATCTTCCCCAGGAAGGAACCAGCCTCCAAGGCTTCCCCAGGAAGGAACCTAGCTGCCAAGACTTCTCAAGGAAGGAACTTGGCTGCCAAATATCCTAAGTGGGACGTTCGGGATAGTGGGCCCCACCATGGGACCCACCGGAACATTTCCGGAAAAACCCCGATACAATATCGGTTAATTCCTGAACTTTTCCGGAACCCAAAAACCACATTCCTATATATGAAACTTTTTCTCCGGACTCTTCCGGAGCTCCTCGTGATATCCCGGATCCTATCCGGGACTCCGAACAACCTTCGATCTCACCATTATAATTATCCCAAAGCTACTCTAGCGTTACCGAACTTTAAGTGTGTGACCCTACGGGTTCGAGAACAAGTGGACATGATCGAGACTCCTCTATGATCAATAACCATTAGCGGGACCTGGATGCCCATAATGACTCCCACAAGTTCAACGAAGATCGTTATCAGTGTGAACCACAATGTCAACGTATTCCATTTCCTTTGTCTCACGATATTTTACTTACCCGAGATCTGATCGGCGGTATCACCATACCTAGCTCAATCTCGTTACTAGTAAGTACTCTTTACTCATTCCATAATACAACATTCCATGTGGCTAACTCTTTAGTCACGTGCTTGCAAGCGATACCGAATGTGCATTACCGAGTGGGCCCAGAGTATATCTCTCTGTCACACGGAGGGACAAATCCCAGTCTTGATACATGCAAATCAACAAGTACTTTCGGAGATACCTGTAAGACACCTTTATAGTCACCCAGTTACGAAGTGATGTTTGAAGTCCCCAAGACGTATTCCTCAGTACCCGGGATAGACATAATCTCATGGTCAAAGAAACAGGATACTTGACAATACAAGACATGGCAATATATACTTATTTATCCGATCAATATTGCTATGCTTGTTGTCCATCACGTCATTCTCCAATGACATGACCTCGTTATTAATTGACAACTCATGTCCATGGTTAGGAAACCATAACCATCATTCATCAACGAGCTAGTCTAGTAGAGGCTTACTAGGGACTCTGTGTTGTTCACATAACCACACATGTATTAGGTTTCCGGTTAATACAATTATAGCATGGAGAATAAACATTACCATGAACATGGAAATATGATAATAACTCTTTATTATTGCCTCTAGGGCATATTTCCAACACCTATACCACACACCCAACACCCCAAACCCAGGGCTATGTTCGTTTGCAATGCCATTGTGCTCCATTGTGCCAAATCCTGGCCCATTCCAACATGGTTTGATCATTTGATGCCCAAGTTTGGCATGTTTCCCTCAAAAACCCAAGTTTCGACATCTAACTTGCCTGGGGGTGACCCTCTACCACACACCCGAGACCCCAAACCCAGGGCTATGTTTGTTTGCAATGTCATTGTGCTCCACTGTTGTCGTGGGATTGTCACGGCAGATGTTACCAGGGGGTAACTTGAGTTGGGGGTCATAGCAGCTCTGGTGTATAGAAGATTGTCACGCTCTACGGGAACGCACGATTTACCCAGGTTCAGCCTCTCCATAGGAGATAAAGACCTACTTCCTGCTTGCTTGTATTGATATGGGAGATCTCGCAACCCGGGGAACGATAAGTCGCCGAGTTATGAGTCTAGGTTTACAAGGGTGTGTCGGTATGTCTCTACTAACTTGGGACTTCTTTTAGCTTATCGATCTATGACCTAGGAGCCGGCTTATATAGGCTGCCGGGTCTCCTGGTCGCTTACAAGGCAAGGCCGGGTTACACCCGTACTCGGAGTCTTACTCTAGCTCTTCAAGCCTTTCATGCCCTCCAAGTCTTGGACTCCGCGACGCGTACCGTCTCCGGGTCTTCCAGAGCCTTCCTTGTATAGGCCGGGTTACCGACAAGCTCTCTGACCCATCAGTGTAACCCGGCCCATGTTGATGGTTAGCTGGCCTCACCCGACCTCCTGTCGGGCGGGTCATGCTTCCCTCTTCATGGGCCTACCGGGTTATTATTCCCCCAACAGTAGCCCCCAGGGTAACTTGGACGCCAGGTTGGCATGCTTCATTTCTTAGCTTCAAACTTTGCCTCTTAGGGAAAGCTGCCATCCTTGTTGTCCGGGTTAACCTGAAAATAAGAAATACATACATAAAATATAAAGACTGGGTTACATTACTTTTCTCTTTAGCTGGGCCGGCTCTTCTTGGCGGTCCTTATCATAACCCGGCCACTCTCCACCGGGTTCATAAGCCTTCGTTTTGTATTCAACACTTAGTCAAAAACATCAGTCAATCTATTCTGAGAATATTCCTTTTGTCTTATCTCTTTGTCGTTGACTGTCAGTCAAAGATCCTTATCTTATACTTTTCTTTTTACCACAGGACCCCTAGGTTTTTTTACTGCGCCTATAAGTAGAGGAATGCGGTGAACAGGGTTCACTTTACCCACTTCACCTCCACTTCATCCCCTACCTCGCGCCAACGCCCAAACCCTAGATCTGGAGCTCGCCCGTACAGCGCCGCCGCCACCGTCCCTCGGCTAACTAAGCCAGCCGTCGCCGGCGCCGCTCTTCCAGATCCAAGCCTCGGCCGCGCTGCGCCGCCACTTTCCTCTTCATCCCGTGCTCCAACTCCTCTCGATTTCTTCGTCTTCTCCACAAAATCTTGCTCGGCAGCCATGGCTCCCAAAGCTGTGGCCAAGGGCCGCAGGAAGAAGATAACGGAGGGCGAGACTGCCGCACCGGCGCCGAAGAAGATCACCCGTCACATCAAAACCGATTGGGGCAAATCCACCGCTACAGAGCTGAAGCTGCAGGAATTTGAGGCGGCGCAGATCTTGCCGACCAAGAATGCAATCCAATGGCGCGGCGCCTCCGAGGAAGTGCGTCAAGGTGAAGTTATCGTCTTTGCTGAGCATGTAACCCGGGGTTTCAGACCTCCGGGTTCTCTTTTCTTTCGTAAAGTACTGGAACATTATGGACTTAGGCCTCAAGACATAGGACCCAACTCTGTGCTAAACATGAGCCAGTTTGTAGTGTTCTGTGAGTCATATCTCCAAATGGCTCCATCTTTGCCTTTGTTCCTCGAGTTTTTCTATTGCAACCCCCAGCGTGAATACAAAGAGGGGCCACTTCTAGTCTGTGGCGCAGTCTCAATCCAATGCCGTAGAGATTGCGATTTTCCTGGCGTGAAGTTTCTTAGCCATACCAAAAACTGGCAAAAAAGCTTCTTCTACTGCAAGGATACATCTCCACCCGGACATCCTCGATTGCCGGGTTGTTCTGTCGAGAAACTTGTGCTTACGGAGAAGATGAACTCTTTTGCCTCCGCCGCTGAGAGGGAAAAACTGAAACCCGTCTTTCATCGCATCCGCGCTCTTCTAGCCCATGGCCTCAGATGAACAGATCTAATTAAGACCTGGATGAAATGGCGAATCCAGCCCCTCAGCATTCGAAGAAGCTGTTTTATGAATACTCTGGCAAGCTCACTGACGCCATGCGTTACACAGAGTAGGAGTTTCCTGACAAGGATCTATTGCAGAGCCGCCAAATCTTTTCTTAGCGAAAAACTCACTGTTGTAAAAGAGACGGGTCTTGCTGCCTTGTGCAAGACAAACCCGGCCAAACCAGTACGTCTTACATACTTTTACACTTTCTTTTAACTCTTTCATTTATACTTTGTTTCCATAACCCGACTGACTCCCGGGTTAACTCTTGCAGGCTGACGACGATTGGTGGAAAGTGGATTACACCCCACCTACCACACCTGAGGCTGACGATGTTGACGAGGCCGAAGAAGAGGAAGTTGAAGGTGAGCTTGACCCCTTAAATGGGGTTTTCCTCGATCTGATTGACAACGACGCCACTCCAAGGGGCACTTCTGTTGACAACCCGGATATATATGTACCAGGTCCTTCTGATAACCCGGATACTCATCCCACGGGTCCTACTTCCTCCACCAGCAACGTTCCTCAAAAGCGAACCCGCTCTGCTGTTATAAAGGTGCCCTATTCTCGATCATCTCAATACCACTTGAACCTTACTCAAACCATGAAGCACCCGCAGGAGAAGGAACAAGAGAAAGAGTTAGCCGCCAGCAAGAGACGCAAGACCCGGTCTTCGCCAGGTGACGAGCCCTTGTACGAAGGTATTCCCAACATTGCTTCTCCTCGCCGAGCCATCCACCCCCAAAGTTGTTCCCACTGATTCACATCCTTTAGCCGGCAAACATCGGGTCGCTAAGTCCCATTCTTTGTCAGTTTCTTCTTTAGACAGCGTGATCATGCCTGATGACTTCCAAGTCAATACCGGGTGAGTAGCTTTTGTTTACTTCAATCCTTTACAATTTATTTCTTTGTTCATACTTGATAATGAAATGCTTCCTTTTTCCATCATAGAACCAAGGCTGCTTTATCTGATGAGCCGGATTCACCTCCTCCTGCTTCTCCCACTCCGGCCATGACGGAGCCTACTCCATCGAAGGCACACGTCAACGAACCGGCTCAGGTAGACAAGCCAATGGAAGACCCGGCTCCTACTGCCTCTCCAACACTGTCACCTCCACGTGCCCCTGAACCCGCCAAAACAAAAGAGTCACCTGCACATGGTTCCGGCACAAAGGAGGATGAAGTGCAGATTACTGGGTCACAGAAAGTTGCGGTTGAAGGCACCTCCACTGTGATAGCCAAAGTGATAGCTCGCGAGGTAAAGCCGACTCCCACTGCACGTGGCAAGGATCCAATTCCCTACTCTAACCTGCCGGCTCTGGAATCCATGCCAATGCCGGCTCTCCATGACGAATACTTCACCCGGCTGGCCCAGCACAAAGGTTTTGAAAGCAACCTGGTGGAGATGATGTAGAAAGCATCCTTACTTTTATTTCTATATCCATACATGCTGTAGCCCCCAAGCTCTAAGCTTATCATTTGCTGATGAACTTGGAGCTTATAATAATCATGATAAAAAATTTCAAACACTGTAGCCCCAAAGTGCCGGATTGTATGTTTACAACAACCTGGGACTAAAAATATCGTCTTTGTAACTTAACTGAAACTTCAAATACTGTAGTCCCCAAGTGCCGGGCTGTATGTTCACAACAACCTGGGACTAAACTTATAACTGCTATTTTAAATTTCGACATGAGTAGCCCCCAAGTGCCGAGTTGTATGCCCGCAGCAACCTGGGACTCCACTTTATAAATTGCTGATAAAATTTCGATTCTGTAGCCCCCAAGTTCCGGGTTACCTTTCCTGCAGTAACTCGGGGCTGAAACTTGCACTTTGCTTTCTCATAAATCAGAAATATACTGCCAAAGCCGGACAAGAAATTGCTCAACTCAAGGAAAAACTGCGAACTGAATCCGAAACCCAGTTTTCAGTGCAAGAACAGCTTCAAGAGTTGGAGAAGAATATGACCCGGATAACGCAAGAAAATTCCGAGCTGAGGCAGGATATGCAAGACCATGAGGAATTCTGGAAAGATCAGCTGAAGAAAACCTCCACAGAACTGGAAGCCGCCGAAGCTGAGCTTACAGGTCTGAAGAAAATGGTCGACTACATGGTTGTGTCTGTTGTTGGTAAGGAACTGTCCTTTACTTGATAAACATAACCCGGGTTTTCTTTGAGCCGGAATTGCATACTAATATCCAAACTTGTATCCTGTAGGAAAACGTGATTCAGCACTGCGCAAAACCGCTGCTGATAAGGTGAAATGCCTATACACTCTTGTGCGTCAACTGTACTTTGGAAGCTGTGAGGTCATGAAGGGTGCATGGAACTGGAAAAATCCCCCCAGCACAGTATACGAAGTACTTGGTCATCTGTCAACCATGCCTGCATGGCTTGAATTATGGAAGAGATCCTCCTGCAGAGCTGGCATGATGCGTGGCCTTGCTCTTGACAAAGCATACAACCCCAGCTTTGACCCGGTGCCGCTCGTAGGGGGCTTCCCTAAGTTCAATTCTGATGGGAGCAAATTTGGCAGGAAGTCCTACGCCCGGGTTATCAAGCAGACCCGGTATGTGGCCACCCAAATTGCCAACAGGATGAATCTATCTTCCCCCCAGTACGGGTTTGACGAGCACGGCGAAGAGGTTGTGGACCCAAACCCCGAGCGCATTGACTTGCTTCAGAGCTACATAGATTCTCGCACTAAAGGCAAATCAATGGCACCAAGCTCTTCAACGCCCAACTTGGCTCCACCGGCTCGTGCTTCTGTGGAAGATGACGATGAAAGCCACTTTGAATCTTTATATCAAATCACTTGGAAATTTGATGGTGCAGATGCTGCACCAGGAGCCCCCAAGACTCATGCTGAAGGCGATGCCATAGTGGAGACTGAGCCGGCAAAGACCGCAAGTGGTGACGCGGCTGCCACTCGCCCCAATGACCCGGCTCCCTAGCCCGAGTCTTGAAGTATGCCACAGATGCTTTTACTCTGCACAAACAGTTATCATTTGGCCCTGTTGGGCATGTAATAAGTTAACACTTTGGCTCTGCTATTTTGAATGGTGTGCATGTACACGTTGAAATTTTGCTTGATATGTATTGAATTATGAGCTTTTGCGTAGCTCTGCAAAGTCTTTGGTTTTGATGACCCTTTTGGTTACTGTTCAACTATGAGCCGGCTTTCGCATGGATTTTCTCTGTTACAATCTTCTTTGATAAAAACAGGGCCAGGCAAGTCCCAACGGGCATCATGACTGATTGAATTTATAAGTGAGCAATCGGGCCATATATGTGCGAGTCACATCAAGCTCAATAGGAAGATAACCAAGAAAAATTAATGGCTCTAATTTTTGGCCGGGTCATGAGATTGTAGATGTACCTACAAAGATAATGAGCCCCCATGACTCAAGTGGCTTACTTGCCGGGTCTTGAGTTTGTAGCTGTACTTTTCTTAAGTATCCAGCCCCCAAGACCTAAAATATAAATTCAAAACAGAACCTTGGCGGGTCTCCCAATAGGAGGCACCGAGTTATAATTAGATATAGCAAAAACTTAAACTAAGCAAACATATAAAAGTAAAAACTGCAAAGTAAAAAGTGCAATGAAAAGATGATATTTTTCTGTCAAACTTTATTATATTCATATAATAGGTCAGCAAGCCGCCTCATTAAAAATCTTCCAGTTCCCTTAGGTACCCTAGTAAGGAAAAGAGCGAGTCTGAAACCTGCAGCCTTTTTACATCGTGTGTTACATCTGAGAAAACTGGGTCTGATACTAAGTTAATAGGGCGAAGCTGCGCAATGTTCCATGGCCGCTCTCGCTCTTCCAATGATTTGGTGGAGTGATCAGTGTTGTTTAACCTGTTATCTTGCTCTCTTGCATCCACCAGGTAATATGAGCCATTGTGGAGATTCCGACTTACAATGAAGGGACGTTCCCATGGAGGTGATAGTTTGTGCATCCCCACTTGTGATTGGACCAGACGCAAAACTAAATCTCCCTCCTGGAAAGTGCGAGTCCTGACCCGGCGACTGTGGTACCGGTGCAAGTCTTGCTGGTAAATTGCTGATCTTTCTAAGGCTTGCTCCCTACTTCTTCCAATGCATCAAGACAATCTTGCCGGGTTAGCTCGTTTTCTGCCTCAATGTAAGTCGCCACACGAGGCGAGTCATGAATAATATCACTCGGCAAAACAGCCTCTGCTCCATATACCATGAAGAACGATGTAAGCTTTGTGGATCGTCTTGGACTCCGCGACGCGTACCGTCTCCGGTCTTCCAGAGCCTTCCTTGCGTAGGCCGGGTTACCGACAAGCTCTCCGGTCCATCAGTGTAACCCGGCCCATGTTGATGGTTAGTTGGCCTCACCAGGCCTCCTGCCGGACGGTCATGCTTCCCTCTTCATGGGCCTACCGGGTTATTATTCCCCCAACAACTGTGCCAAATCTTGGCCCATTCCAACATGGTTTGATCATTTGGTGCCCAAGTTTGGCCTATTTCCCCTAGAAACCCTAGTTTCGACACCTAACTTTCCTGGGGGTGGCCCTATACCACACAACCAACACCCCAAACCCAGGGCTATGTTTGTTTGCAATGCCATTGTGCTCCACTATGCCAAATCTTGGCCCATTCTAACATGGTTTGATCATTTGGTGCCCAAGTTTGGTCTAATTCCCCTAGAAACCCTATTTTCGACATCTAACTTTCCTGGGGGTGACCCTATACCACACACCCAACACCCCAAACCCAGGGCTATGTTTGTTTTCAATGCCATTTTGCTCCACTGTGCCAAATCTTGGCCCATTCCAACATGGTTTGATCATTTGGTGCCCAAGTTTGGCCTATTTCCCCTAGAAACCCTAGTTTCGACACGTAACTTTCCTGGGGGTGGCCCTATACCACACGCCCAACACCCCAAACCCAGGGCTATGTTTGTCTGCAATGCCATTGTGCCCCACTATGCCAAATCTTGGCCCATTCCAACATGGTTTGATCATTTGATGCCCAAGTTTGGCATGTTTCCCCAGAAATCCTAGTTTCGACACCTAACTTGCCTGGTGGTGACCCTCTACCACACACCCGAGACTCCAAACCCAGGGCTATGTTTTTTTACAATGCCATTGTGCTCCACTGTGCCAAATCTTGGCTCATTCCAACATGGTTTGATCATTTGGTGTCCAAGTTTGGCATGTTCCCCTCATTTTTTTGTCCGATTTAGACATATTTGGATTCCTCTCACTTAGTAAAGTCATAACATGATGAAAAAGATGATATGGATGTCATATTTGGATTCCTCTCATTTTTCTGATTGATTTAGACATATTATTTGTCAAATTCTGATTTACGAATTTGTAGATATGAATTATTCAATATTAAATGGAAAAGGCAAAAAAATCATTTTATTGTTATTTGAATTCAAGATTATTATTACTTATTCATTTTTGTTTACTTAAATAATTGCTTGGATTAAAGAAAAGGCGCGTGACATCATTGTCCAAGGGTTAATAGGATTGATAGGATACTATTGTTAACAAAGTAGGAGTTGTTTCTAGGAAGCTCATATGGAAGGAACTAAGAAGTTAAGCATGCTGGGGCTGGAGTAGTATGAGGATGGGTGACCGATCGGGAATTTTCGCTAGAATTGAGCGATTTAAAATGAAATTAAGCATGCTTAGAGATAAAGATAAATATAAAACAATTCAAATATTTTGAAATTTTTGAGAAAAAATTGGGAATTTTTTCTGGCCTAAGCCTAGGCCGACGGCTAAGCCGTCGGCGTAGTTGGTACACCGACGGTTTTCCCTACGCCGACGGCCTCGGAGGCTGCGCCGAGGCCTTTTTACGCCGACGGAGCTACGCCGACGACTGCCCTCGACATGGCCTATGACGACGACAATCTGGCCTATGCCGACCGCTTCTGGCCGTCGGCGTAGCCCGCCATTCCAGTAGTGCCTAGCCTGGCACCGACTGCACCAACTACTCGCTCTGCTCTAAAATACTTGACTCTGAAATTAGTGTGTCTAGACAAAAAACACGTCTAGATACACTTACTTTAGAGTCAACTATTTCAAAACGGAAGGAGTACATGGAATTGGCCCATTCCAAGTCTCCAGTATACTCCACCATTTCACTCATAGGCTGCGCGTAGTGGTATTTGAAAGCTTGGGCCAACATCTGGCAATCTCCATCGTTTTCAGCAGTAGAATGTTTAGGTATTATTATGCTTGTGGGCTGAAAGTGTTCTTGTTCCTTGCTGTTAGCGAGAATATACTTACGACGCCCATAGGGCTAGGGCTGGACCAGAAAAATTGCTCCACAACTTGTTATTCTCATTTTTTATTATTAAATCACTTTATTTTATTTTACTTTCTTCATTACTTTTTGAGATTTATTGATACATATCAAAAGAAAAATGTTCACCCTGCAGTTGTCTCCCTTGAATCACAAAAAATTGTGTCATGTGTATAACTTTTTGTTTGTAATAATACCCACAGAAATATATTCAGGTTGTTCTAACAAATATTAAACACCTTGGAAAAATAAATGTTTTTATTCAAAAATATTTTTACTATAGACTAAGAAATATAAAGTTCAACACTTAAATACATAGTTGATAATAACATATACATATATTACCTAAGATGTTCAAAACTTTAATAATATGTTAATCTATCTAAGGAAAAATGTTCATGTAGTTGGTACATAAGGAAAATAAATAATTAACAAAGTATTATAAAGCAATATATGTATCTCCTATAAACAAAACCTCACTAACATGCATTAATGATAATCTATCTCAATATGACATCATCCATTATCTTAGCCAATCAATTGTCCATGTCATATCCACTAATACCTAAAAACCTCTACGAGCAATCTTCACATCATCAATTTCTTCAACCATCCAGTTGCCGATGAAATTCAGTATCTCGACTATATATGACCAATTGAATTTTACATATTTCTTTAGACAACTTAATGTATCATACCTTTATACCGTTTTCTTTTCTGTTTTCTTTTTCGGTTTTCTTTTTTGTTTTCCTTTTTCTATTTCACTTTTTCCTTTTTCTTTTTATGTTTTAATTTCCGCTTATTTTGAAAATTGTTCATTTTTTCGAAAATAATTATTTTAAAAAAGGTCCGGTTTTGAAAATATTTATTTTTTGAAAGTTGTTAGGATTTAAAAAATAGTTTTGATTTTCCGAAAATTGTTCCGATTTTTTTTAAAAAAGCTTCTGTTTTTTGAAAATGGTTCCGATTATAAAAAATGGTTCCAATTTTTTAAAAAATGGTTCCGGTTTTTTGAAAAAGGTTCCGATTTTCGAAAATGGTTCCGACTTTTGAAAAATGGTTCCTTTTTTAAATGGTTCTGATTTTTGAAAATAGTTCCGACTTTTGAAAAATGGTTATGTCTTTTTATTTTTTGAAAATGGTTCCAATTTTTGAAAGTGGTTCCGATTATAAAATGTTTCTGATTCTTGAAAAATGGTTTCGACTTTTGAAAAATGGTTCCTTTTTTAAAATGGCTCCGACTTTTGAAAAATGGTTCCGTCTTTTTATTTTTTGAAAACGGTTCCGATTCTTAAAAGTGGTTCCGATTATAAAAATGTTTCGATTTTTGAAAGTGGTTCTGATTATAAAAATGTTTCTAATTTTTGAAAAATGGTTCCGACTTTTGAAAAATGGTTCCGTCTATTTATTTTTTTAAATGGTTCCGATTTCTGAAAATGGTTCCTTTTTTAAAATGGTTCTGATTTAAAAAATGGTTCCTTTTTTAAAATGGTTCTGATTTAAAAAATGGTTCCTTTTTAAATGGTTCTGATTTAATAAAATGGTTCCGATTTTATAAATGGTTTCGATGTTTGTAAATGTTTCTTTTGAAAATGGTTTCAATTTTTTAAAATAGTTCTTACTTTTGAAAAATAGTTCCGTATTTTAATTTTTTTAAATGGTCCCGATTAAAATGGTTCCTTTTTGAAATGGTTCCAATTTAAAAAAATGGTTCCGATTTTTTTAAAATGGTTCCGATGTTAGAAAATGTTCCTTTTTGAAAATGTTTCCTTTTTTAAATGGTTCCAATTTTAAAAAATGGTTCTGGTTTTTAAAATGGTTCCGATGTTTGAAAATGTTCCTTTTTGAAAATAGTTCCGATTTTGAAAATGGTTCCTTTTTTAAATGGTTCCAATTTTAAAAAATGGTTCCGATTTTTTAAAATGGTTCCGATGTTTGAAAATGTTCCTTTTTGAAAATAGTTCCGATTTTTGAAAATGGTTCCTACTTTTGAAAATATTTTTGCCTTTTTTTAAATGGTCCCAATTTTGGAAAATGGTTCCTTTTTTTAAATGGTTCGGATTTAGAAAATGGTTCCTTTTTTAAATGGTACCGATTTAAAAAATGGTTCCGATTTTCTAAAATGGTTCCGATGTTTGAAAATGTTCCTTTTTGAAAATGGTTCTGATTTAAAAAATGGTTCCTTTTTAAGTGGTTCTGATTTTAGAAAATGGTTTCGATTTTTTAAAATGGTTCCGATGTTTGAAAATGGTCCTTTTTGAAAATGGTTTCGATTTAAAAGGGTTCCTTTTTTAAATGGTTCCAATTGAAAAAAAATGGTTCCAATTTTTTAAAATGGTTCCGATGTGTGAAAATGTTTCTTTTTGAAAATGGTTCCGATTTAACAAAATAGTTCTGATGTTTGAAAATGGTCCTTTTTGAAAATGGTTCTTTTTTGAAAATGTTCATTTTTAAAATGGTTCCGATTTTGATAATATTCATTTTTAAAAATTGGTAAATTGTTTTTTCATAAATCCATACATTTTAAAAATTAAATGTTATTCAAATCTGTATAATTTTAGTTTAAACATTTTATATCATCAAATATAACAATAAAGGAAAACGAAAAAACATGCGAGCGGTAACTACAAGTAACATGTGCGTTATGTATCGCGATGTCGATCAGGCCGTAGTGGTTAGGATCTCATTTTCGTCCAGGTTTGTTTCGGGTTCGTTTCCCAGACTCTGCACGATTCATTTTTCGGCCTCCGCAAGTACTAAATGGGCTTTGTTGGTAAATGGGCTTCCGTCCGGGGGAAGGATTCTGTAGGCGAGTCGTGTGGCACGACTCGCAACAGGCGATATACAGGGGATCCCGACGCAATTTGGTGATTTCCTATAACGCGCGTACCGCGGACGGTATTACCGTCCGCGTACCCCTCGCGCCGCCCGAAGACTGATGGGCTCGGCCCAGTTAGCTGTCTGAGGAAGTTCTGCTACTCGTAACGACTAGCTTCTTTATTCTTTCTTTTTCTGTTCGGCCGTGGGTGTCGCCAAAAAATAGTACGACCTTTTTCTTTTATGTTTTATTTTCCTATTTCGTTTCTTTTTTGTACTATTTTCGTTTTATAATTCTCCTTCTTCTTTCTAATATATTACTTTCTTCATTTTTCATTTCTAATTTTTTTTGGTAACAAAATTTTTTGGACTTCGGAACATTTTTTAGGTTCACTGCATTTTTGGTTCACTATTATTTCACCAGCATATTTTTGTCACTATTATTTTTGGTTCACCGCATTTTTGGTTCACTACTTATTTTCAACATCAGCATTTTTCGTTCGCCGACATTTTTCGTTCACAATTAGTTTTAGTTCACCGACATATTTTTTTTGTTCACTGATTTTGTTTGGTTCACCGCATTTTTGCTTCACTATTTATTTCGTTCACCGGCGTTTTACGTTCACAAATTTTTTGTTCACTATTATTTTTTCGTTGACCGACATATTTATTTTGTTCACTGTTATTTTTGGTTCATCGCATTTTAAGTTCACTATTTGTTTTGTTCACTGACATTTTTCACTCACAATTATTTTTTGTTCACTGGCATTTTTTGTTCATTAAAATTTTTAAGTTCACCGACATGTTTTTTGTGTTCACTATTATTTTCGGTTGATCGCATTTTTGGTTCACTATTGGTTTTTTCACCCGCATTTTTTGTTCATTAATTTTTTTTCTTCACAGTCATTTTTTGTTCTCTATTAGTTTTTTTTCACCCATATTTTTTTATTAATATTTTTTTCGGTTTACCGCATTTTTGGTCCACTATTTGTTTTGTTTCTCGGCATTTTTTTCGTCGACATTTTTCGTTCACAATTATTTTCTGTTCACCGGCATTTCTCGTTCATCAACATTTTTAAAATGGTTCCATTTTGAACATAGTTCCAAATTTAAAAATGGTTCCAAATTATAAAATGGTTCCAATTTGAAAATTGTTCTTTTTTAAAAATTGTTCCATTTTGATAATGGTTCCAAATTAAAAAATGGTTCATTTTTTAAATGGTTTCCATTTTGAAAATGGTTCCAAATTAAAAAAAATGGTTCCAAATTTTAGAATGGTTCATTTTTTACAATGGTTTCCATTTTGAAAATGGTTCCAAATTTAAAAAATGGTTCCATTTTGAAAATGGTTCCAAATTTAAAAATGGTTCCAATTTGAAAATTGTTCATTTTTAAAAATGGTTCCAATTTGAGAATTGTTCATTTTTAAAAATGATTCCATTTTGAAAATGGTTTCAAATTTAAAAATGGTCCAAATTTAAAATGTTTCCATTTTGAAAATAG
The DNA here is from genome assembly GCA_947311845.1 of Poa pratensis. Lineage (NCBI taxonomy): Eukaryota > Viridiplantae > Streptophyta > Magnoliopsida > Poales > Poaceae > Poa > Poa pratensis. The sequence goes on from CAMZMU010000042.1 coordinate 41,653,402, forward strand.
TTCCAAATTTAAAAATGGTTCCAAATTTAAAATGGTTCCAAATTAAAAAATGGTTCCAATTTGAAAATTGTTCATTTTTGATAATGGTTCCAAATTTAAAAATGGTTCATTTTTTAAAATGGTTCCAAATTAAAAAAATGGTTCCAAATTAAAAAATGGTTCATTTTTTAAAATGGTTCCAAATTTAAAAAATGGTTCCATTATGAAAATGGTTCCAAATTTAAAATGGTTCCAAATTTAAAAATGGTTCCAATTTGAAAATTGTTCATTTTTTAAAATGGTTCCAATTTGAGAATTGTTCATTTTTAAAAATGATTTCAAATTTAAAAATGGTCCAAATTTAAAAATGGTTCCATTTTGAAAATAGTTCCAAATTTAAAATGGTTCCAAATTAAAAAATGGCTCCAATTTCAAAATTGTTCTTTTTAAAAATGGTTCCATTTTGAAAATGGTTCCAAATTAAAAAAATGGTTCCATTTTGTAAATGCTTCCAAATTTAAAATGGTTCCGAATTTAAAATGGTTCCAATTTGAAAATTGTTCATTTTGGAAATGGTTCATTTTTTAAAATGGTTCCATTTGAAAATAGTTCCAAATTTAAAAATGGTTCCGAATTTAAAATGGTTCCAAATTAAAAATGCTTCCAGTTCGAAAATTGTTCTTTTAAAAAATGGTTCCATTTTGATAATGGTTCCAAATTTACGAATGGATCCAAATTTGAAAATGGTTCCAAATTAAAAAAGTTTCAAATTTAAAATTGGTCGCGAATTTAAAATGGTTCCAATTTTAAAAATGGTTCCAATATAGGACATGATGTTTTGGCTCACGGATGCGGATGAACCTGTTGTGGAAAATGCATTTTTAATGCATTTCAAAATGTTAAAAAAAATTAAACAAATTTGTTGGGTGTTCATATGAAAAATGTCTATCCGTACAAAAAAAATCGCATTGAAAAGATATTTTGTGTGACCGATTTAAAAAAGAGAAAAAAAATGTTACATGCAGAGGCATTTTTTAACACCGTGGATTTGTCTTTCTTACACCGGCCGCAAAAAATGTCTTTTCATCCTGATTTATTTTGTACGAACAAAGAATGTTCATATGTACACCCGAAATTTTTTTGAAATTGTTTGACATTTTAAAATTCGTTTTTTGGGCAGTGGGTGTAGATGCACCTATGAGCCGAAGTGGAATTCCCTCCAATTTAATGGTTCCAAATTAAAAAATGGTTCCATTTTGAAAATGGTCCCAAATTTAAAAATGGTTCCAATTTAAAAATTGTTCATTTTTAAAAATGGTTCCATTGAAAATGGTTCGAAATTTAAAAATGGTTCATTTTTTAAAATGGTTCCTTTTTGAAAATGGTTCCAAATTAAAAAATGGTTCCAAATTAAAAAATGTTCCATTTGGAAAATGGTTCCAAATATAAAAATGGTTCCAATTTGAAAATTGTTAATTTTTAAAAATGGTCCAAATTAAAAAATGGTTCCATTTTGAAATGGTTCCAAATTTAAAAATGGTTCCAAGTTTGAAAATTGTTCATTTTTAAAAATGGTTCCATTTCGAAAATGGTTCCATTTTAAAAGGGTTCCGTTTTGAAAATAGTGGTTTAGATTTAAAAATGGTTCTGATTTTTGAAAATAGTGAAAAATGGTTCCATTTTTAAAAATAGTTCCGATTAAAAAATGGTTCTAATTTTTGAAAAAAGGTTCGTTTTTTATTCTTCAAAGTGAACAGACATATCGTTCTGAAGAAGCAGCGAAACCACATAACTAAACTAAAGAAGGAATAGAAAACTAGAATAAATAATAAAATAGAAAAAGAAATAATAAAACGTAAAACAAAAAAAGAAAAAGGAAATGAAACGAAAACAAAAACAAAAACAAAAACAAAAAAAGAAAAAGTGAACAGACATAGCGTTCTGAAGAAGCATTTGTTTCGAACAAGATTTGAAAATTATTCATTTCGAAAATGTTCAGATTTGAAAACCGTTCATTTTTTAAAATCGTTCAGATGTGAAACTTGTTCATTTTGAAAATATTCACATTTGAAAATCGTCCATTTTTGAAAATCGTTCCGATTTGAAAAACGTTCATTTTTGAAAATCGTTAAGATTTGAAAAATTGTTCAGATTTCATAATTGTTCATATTGAAAATTGTGTATTTCTTTTAGTTGTTTACTTAAAAACAGAAAGAAAATTAAAAAAGTGGCCTCGCTAATGGCCAAGCCCAGCGACCTAATTAGCTTTAAAAGCAGCAACAGTGCTATTGTCACAAGGACTATGCTGGCGAAGTGGTTGCATGCGCCAAGGTGGAGAAAGGTCCACGGTTCGAGCCCCTATCTGTCGTCATTTTCCTCCATTTATGCTTCGTTTGGTTGTGTGCGCCTAGAAAAATGGGCCTGGCCCAATAGCGTCGCGGGGTACGCGGAGCCTACCTCCGTCCGTGTATCGCGCTCTATAGGCGCTCCCCGCAATTTGCCTCCGTCGGGTACCACTAGGAAAAGGGAGACCTTCGTGAAGGTCACTTCCGTGCTTCCGCGAGCACACAGCAGCCCACGTGGCGTCCGTGCGATGCAACAAAATTTCAGCACGGCACATCGTTGGCAGCCCTGTTGCGTGTCCGCGTGCGTAGGCTGGCTGCGTACGTACGTACGAAGGTCGTGTCCCATGCGGGAGCGGAGCAGCTGGCACCGTGGATGTACAGTACTCTCCCGTGCAAAGCGAAGCAGCTGACAGGAGCCTCTATTCACAAAAAGAAAAAAACTGGGGATGTACGGATCCAGGTACGGATGCGTACGAAGCCCCATGCATGTACAGAATCACCGCGGAAGCCCCCGCGTGTACACGAACCACGTATTTTGATCGTTCCGATGTCAACAAATACAAACTTTGATTAAATATTACAGAATTACAGAATCATCGCTAGATGTATAATCATGTTGCTAGCTCACGTTGCTACCGGATATGCACAATGTTAACAGGTTGTACAACTATATAGACACAAAGTTGTACAACTAAATAGACACAGGTTATACAACTACATAACACATGTTGTACAATTAGACAGACACATGTACAACTACACAGACACAGGTTGTACAACTAGACAGACACAAGTTGTACAGACACAGGTTGTACAACTATATAGGCACATGTTGTACAACTACGCAAACACAGTTTGTACAAACACAATTTGTACAACTACACAGACACAGGTAGTACAACTATACATAACCGATTGTACAAATAAAAAGTTCGTCGAAACCTATCAGCATGGGATCTACTTTTGAATATCTCGACGCGAGGAACTCAAAAGTGAAAATGGTTCGTAATTCGGATAAACGGTACTCATGATATTTCATTTCAAAAATTCGATTTAGAAAAATAAAAGGAAAAAGGTTGCCCTCCCACCTCACTAACCCTTCTCTCTCATTATGCAAAAGTACACCGAACAAAAAGTACGAACTACACAGAAATGGTTGTACAAAATAACAGAAACAAGTTGTACAAACTATACATAACCGGGAGTACAAAAAAAAAGTTCGTCGAAACCTATCAATATGGGATCTAGTTTTGAAAATCTCGACGCGAGAAGCTCAAAAGTGAAAACGGTTCGTAATTCGGATAAACGGTTCTCAAGATATTTCATTTTTTAAAAACGAATCTCAAAATAAATGCACATACAACCCTCCCCACGGAGAAGAAAAATCCCACCAAAACTCTCTCGTGCTGCCACTTGTCACATATTTAAGCACCCACGGGGTACCGCGTGAAGGGAGAAGCTGACACTTGTCATCACGCCACGGTTCGCTGGGTTCCCTTCGCAAAGGGAACCCTTTTTTTAGTGATTTCGGCCTCCGTCGCCTAAAGCAGAGCCCTTCATGGGCCGCTTCAACAGGCGGCCCAATATAAAAGCTAGTGTTATTTTATAAGTGAATATTCTTAAAATCTGAACAAAATTGAAATATGAACAATTTCGCATCGGAACAAATTTTGAATTTGAACAAATTTTAAATCCGAACAATTTTAAATTTGAAGAAATACTGAATTGAACAATTTTTAATTAAACAAAATTCGAATCGAAACAATTTTTTAAATTTGAACAAATTTCAAATCGGAACAATTTTAAAATTCTAACAAATTTTGAATTTGAACAATTTTTATATTTGAACAAATTTCGAATAAGAACAAATTTTGAATCGGAACAAAATTTGAATTTGCACTTTCAAATCGGAACAATTTTAAATTTAAACAAATTTCAAATCGGAACAAATTTTTAATTTAAAAAAAATTCAAAATCTGAACAATTTTTAATTAAAAAAAATTCGAATCGCCGCAGGAGGGACGGTGGAGGAGCACGCAGGAGGGCGCCGAGGAGCAGCGCAAGAGGGGCGGCGCGGCGCTGCAGGAGAGGCGGCGGCGGCGCAAGAGGCCGGAGGAGCAGCGCAGGAGTGGCGGCGGCGGCGCCAGCAGGGAGTGGCGGCCGCCGGGAGCAGCGCTGCAGCCTGCAGGTCCTGGACTCCTGGTCGTTGGCTGCTCTTGCGTGCGGGAAGAGCGATGGGAAAGAGAAAGAAGAAGATAAGATGGGATGGAGCACTGCAGTTTGGTGCGTGGTGCGCGTGTGTGTTGTTTCCCGTGTGCGTGCGTGGTGTGTTGTGTGCTGCGTGCGTGGTGTGGAGTGGTTAGGTGAGGCGTGTGTCAATGACATGTGGGGTCATATATTCTAGTCGGGTATGCGGGTTCGCGGGTTCGGGTTTGGCACCTCCATACTCGTCTCCGCTAGACCCGTCGGGTCTGGATTTGTACCGCTAAGCAGCTCCGCGGGTCTAAATCGTCACCAAACCCTCCCCATTTAGTGCGGGTACCCGTCGGGTTAGCGGGTATCGGGTACCCATGCCATCCGGACCTACACATATGGGCCAATTAAACCCGAAGCCCGGATCACGATCCTTTCCGTGGAAAAATCGTCCTGGATACTCAAATACTGGACTTGGGCTACAATGTGAATAGTGTCAGGCTTGTTCGTAGGCTACTTTCCCTAAAATATTTGTTCATCTCAGCAGCTTTACCTGCAAACCGCTTCCCACATTTTCAAGAAGTTGGAACAGTCCGGGCGTGGGCGTGTGGTAAAGCCAACTGCCCAATTAGCATGAGCCGACAATTTCCCTGATTGATCAGAATCTCATGCGAGGGAGAAAAACACATGAGACCGATGAATTTTGAAGCCGATTGATATGTTTACAACCGGTTTCTACATTCTGCACGTCGTTATAACAAGTGTGCACCATGCTCAGGGGCGGAGCGGATTTAGACATAGGGGGGCGAGACATCATTGATCGCAAGAGAAAAATTGATATCAATATTTCAAGCCAAAAATAAAATGGCATTTCCAAATCTTCGATAAAAGCATTGTATGAATATAAATTATCTCAATCTTCAGTCACATAACATAGCTGGCTAAGGAAACCACGGCAAAGAAAACTACCATTTAAGATTCCAAATATAGATCTACTACTACCGCCAACAATTGGATCTGAAATTTGAGCGCCATGCCAGATTAGATGTTTAAACAATTGGCTTGAAAAAACTATTTGGTATATTCATCTTTATAGGATTTAGTAGATCCATTATCTTCATTTGTACAGGAAAATAGAACAAAAGGGAATTAGATAGCAGCACGTACTTGCCTGTATTGTGTACCTGACAGATAATTTGGTGGTGATTTCACGGACTATGATGCGAACCTACGCGTCCGGGCAACGACGATCAGCGGCGGCGCCATATTCCCGGCTACTCGGAACTCGGATGCATGTACAAGCCATCCAGCTTCGGCGGTTTGTGAGCTGGAGCAGCGAGATCGATCGTGATTTGTGAAAACGGCGAAGGAGACGTGGGAACGATCTGTGCCTAGTAAGTCAGGTAGGAAGAACCTTACCAGGGCTTGACATGC